>JAMXBB010000011.1:98118726-98353104 GCA_024138015.1 Lumnitzera littorea | reverse complement strand
AGAAAATTATGAAAAAAATTACACTTAGGTTATTTTAGACATGCTTCCATGTGATATTTTTATTTTTGAAAAATTCGTAATATTTAATATACTTTATTAAGAAATCTATAATTCATCCGAATATATATTAGTGAAATAAATGTATTATATGATGTTGTTTCTAGCTGAAAATTTTTATGTAGGATATGTATGATATATGGGTAATTGCTACGTAGCCCAAATTTTTATTTGAATAATTTTAATATTTATTGAATTTTTAGGCCTGAAATTGGTTCGAAAATAGGCTGAAATTATGAATTTAATAGGAAATTATAAAATTAATTGATGAAATGGACATGTACTGATCTATAATAAATAATGATGGTATTGAGTCAAATTGAAATTAATTGGATGCTAAAAGAATTATAATTGGTTAATTTATCAAGTTTTGGGGTAAAATCGTCAATACGAAAATATAGGCAATAGGTCAAAAACTTGAAACCAAGTGATAATTGAATTCCTTATATTTTTATAAGTCCATAGAAATTTTCAGGGAATTATTGGGTAATCCGAACTATTTATTACGAATTTACTAAGAAAAATAGCTTAAATTACAAGTCGGGGTGTATTTGTAATATTAATAGACTAAAATGAGTTAAATAGTTAAATAAAACCTATATATAGGATTGCTGATCGAATTGGGTTAAATAGAGATTTTTATTATAATTATTAATATTTTCTGATCGGGATGTACTTTAGGTGTATTAAAATTGAATAATACTTATATTATTACGATATAAGGACAAATTGGATAAAATATAATTTAAAACTGTAAATTTCGCATAATACGATCGTTTTTATATAATTATGTATAATTGTATTAAAAATTCAAACTACCCGTTAAAATCCATCTCTAGGAACATGACTCATAAGATGTGTCGTTAAGTCTATACGAACTCAATGACACTAGTTTTGTTGAAATCGGATAACCTTAAGCCATCTAGCTTATATCTATAACATATTCAAGAATATACACATTTCGGTAACTTTACCGAAATCAAAACGTGAAATAATAAATAAAAAGTACGTTTCGATACGATCAAAACGATATATAATACGTAATAGTATATATGATGTACAATGTCAATAATTAATAATTTAATTCGATATATAGTAATAACATGACTATATATAAATGAAATAATATATATATATATATTGGAAATAATATATATATATATATAACCATTTTAGATTAAACCCTAATATTTTCGTAATTATTACGAAAACTAAATTTAGACCTTTTGTGTAATTAGGACCTTCCAAAGACGGCTGACAATTCAAGTCAGAAATAGCGAACATCTGAACAAGTAAGTTGGGATGGTAGCTTCGCCGCTATTTAGGTACTAATTAAAAGTATTCGGAGACCCAAGAGTACTTCTGGTTGTGTTTGTAGTTAGATGATTATGCGCATGCTATGTGTGTGAATGATACTCTGTTGTGACAGGAGTTCAACTCCTTGGTGTGCTGTTCTGCATATTTGCATGGATTTTGTATTGTATGAACTTATTGGTCACCCCTGATTATCACTAATGATTATTCGACTAAAGTGTAATTGGTCATGCATAATCACCCGTTAGGGGAAACGATTAAGAGTGTTAAGCCAAACACCGACTTCCTTCGATGAGGATAGCTGAAATGGTCCTTTCCCTATCCTTAGTCGAACTAAGTGATAGGCAAGGAGGTCGCGGCAAGGTTAGGGGCCGTGGTTCGAAGGCGGTCTTAGGAGGGGGGTGTTCTCCATTGCACAAGCCCAGGTTTAGTCTAACTTGAGTCGCGATGAAACTCCTCAATCCGGTTTGGAGCGAATGAAATTTCTCTAACCTCACAATGGACCGGTTAACACTGTGCGATGTTTTCATTTGAGTGATTGCATTGCATTTCATCATAATTATTAACCTTATTTGTGATTGTATAGTACTCTTTTGACTCCGCCCCACTTACTGAGCTAGTTGTGCTCACACCCCTACGGACTCTTTTGCAGGTGCTGAGTAAAGGCAAAGATGTTCAGGTACCACCGTTCTCAGGTTAGTGTGCTGCTGTGCGGGAAAGTGAGGATCGAGGAATTTAACTGAACCTGAGCTTTTGTTTTGTCTTTAAGTTTTGAAGAAAACTAAATGGGAATTCCCTGGGAGCCCACTAGTTTTCTAACTTATTGTATATAAATCGTATAACCTGTGGTTTTTAATAAACTCTGATTGTAATCTTTACCCTTGGACGTGAAATGTTTATATAATTACTATTGTAGTACTAAACAACAGATTTATAGAACAAGTATTTTGTAAAAGCTCTACCACAGGTTTGGATATTAACAGATGTCAGAACAGACGTTTCAAGCTGGTTGAGTTGTACGCCTTGTGTAAACTGCGTCTATGATAGCAGCTGTGAGGTCAACTTCTATCTTAGATTAGTTTACACAGCGGGACTGTTATGATTCTTCTTGTTCGGGGCGTGACAAGCACTATATGGCAACCAGTAGTCAACAACCACGAAGTCAATCAACTGTATATTAATGTGTGCACTGTCACCCAGTTAAACTGGTAGGATGATGAGCCCCTTGACTAGCATAGGTCTGCTACTTTTGAAACTTGTGAAGCTATGTTTATAGGATTGTCTACTAAACTTCTATTATTGACGAACATCAAAGTACCCTATTTCTATGTTGATGAATAATGCATCACAGTGCAGGTAGCCGATACCCTCCTTATCCTTAGTAGTAAAGCTAATGGTCGTGTTTACTTTAGGTTTTTTACTTCGAAAGAGTTACACCTTGTGCTTAACTAGTGTGGAGGATGTAGCTCCTACAAGACCAAGGCCTTTGAAAATGGTGTTAACCTAGCCTCTTCTGCCCCAACAATTTTGGTCATTAAGGAGGTCAATCTTTCTATGGTTAAACCACCCTAAGTACACCTACGGTGACTCGTTGGGCCACTACTTAATGCTGTACAGTATAAATGAGTTTTTACATAGAACCTTAGAACCGAGAAAGTATTGTTGGAATTTAATTGCCATTTAGTTGAAAGAATTGATTGAGCATCAGGTAGGTGTTGAATCATAGTAAGGCGACCTTCATGAGCGTATTAAGGAAGGCTTTGCACATAATGGTGTTCGTAAAGTTGTAGAGGCTTATCAATGTACGAAAGTACACCAAGTAGTCATCTAGTTACCTCATCCCATCATACATATTAAGATGGGCTCTTCGTTGTGGTTAACTACAAGACGTAGGCTGAGGATTTTGCCTTCTTTTAGTCGTGCATGTTAGATGCACAATGTATGTGTTCGTCTAACTCTTGGACGTTCTTGTCTTTGAGTGGTTTTAAGGAGCGTCATTAGGACGAGTCCCTATGTACTTTGCTCATTTCGAAGCATTCACCCTCTATGTTCGTGTTGCCACAATTGCAATTCAACCGATCATGTAAGTCCTTAGCAATATAGCAATCGTGTTACAGCTGATGGCAAGAACTTGCTGGATGCTTAGTATGTGTTTCATTATACCTGCTTAGTTGTGTAGTTGAGCTTATTGTTTCCTCTTTGTAGGGGCATTTCTGTGATGCTTTCTTGAGGATAGCCAACTCCTTTTACTATACAGCATTGGATTCTTGAGTCCTATGGTCGTCTTCAAATACTTGCTGAACAAATACCTTAAGCTACTACATCTCAAAGGCCTAGGTTATTGGAGATGGGGGAGTTGGTGAACACCGTAATGGTAATGGTGGTAGTAACTTGTCACCATCAATTTGAAGTGATGCTTAAGGATGATTGTTCTTGCTTTTAGCCATATGGAGTGAATTGACTAGTAAAGATAGGCACAAAAATGTTGACGTAGGATCAAACAGACATGGTGAGGAGAATAGGCTCGAACGCTAAGGAGGGTGCAATTGGGCTTGAATATTAGGCATCTTCCCTGCTCTTAAATACCTGTAAGAAGCCTCCATTTGGTTGGTCTACAAGGTCCCTTCAACACTCAAGTCAACAAGGAAGGTAAAGGAGGGATAAAATATGCTAATGTATGGAGTTTCGAGCAATCTTCTTCAAGACTGAGAGGGGATATTGGGTTTGCAATGTATACAAGTAGCGTATGTGAAGTCGTGGAAGAGAGTCCTTGTACCTTTGGCTCCTTATGTTAAGTTCACCTATAAGGACATGTGTTGAACTAAGGTTCATCGTACTTGTTGCATACAAGAGACACATGCTGCAGGAGTGACAAGGAGGCTTTATAAGCAAGTTAGCCATAAGTACATTAGCAGCTACATCTGAAACCTAGGATGCTAACATTCCCAGGGGATGTTGATTGTATTGGTCGTATTACAGATGCCAAGAGTGCAATTAATAAAGAGAGAGGGAGGAGTAAGAGATAAAAGGCTCTAAGAGAAGTGGGCATCGATTGGTCTACGAGTCATGGGTCGACCTTCCGTAGAGCGCCTATAAGGGATAGGGCATATCTAGCATAGCAAACGTACGAGAGAAGCTCAACAGGAGGCCGTGGAGCTCGAGGGTGGCCAAGCAGATGGCAAGATGCTCAGGTAGACCATTAAGCACCTAGGTGGTCGAGCACACAAAGATCAGGCCCCTAAGATGCTTAAGTATTGGTAAAGTGCCCGAGATGACAATGAAATGCTTAGGTGGTGGTGAGGCGCGGCGCTTAATTCCTCATTTGCTAATGGGCCCCAGTTAGTCTTTACTTAGGTTGGGTCCAAAATAGCCTATCAACACTCATGATACAATAAAAGAAAAAGTTTTTATTAGGTATCTGCTTCCATAATTAAAGTATAGTTTTGTAATTTAAATTTAAAATTTATTTAATTAAGATTATTTTTAAGAATTCATTTTAAAGCAAAATTGATGCTTATAGCACTTTTAAATTATTTCATTATAATTTATTAGATTAACTAACTATTGAATTTACTATATGTAGTCTAGATTCGTGACTCATTCACATTCATCCATTACATAGTAAATTGCTTAACAATATATGTACAAGATAGTAAGTAAACATCTACTTTCGGTGAGATAAAGGTTGGAAATTCAGTCTATATGAGATTAATATACATAGTACCAATGCTACATCTCCTTTTCAATTAATTACAATAGAAAAATCTAAATAAAAAAGAGAAAAAAGAACCTATTCCTCCTTTTTCCATAGGAAAGCATATAGTTATCATTGTCTTCAACCTACTCCTCTTCTTTGGTCTTAGCTATATCGTCATCCTCATCTTCCTCTATGGCCACCACCTGTTCCTCCTTTGTTTTGGTATATATCAAACATACATCATCATTTCATAGGGAGCATAAGAGGTGGTTGTTTGTCATTAGCACATTTGTTCCCTTGAGGAAAAGGTAGCACAAAAACTCTCTACATAAACATGAGTAGTTATGTTCGCATTCTCTTAAAATTTTACACACTGAATATAAATGAAGTAATTTAAAAAGCAACAAAGTTACCCATTATGAGATGAAAACTGAAAGATATGTAAGAAATTGACATGCTAGTAAATGGTAAGAGAATAATGAAAGAAGGATGAAGTTTGGAAGAGGAAAGATTCTAAAAATACATAAAAGGAAGAAGAGGAAGAAGGAAGGGTAAGGGGGATGAAGAGGAGGAAGGAGGAAGAAGGAAGGCCCGGGGTGTTTTGGTGGATACTAATCTATTTATAAAGTTGTAATGCATGCTAATGGCATGCATAATCAAAATTTAGTGTTTTTATTTTTATTTCCTTACGATTCACTTTTGAACGGTTTATTCCTTTTTAAGCATAATAAGCTAACAAACTTTTTTTTTTCCTCAAAAGATATAGTGTGCATGGAATAAAAGAAAAAATAAAAGTAAAACTTAGTGAATTTACATTATCTATTTAGAGTAGTTAGTGAATTTACTATATATACCCAAAACCTAATGATAGGTATCAATTACTCTACACCTTTTAGGCATATTTAGATATGAATTTATTATAATTGTGTTTATTTCTCAAGTTCTTTGTACTTAATTGTACAATATATTAATTTCAGAAGATTCAAGAGCAAAAAAAACAAAATTCTACAAGAACAGTGAGATTTAGATTGATCATGACCGTGATGTAAGGCATGATTAAAGAAGATTCGAATACCTAACATTGGTCGCGCCTTCAATCACAAGCATAACCAAGGGTGAAGTTGTTATCCACCTGTTAATCATGACTATGATAACACATCAAAAAGGTGATCACTCTCTCTATCACGAACATAAAGAGGTGAAATGTTTGCAATGAGATGATCACGTGCTATATCACGACCATAGTGGATGAAGATGATTCTTTTCCCGAGATGATCACTCCTCGAATCACGAGTGTGATGATAGTAGATACAATTACTCATCTTTAACTTTTTTCACACAAACCAATACATTTAAAGGGTTTTAACACTATGAGGTGTCTTGAAATAGTATATTTCGAACCTTTAGATGAAGAGAATATATATGCACTTGCAAAATTCAAACAAGGAGGAGATTCATTTTTTTATTTTTTAAACAATCTAGACCTTAGTTTTAAGGATTAACCACAAACACATCTATTCATCTATCTTTGTACCCATTACGTTTTCCAATTTCTGTATAATTTCTAAGTGTTACAGTGTACTTTTTCTACAATTACTCAAGAGAGACAATGGAAATTCATTGTTTGTGTATTGTAAAGATGTCTACAAGGGATCTAAAAAGGGGTTTTATTCTTCTACTTATCTCATGTTGTATTCCTTGTTATCTCTTCATTTTGTTGATATGCATAGTTATCTTACCTTGTGTGAGTAATAAATTAGGGCTTGCTACATCATTACAGTATGAATAGTTTCTTAATTTAGTGCCGTTAATTTGGGTGAAATGAACTTAATCAATCTAAATATGGTGTACTACATGATACTAACTTAGGACAAATTTCGATGAAATATGTTGAGAAACAATTCTATTCAATAAATCTAATTCATTAGAACAATTTACTCCTGATAATATAAATATTATTAATAGAGTTGCTACATTCTTAGGGACATTGATACATTATCATGATGTTAACACGATCCTAATTTGTTGTTAATTCAGAAGAGTTCTAATAGTTACAATTAGGGTTAGGAGTAAATAATTTTAAGAAGAATGCTTACAAATTAGAAATTCCCTGCAGATAACAATTGTTAAGATATAACTTAATGGTGACATCATGCTATGTGATGAAGCAAGTTTACATGTTAAGTGTAGAATTGTTAATTGTTTTTTCATTTTATTGTGTTATATGAAATTGTTTATGGGTTAGTATAATTTAGTTAGTAAATTTGATGTTTTAGTACTTAATCACTTGATAAATTGGGTTGTTGGATAATAGGAAAATTAATTAGTACCAGTATTTGTATCCATTCCTAATGGAGACAATCTTATACTCATCCGTGCTAGTAAACGATAAATACACTTGCCTATTAAACCATTCCTAGTGGAGACAATCCTATACTCATCCGTGCTAGTAAACGATAGATACACTTGCCTATTAAACCGAGTTAATGATAGAATATAAGTTTATAAATTTTAAGACTCGTTAGCCCTAATTAGAAGTGATCACCCAACCTCCTTTACCTCCTCCCTTTACTCCTCATCCATCTTAGTCATCTCTTCATCCTTATCTTCCTCCTCTACCTCATCATCCCCTTGTATTTCAACACATATTAGACATTCTTCACCATCCCGAAGATGTAATAACCGGAAAAATTAAAAAGAACAATTATTAAATAAAGGAATAATAATAATAGAAGAAGATGGTAAAGTAGAGATTTTATGGAAAGAATGAGGACAAGCTCAACATGGAAGAGATTAGAGACGTAATGGTTAAGGAAAGAGGAACTTATATAACATAAAACATGTATCTATTCCTCTCTCCTTCCCTAATGTAACTTTTCTAGAAACCAAAACAGTTCCAGCCCTTTAATCGTAGGAAGAATCAAAGAAAGAAGGTTTGTACAACATTTTCCTTAGTTTTCCCTTTTGAACTTTAAGGTTGTACTCATTTTAACACAAGTTCTCTACCTAAAAATAGAAGAACTTGATAGTTTTGTGGGGTTTGATATAGAAACTTGAAGTTCTTGAACGAGTAAGTGTAAACTCGAATATTTTGTTGATGTTACAGAATTATCTTATGTGGATTTTTTTCAAAGAAAAAAAAAAAGATGATTCTTGAAGAGATTCATTGTCACAGGTAAGTTTCCTATAATGATTTTGGTTCTTATGTAATAATTGATAGTTTTGAAAGATAATGGTTTAAAAAGGATTTCCTTGGTGTTATGGAAGGATTAAGAAAACAGAAAATGAATTTTGAGAGGTTAGAAGTCAATTTCTACAATTTAGATGGATGTTTGTCAAAGAAAATAAACTTCAGCATGTAGCTATTTTGGAATTGTCATGACGGTTCCCAAGAGAGCTATTATGATGATACGAACCCACTCTTATGCAACTTTATTTTTATTCTATTTGTAGAACTGTCTTAATAGTAGTCGATCAGAATCACCTAACAAATGTATTTTTCAAGTCTAAACTTATTCTCATCAAACCATTAATTTAGAATTTATCCCCAAATTGCTAAATAAACATTTATAAAAGCACCTAATAGTAAGTTAGAGTTTAAAAAGAATTGGATTAAGATAACTTGAGTTTGACTTTAACATGAGTAAAGAAACCTAAAGTTCAATGAAACATGTTCTTATCTCAAGTTTTAGAGTCAATATAAGATGTTTATAGAATCAAAGTGTTATACGAGACTGCTAGTTCAAGTACGAGGTTACATGCTTGTTGTATGTGTTTACTAGTTTAGTTAGTAAATGAATATAATTATATTCGGCCTTAAAGGTTTAATGTGTTAAGGGTGCATAGTTGGGCCTAAGGGATCGGTAGTACCAATGACCTTAGGGTGGTACCCAGGGATTGGTAAGTGGTGTTGTCCTAAGTGGAGTTGCTTACCGAATTGATCCAGTTAGATTTTAGGTTGATTAATGGCTCCAAGATGTTGGAGAGTATCTAGTACCAAATATTTATATGGTATATAATAGTTGTGTGATTCAAGGTCATGAGGTACCCAAAGCTTTGGGACACCAAAGCTATAATGCTTATCAAACTTAAACTGAAGATAATAATCGACTACATGATATATGATTGTATTCTTATGTGAAATGGATTATGCTTGCTTACGCATGTATGATTGCGTAACTCTCCTACTAGGAAAATTTTGCTTACCTTTTGGGGACCTTGTTTTTAGATGCAGGTAATAAAGGAGACTAGGATTAATATGACAACATGGGATTTGACTTGGTGTATAATATAGAGGATGATGATTATACCTACTACGAGAAATAGTAAAAGGGTCGTTAGTTATATAGTGAGGTGTATATTATGGCTGTATTGGACATGTAAACTCCTTATCTTAACTACAGTTTATGTATGGTTGGTGTTCTGTAATAGGAGCAAGTGATACTCCATTAATGGTTATTATATTTTGTAGTTTGTAGGAGCATGACAAACTCCATAAACAATAGTATGGTTGTTGATGTTGTAAGGCGAGACTTATAAAGCAACCTATGTTGTAACTTAGTGATTTACATAATGTTAGTATAGTTTGTGGATTGTTCATTAATTGTACTTAAAGATATTAGCAGGTTTTGAGCCTTTATGTGTCAATACCTTGGTATTTATACGTAGTAAGCTGTAGCTATACAGGTTTCAAGGCATTATAGCTTAAGTAGTATCAGAGCCTAAGTCGATTGATCTAGAAATAATTTAGCTAATGATGTTTAGGACAACGAGCTGTGAAGAGTGTGGGTAGAAATGGGACTGTATAGTAAACTCTGTAACATATCAACTTAGATGTCTCCTGCAAGTTAACTATTGTTAATTGTACACTTTATTTTCAATTATTCTTTCCTTAAGTTAACGATTGCTAACTTGGTTTCATAGGAGCCGAGTCTTGTTACAAGTACTCCAGTGGGCGATGGAACAATATTAAATCGGATTTGTAGAGATGTGACCAACTGATGTGTTGGTATTGGAAATGAATGACTTCGATGTTATTTTGGGTTTAAACTGGTTAATAAGACACCATATAGTGATTGATTGCAAGAATTTATAGTGCACTTTGACCTACCAAGGGAGGCACCATTTAGTTACAAAATTGAAATGCAGAAGCCATTGAAGTTGTTGACTTATAAGTTATGGGAAAGGACTTATATAGCAGCTATTGGTGTAGTGGAGGGTTAAGAGGCTAGTTTAAGTTGGGTGCCAATAGTTAGAGAGTATCCTAAAGTATTCCCAAAGGATTTGCAACGATTGCCACCAAACAAAATAATTGAGTTTAGAATTGATGTAGTGCTACGCTCCTTACCCATTTCTAAAGTGGTACACAGGCTGGCACCAACAGAACTTGTAGAGTTAAAAACCTATTTGCAAGATTTATTAGACAAGGGATTCATAAGACTGAGTATGTCCCATTTAAAAACCTTTGTAGATGGCATTATTGAAGTTGAGTGATCATAAGTAGTATGTTGAAATGGAAGACATGTGAGTTTCGGAAGAGAGAATACGTTTTCATCAAGCTCGTTGTATTTAGAGAAAGTATTTTGGGTAGATATTAAAAATGTTGGATTGATGATTAGAGAAAAAATCTATTGAAGTAATCCAGTATACGAATAAGCTATGAAACTACAATGTACTTCATATTAGCAATTGCAATAGGTAATCCAACAGGAACATGGCAAATCTGAATTGTCCAATTGTTGTTGTTGAGTCTCATGTCTTGTCAATCTGGTCAGTGTATCTTGTTGTATCATGTTTTATCAAGTAGTCAGTCCTTCTTAATATTGTCTCTTTTGTTGGGTCTGTTAGTCAACAGTCGCATTCATCCTTCTTGAGTCAAGTCAAGTCGAATTGAATTGTTAACCATCTCATTTGAATCCGAGATGGAGAAGCGTCAAGATTTGCCAAATTTGCTTCTGTTGATCCTATGTTAAACTATATGAAGAACAAATGAGAAGCTACGACAGTGATATAATCATTTGAGTGGAAAATTTTGGATGAAAGGAAAGGAGATAATATAAAGTGAATTTAGAACAACAAATAAAACTTAAGAAACAATCAAACAAGGAGTAAATGGGGAATAAACTAATAAGAAAATTTGCAAGGTCGTAAAGCTAAGTTATAAGATAATACAATATAACTAGGAGACTACAGCGATGAAATAAGCCCCGATCAATACTAAGATAAGGAATGCAAAGAAAGGATGATTAAGAGATCGAGCAAAGGTCTAAGTAGAGAAGGAATGGAATGTTAATTAGAAAGCAATTCAGGAACTCAATTAATGGACTACACAGAAGTTTCACTTGAAGATAGTTCGGTAGAATGGAAAGTGGGTTTTAAGGATATGAAGTAACCCCTAAAAATACTGGATAATCAGGTTCAGAAGTTTAAGAGTTGAGATACGGAGTAGGTAAAAATACGACCCGATGAAGGTCTAGACTTAGAAATTAAAGTATAGCTAAACGTAATAAAGACAAAGTATTACTTATAGGTTGTTCGATTTTTAGAATAGTAAGAATATATAAACTATCAATCCTAGCAAGTAAGCAATACATGGATATACAGTAGTTTCGAGGGCGAAACTATTTTAAAGGGGGGTAGAATGTAAGCCCTAAAGCTAAGCCAATTAACCGTAGGATTTAACTTAGAACATAAGTTTTGGACGATCGGTTAAGGAATCCGATTAAACCCCAAATTATAAACTATTGAAAGAAATATTAGTAAAAATGACCTCGTAAACTTGAATTTAAGAAAATAAGTAATAAAATAGGAGACTATAAAATTTTCAAATTTTAAGCATAATAATTGCTAATTACCGAAAAGGTAAAAAGTGTAATCTAATAACCAATAAATTACTAGAGATAGATTATATGTATACTAAAAATAATAGAATGACCTAAATAATATTTAAGAATATTTATTTGTACTATATATGAATATACATGTAAGTATAAATACGCGTAATTACTTAAAATACGCGAAATGTGCTAAAATAATATTAAATGCTTAAAGAAAATTCATAATTAATTAAGGAAAAATCAAGAAAAATTAGGAAAAATCATGAATCATCCAGAATTGGGTCATGGCAGCTGGGAAAAATAAGAAAAAATTCAGCCAATTAAATTAAGACAACACAAAAGCCAAAAATTAAGGGATAAGGCAATTGTCTTGTCCCATTTAATGCACAATAAATCCCACAAAGCCCTATAAATAGCAGGAAAAATCACAAAGCTCATTTGGGCAGTTTGAAAAGTGAGAAAAATAGAGAGAGACGAAAATTGAGAGAAAAATTTGGTTTAGAAAAAAATTAGAAAAAACTGTGCAATTAAGACTTTCTAAGGGAACCCACATCAGACGAGCAGCTGGGAGTGGACGGCCATCACCACCACACGGTGGTGGCAGCGCCCAGGCCGGCCAACAAGGCCACGGCGGCCCGCGGTGGCCGGAGCCACCCAAATAGGTAAGTCTGATTTCCAGCCCGATTCTTGTGTAATTTTGTAAAAATAGTAAATATTATTAGAAAATTATGAATTTTGTTATTCTGGAATATTTTTGTATGTAGTTTGTAGGAAAAATATTATTTTGATGAAAACATGCCCCGTAATGTATGGTCCTTAAGAAATCATGCAAAACCGAGCATATTTCGGTTTAGAAATAAATGACCTTAGGAGTGTAGTTTGGAGCTCAATTTTTTTTTGTAGGATGATCATGTGATATAAAACAGTGCTATGAAGCCATTTTTTTAAAATTAATTTTCAAAATTTTTAAGTTAATTTTTAGCTCTAAAATGATGGAAAAATTGGGTAAATTGGAGTTAATTAGGTGATTAGGATATTAATTATTGATTTAGATAGTAATTAGATGTTTAGGGATGTTAATCTCTGATGTGGAAACCTAACCTAGTCTATGGAGTGTTAAGTGTAAGTAATGAAGGTGTTATGTGGTAAATGTAGAAAATTAGGAATATGTAGAATTGAAAATTAATAAATATGGAAAAATTAAGTTTAATTAGATAATAAAATAATGAAATTCAGAACATAACAAATCTGAAACAAAATTCAATTGTAGGTAATTATATGAAAAATGTAAAAATTTCTCACAACATGAGTAAATTCGGTACACTAATACGGATTTAAGTGTACCGGATGGAATAAAATGCTGACTAGGGGTAGTGATCGTATTTAAGATATCTGGAAATAATGTGGTTAGTTTCACATTATGAGTTAAAATAAATTTCTAGGGTTCGGGTACAAAACAATACCTAAAAATTGAACTAGAATCTAATTTAGAAATCGATGCGGAACCCAAACCTAAACCCAAACCTAGAATAATTATAAAAGACTTAAGACCTAGATAATTAGGTATATTAAACCCTAAACAACACATAACAATAAGTGTTATAGAATAAAACAAACTTATAATAGTTATATGAAAGCTGAAACCACATTTGTGTTATAGGAATGATCGGCGATGGCTTAAGCAAATCGGACTTCGAGTGAATGAGCGAGGAGTTGAGGTAAGTTGGGATTAATACGATGCTGTATTTTGGAGGCTTAAGATTATGTTTGGTTGTGCTTGTTAGATAGTTGAATGTGTGCATGTGCTTGATTATGGGTGATGCTATGATTCTGTTTGTTGCTCTGGCACGTATTGTATGAAAGGATTGATCACCCTAAACTGGACTTAATCAAATATCCGACCAGTAATCATAATCGGACATGCATGGCAACCCGTTAGGGGAACTTAGGACTCTCCGGCCAAATACCGACCCCTTCGGAAGGGATAGCACAGGATTGCAAAATGGTCCCTTCTTCATCCTCAGTCGAACTAAGTGATAGGAGAGGAGGTCACGGCGAGGGTGAAGGCAGTGGTTCGAAGGTAATCGCGGGAGGAGCAAGGTCTCCATTACACAAGCCTGGGTTTGGTCGTGAGCTGTTGCATTAACGGCAACTCCTCAACCCGGATTAGAGCGAGCGCAATTTTTCTAATCTCACAACGGGCCGGACAACATCATGTGATGGCATTTGCTTGCACATGCATTGCACCTAATAAGTGATTGAAAACCTTGTTGTGTGTTTGGTATAGTTTTAAGTCCTCCGTCCTTACTTACTGAGCTGTGGTTGCTCATATCCCTATAGACATCGTGCAGGTGCTGGCTAAGAAGCGACAACAACTACTCTAAAACTAGCAACTGCTGGATCTTGGGAAGTGAGGAAAAATATTGAAGAATAAAACTATATTTTTAAGGTTTAAGCTTTTACTTTAGAACTTTTCATTTTGAATAATGTAACAACTAGGAAATATATTACGGAGAAATATTGTAAACCTTAATTGCAATAACTGTATTATAATATATATATATATATATATATTTCCCTACTTTCTTAGATAAATGATTTATTTAAATTACAAACTGTTTCCTTCAAAGCGGGTTAGTCGTGGACGCCTTGTGTAGATCAGGTCTAAGATAGCGGTTGTAAGGCCAACTTCTATCTTAGGATGGTTTACACAGCGGGGGCTGTTACGACTCTGCCGCTTCAAGGCGTGACAATTTGTGGAAGGATTTTCTAAGTTGGCTACTCCACTTATGAGATTGACATAGAAGTAAGTTAATTTTGAATGGGATGATAGGTATTAACAAAGCTTCTAGAATTTAAAGGAAAAATTAGTGACAAACCCAATACTGACACTACCCAACAATAGAGAAGAGTTTACTATTTATAGTTATGCATCATTACAAGAGTTGGGTTGTGTGTTAATACAAAATGGTAAAGAATAGCTTATGCATCTAGGCAGTTGAAACCATATGAATGAAATTATTCGATACATGACTTAGAATTAGTTGTGTAGTACTAGCCTTAAAGATCTATACTAATCATAAGAGCCTCAAGTATATATATTTTCACCCAAAGGGAACTTACTAATAGATAGAAGTAGTGATTGGAACTAATGAAAGACTACGATGTGGAGATACTTTATCACCCAAGCAAGGCAAATGTGGTAGTAGACACTCAGCACAAGAAGATAGGGTAACTTAGCTATTGTGATCACTGCTTAGAAACATCTAATAGAGAATATGTGTAGGTTGGATTTGGAAATATTGACATAGGTTTAGGAGTTCACCTAGCTAATATGAAACTCCTACTAGCACTGATTGACAGGATTAAAGCTATATAAGTTGATGATGTAGGAATTCAAGAGATAAGGTAGAGGATGGATCTAGGAAAGGCACCGAAGTTTAACTTGGATATTGATGGTGTATTGAGGTATGGGAATCGATTATGTATATTGAGTCAGTCAGAGCTGAAGAATGAGATAATAAAAGAAGCTCACTACTTTAGTTACTTTATACACCCAAGTAATACAAAAATATATAAGGATCTCAAGAGTTACTATTTATGGAGTGGTATGAAGAGGAAAATAGTAGAATTTGCAACCTGGTGTCAAACTTGTCAACTAATTTGAACTGAACACCAAAGACTTATGAGGAAACCATAGTCATTACCAATGGCTAAGCAAAAATAGGAACATATAGCTATGGACTTCATCATAGCACTTTTGAAGACAGTGGCGAAACATAATGCTGTATGAGTGATTGTTGACAGGTTAACAAAATTTGCTCACTTTATACCGATTAAGATTAGGAATACACTTGAGAAGTTAGCCAAGTTGTACATACATGAAATTGTGAGACTTCATGGGGTACCTGTATCCATAATTTCAAATTGGGACACAAGATTTGTTGGTAAGTTCTAGAGAAGTCTACACAAGGCCTTGGGAACCAAACTATACTTTAATATAACCTTCCACCTGCAAACTGATGGATAGTAAAAAAGAATCAATCGGATATTAAGGGACTTGTTGAGGGCTTATGCCTTAGATTTTGGTGGAAACTTGGATGACGATCTACCATGCGCTATAAGGTCGGAAATATAGATCACCTATATATTGGGATGAAGTAGGCGAAATAATAATATTGGGTCCCGAGCTGGTTCAGGATGCAATTGATAAGATTAAACTAATAATACAGAAGATGCAGTCAACTTAGAGCTGTCAGAAGACTTATGCCAACAAGAGACACCGGCCATTGGAATTTCAAGTTAAACACTTTATGTTTCTAAGAGTATCACCCACAAGAGGAATAGTGCAATTTGGACTTCAAGGCAAACTGAGTTCAAGACACGTGGGGCCATTTGAGATTCTAGAAAGAATTAGCAGTGTAGCCTATAAATTAGCTCTACCGCCTAGTTTGGCAAGTATGCATGATATCTTCCATGTGTCCATGTTGAAAAAGCATATTAAGAACCATGACCAAGAGTTAGCCATGGAGCCATTAAACATAAGACCAAACTTGACAACAGTAGATCGACCAATACGGATTATAGACACAAATGTGCAGAAGATGAGGAGACAAGAGATCATGTATGTAAAGGTATAGTATAACAATCAGCCAAAAAGGGAAGCTACTTAAGAGCTAGAGCAAGACGTAAGAAAGGAGTATCCCGAGTTCTTTAAAACTATAAGTAACTTTCGAGAACAAAGGTTCTTTTTTGGGTTAGGAGAATGTAATAAATGGAGAAACTAAAAAAAAAAAATTATTAAATAAAAGAATAATAATTATAGAAGAAGATGGTAAAGTAAGGATTTCATGGAAAAGATTAAAAACACAATGGCTGAAGGAAGGGGTACTTAAATAAAATAAAACATGTATCTCTTTCTCTCTCTTTCCCTAACATAACTTTTCTAGAAACCAAAACAGTTCCAGCCCTTCAATCACGGGAAGAATCAAAAAAGGAAGGTAAGTGCAACATTTTCCTTGATTTTTCCTTTAGATCTCTATGATTATAATTGTTTTGACACAAGTTCTCTACTCAAAAACGCAAGAACTCGTTGGTTTTGTGGGGTTTGATAGAGAAACTTGAAGTTCTTGAAAGGGTAAGTGTAAACTTGGATATTTTGGAGTACAAAAGAATAAAGTAATGTGATTAAACAAAAGACTGTTGATGTTATAGAATTATCTTATATGGATTTCTTTTTTTTGAAGAAAACCAAAAAAAAAAAAGAAAAAAAAAGAAAAGAAGATGATTCTTAAAGAGATTCATCGTCACAAGTAAGTTTCTTTTAATGATTTAGTTCTTATGTAATAAGTGATAATTTTGAAAGGTAATGGTTTAGAAATGATTTCCTTGGTGTTATGGAAGGAATAAGAAAGTGGAAAATGAGTTTTGCAATGTAGAAGTCGATTTCTACAATTTGGGTAGATGTTCGTTGAAGAAAATGGACTTCAATGTATGGCTGTTTTGGAACCGTTATGACGACAAGGGCCACTCCTATGTAACTTTGTTTTGATTCTATTTGAGGAACCGTCCTGATGGTACTTCCTAATGCCATCTTGACAGTAGTTGATTAGAATCACCTAACAAATGTTTTTTTTAACTCCAAACTTATTCTTATCAAACCAAAACATGATTTAATCCAAACTAATTTAGAATTTAACCCTAAATTGCTAAATAAACACTTATAAAATCACCTAATAGCAAGTTAGAGTTTAAAAGGAATTGGATTAAGATAACTTGAGTTTGACTTTGACATGAGAAAAGAGACCTAAAGTTTGGTGAAACACATTCTTATCTTAGGTTCTGGAGTCGATACAAGTTGTTTAAAGAATCAAGTGTTGTATGAGATTGCTGGTTTAGGTACGAGGTTACATGCTTATTGTATGTGTTGCTAGTAGTAAATCAATATAATTATATTCAGCCTTAAAGGTTTAACGTATTGAGTTTGCTTGGTTAGGCCTAAGAGACTTAGAGTACCGGTGATCCTAAGATGGCACTCAAGGATTGATAAGTGGTGTTGTCCTAAGTAGAGTTGCTTGTCAAGTCAGTCTAGTTATATTTTAGTTTGATTAATGGCTCTAAGGTGTTAGAGAGCATCCAACACCAGATATTTATATGGTATATAATAGTTGTGTGATTCGGGGTTATGAGTTACCTTAAGCTTTGGAATGCTAAAGTTGTGATGCTTTTCAAACTTAAATTGAAGATAATAACCGATTGTATGATACATGATCACATTTGTATGTGAAATGGATTATGCTTTCTCATACGTATGTGATTGCATAACTTTCGTACTAGGGAAATTTGCTTACCCTTCGAAGATGTTGTTTTTAGATGCAAGTAATGTAAGAGACCAGTATTATTATGACGACTTAGGGTATGAATTGATGTACGACATGGAGAATGATGATTTTACCTACTGTAAGGAATGATATGAGGGTTGTTAGTTATATAGCACAAGGTATATGTTGTGATTGTACTAGAGGTGTAGACTCCTTATCTTTACTACAATTAATGTATTGTTAGTATTATGTAATAGAAGAAAGTAAGACTTCATTAATTATTATTATATTGTGGAGTTTATAGAAGCATGACAAACTCCACAGATAATAGTGTGGTTGTTGATGTTGTAAAGCAAGACTTATAAAGTTGCTTATATTGTGATTCAGAGATTTGCATAATGCTAATGTGGTTTGTGGATTGTTCATTAATTGTACTTGAAGATATTAGTAGGTTTTGAGTCTTTGCGTGTTAATACCTCGACATTGACACATGACAGACTGTAGACACTCGCGTTCTAGAATGTTACATAGTATGTGATTATATAGGGTTCAACAATCAGCAAGCATATGGTTTGGAATTTTAGCCACAACGAACCCCAATCAATTGAGTCAAGGAAAGTATTCACCTATCAGCAATTCTTTAGCTCATTTAAACGGATTTTCCTAAATACACTTCAATAAATCATAACTTATAACGTTATGTCTTTTGCTTTTATATTGTCAATCTTTGTCAGTTACAACTTTCTTGTCTCTTATCTATTTTTAATAAATGCTATATCATCGTAATCATTATAAACTACTTAAATAACTTAAAATATAAAATATGCCAGCTTTATGAAGATTATAGAAGTAACCTTTACTAGCACCATTTTAATCCCAACTTATCGCAATTACTTACTCAACTTGAATACACTTATTACTCGAATAATTTTCGCAATTTCAGTATGATTAATAAATAAGGAAAATAAGCAAGACTTAAGGTGGTCCTCCCATATATATCTCAATAGACAATAAGAGTCCAAGATTCAATACAATGGGCAAATGCATGCTGTAGATTTTGACAAACAAATTGTTTATAAAGAATTCGATTTAACCAAGATTCCCATGTTCCCATAGTATATGTGCAATTATTGTTTTGGATTGTTATCCAAAAAATTATATAGCTAAGTGTTATAGCAAAAAAACAATTAGTAATATTTACACCCACACCATTATATTAGTAAGAGGCAAGAAGTTTTGAAAGCCAATCGGAGCTTAAGGTCTTCAACCATTGCCTAAGCGCTCCTACTTGATTTTAAGAGAGACTAATTCAACATCCACCTTAAGGACAAGGTGCTTTTTTTGACGAGTCAAGAAATTGATACACTCAATCTTCCATCATAATAGATTACAAGGCTATGAAAGACTAAAAGATTATGGAACACAAATAGCCCATGTTAATTCATTGTTTTAACAAAAATAAATAAATAAATTGTAACAAATTACACTAAAGTATAAATAATAGAGAAACAAAAAGAAGATTCATCCTTTACCCCAATAATCACTCCTTGAACGCTTTCCTCTTCCTTACTATCTTTTTAGAGTCACTAATACTCAAAGTTAGAATATGTCGTAGCCTTACATTTATCTCGAATAAAGAAAATCAATGTCACTACTTGTGGTTACTTAAACTTGAGAGAGAAAGACAAAGAGAGGTTTGGGGAGAGGGAGAGAGGGATATATATATATATATATAATGAAAATAATACACAAAAGAATTTAATATTTAAAGTTAAGTTTAAATAGAAAATCGAATTTTAAATAATCAAAATAAAGAATTAACGTTATTATAAGAGGTTTAAATAGGGGATTAAAACTCTGATTTTATTTCATAACTTCTCTAATTTTAATTCTCTATTGAATCTCTTATTATAATGTTGATATTTTATTTTAACTGTTTGAAAATTTAATCCTTTATTGGAACTGCTTAATATAATGTTGATAATTTATTTTGATCACTTAAAACTAAGGTTCTCTATTTAAACTTGGGCTCCAAATTTTGATCCTCTTGTATCCATTTCTTGCTATACATACATGCCTAAGTGCAATGCATATATACATACATACATAGAAAGAGGGAGATTTTATCTTTTTTCTAGGTCTTTCTATAAGGGAGAGGTTGAAGTATTGTTTTCTATGGTTGTACGTGAGAGAGGGCCCAACCCATATTGTCATGTTGGGCTAGTTTAACGCGGTACATGCATGCTATACCCTATTCATCTGGACCTTACATCCCCTAATCATCAACAATGATATGTGCAACCTTGTAATATGGGAAGAAGAAAGCAATGCTACCATTAAGGTTAGAGATCTAGTTGCAATAACATGAAAGTGAAAGAGGTAGAGGGGGGTAGGTCATGTAAATGTCGCACATCTAAAGTAAAGCAACTATTAGACTATAAAATAGTAGGTGAAATTAAATTTAGTTGGCTAATTTGAATGAAGGAGGGGTATAAAGACAAATAAGAAGATAAGGTCCTTATAGCTTAGTAATATAGATGTTGATGTTCTGATGAGATGAATCTTTTTTGTTTTATTCAATGGAGTAAAAAATAAAAGAAAAAATAGATAAGAAGTAATCTATTCAAAGAAAGGAAAAGGCAATGCTTTCATGGGAAAGTCTTTGTAGCATAATCTAGGAGATTCGTTGCACTGCTGACCCAATGCTTTCCTATCATAACAATAGAATCCACTTTTTGATTGGGTTACATCCCACTGATATCTTAGCTGTGTTGCCTTTATATTGGCCCCATGCATATGGAAGTGAACTATCTGCCAAGTGAATGGAGTCACTACATGCGTTTGCTCAACATGTTCAGTTAGCGAGAATAAAGAAGCTTCTACAGTTACATTGTTCAGAAACATGAAATATTATAATATTTTAAAGAAAATTCACGAAATTTCTAAATGGATATTTAATAAGGAGAAAATTTCCAAAGAAAATACCATAAAAATTTTGTAATTTTCCTTCTTCTTTTTTGTTTTTTTTTTTTTCATCTACGATAACCTTATGTGGTTTAAAAAAATTCAAAATATCTTCTAAATTCGTAGCATACCACAGAAGGGTCTGGATTTTTGGGCAACGGTACAATAAAATTTTCACTACCACCATACTGCCAATGTAAAGGTCAAACTCTACTGTATTTACCTTTTATGTGAACACTATTGCCACAATCTAATCATATATTATATATGGAACAGATTACTTAAAAACATGCCCACTTGCAAGTGGCCAAGCTAACATAGTGAATTATTCTATGTTAGAAAAGATGTGTGGGGACTGCTATCCCCATCAACTTCAAAGTGGCTTTGATAATGCTACCTAATACTTTATTGTGGGGAAGCTCACTCTAGGTAAGCATCATCCACGGGACTTGTTGGATGGTAGTTTTGATGCATATAATTGCGGAACTCAGATTATTAAAATTAAGTTAGAGTTAGGTGAAATCACGTTTATAAGTTACAAGTTATTATACTTTCATAATCAGTTTTATAAGTGAAGATTTTAAAGTTTTATTGGTAATTGAAAACGTATGTCAACGTTTTTAAAAATTATAAAAGGGCGAAACCATTTATTTAGAGTTGAGGATTTCATCCGTACTTAAAAGCTTGCAAATATATTTATAGCTATTAAGAAAAAAGAAAGGAGAAAAGAAGATATATGGTAGTTATTGAATTATTTGATTTGACTTAGTGTTTTGACTCTTACCTTAAGGCCATCTTATCTGCCTAGCTTCATGTCTTTTCAGTCTTACGATGCTGTAATAACACATTTTGAATACAATTGGGCTAATTCCTTTGCTTATCTCATTTAACATATCAAATTTAGCTGTTTAATTTTATGTTGTGTTACTGCACTTCTAGTTTTAAAAAATAAATAAATAAATTTAGAGGGTAAAGTATAACTCAAAATTAATTATCAAAAATTCAAAGTTTTATTATAATTTGAATTAGCCAAATTCCCTATAGCAAAGGATATATGCACACAGTAAACAATAATCTCATGTAATCTTGTTTAATTAATTAGTGAGTGAAATAATCATCTGTGAGTGCTTGGAAAATACTCTCCTAGTAGTTGGCTTTATCTTTCCCAACTAAACACACGGACTATGTTTAAAACACATACAAAATCGTATATTCTTAACTCCTAGACGTCGACAAAATTAATTTAAAAATAAACAATAAAATGGAAGGAAAGAGAAGAAAACATTTTCCTATATTATGAGAAGCGCACCAACAGTTACACCAACCAAGGACAGCAGAAATAATTCTGTTACCTTATCTTATTCTAGTGAACATGACACCAGTATTACAGGTGCTTAAAAAGTAATAAATAATTAAAAAATAAATAGATTATTTTTTTATCCATGTAACGTGATGCTGGAAAGAAGGTGCTCTCATTATCATTCCATTCTATTGGTAGTTAATAAAAGCAGTTTTATTTGAAACTGCGTTGCATCGATTAGATATATATAAACGTGACTACAAGTTACTGAAAGAAGCTGAAGGATATTTTAATATTGTGATTAACATTTTGATATTTCAGGAGCGTATAAATATGACTACAAGTTACTGAAAGAAGTTGAAGGATATTTTAGTAATTTGATTAACATTTCATATTTCAAGAGCATATACGACATCAAAATAATAGCTAAGGCTTTACTAATATATAGATACCAGTAGAAACCAAGTTTAATACGTTTCCCAACGCTCAATTAACAAAAAAAGAAAAGTAAAATGAAAACTCAATATATATTACGCTATAGTCTAATGACATAAATATTATATTCATAATGAAATCCACCAAGTTCGGACTCCTAAGTTATAATATGTTGTTGGAGAAAACGAAAAAAAAAAAAAAGTTTTCAAACAAAATAGAAGAGAAAAATGAGAGATTCACAAAAAGGGCATAAAATAAATTGACAAAATTAACACGACGGCCGCGCGAATAAAATAAATCTAGTATTCTGAAAGATCTTCTGTTGTACCTTTATTTCTACTCTAAAATTATTTGTTTTCAAAGTCGCAAGTGCAAAAAATATTAGTTCTTTTAAATAAGCTACAAAGATCGGTCATAATTTATAGAAAAATATTGTGTAATTAAATTTACTTCATTTTTATCTTTATTAATAAATCTAGATGAGAATGCAAAAATATAATTACAAGGTTTCATTTTAGAATTGATTGATGGGAAAAATCAAATATTTGTATATATAAACTAAAAACTAAATATCATAGAGCTATATTTTATGATAAATTCAAAACCAATTGAATTTGTAATATTTGAAGTTAAAAATAGTTAATAATCAAGCTAATGATACTAAATGATATATTTCAACCATTTAGCACAAAAGTTTCTGTTGACAGAGCTTTTTAAAAATGAGCTCTTAAAGCCCGATCGGATCTGACATGTCTTATCACCTGGGGTTCGTTTTCGAGGGCTTAAGCTCTAAGCATGGATTAATTAAGCCTAGTAAGTCTTGCAATGGTTAGAATGTACAAGATAAGGATCAAATAGAATTAACAGCCACATCCAGAATAAGTGAAACATGTTGGACACTACGATCCCACTTTCCTATACTTGTAGGAGAAGATCTCTCCCCATTAACTAACCTCCAACTATCAGTGCCACTTTACTATAAATACTAGTCCACTACCTAGTGGTAAAGCTCTATATCCTACACAATAAGCTTACCTATTATTCAAAGCACCCTCTATTTTCCAAAGTATTGACTACTAACTTAAGCATCGAAATAATCACGCCGGACAACACCCCACCGTCCCCTCACAATGTTTTGTTTTGCAGGCTTATTATATGTAGAGCCCGACAACTATCAACAAATCCTTAAAGACAACATTTGGCATCGTCTATGGGAAATTGAATTCCTACACCCAAAACCTCAGACTTACTAAACAAATTTTCTACAATCAATTTCCCTAACACCATGTCTCATCGCGATGAGTAAGAGAACCACCAGTTGGTGAATAACCAACCTATGAGCAACCAGCCCCTCCTATAGGCCGTGCTGGAGGAGCACTTGGAGCTTATGGAGCCTTGGTCGAGGAGTATGCTGCGCAAAACAAGCTACTTTACGCTCGCCTTAAAGAAGTAGAGAGTATAACATACAAAGCCACCCTTTTAAAGCCTCGAATGCCTGCATTAGGCAGATTAACTCCTTACAGTAGCAGTAGAATGGCAAGGATCAACAACTTAATCCTCTTTTGTAGCAATAGCTAGCAAGGTTTACGGTCACCCGCGACCAAGCTCTAGCAGTGAACAAATAAGAAGCTAATTTGTAGGGAGTACGAGCTCACTCAGATGCACGTCGAGCTCACCCAGTAGATGATATTGACCTAAACGAGCTCCGTACCATGGTAAGGCGGCTTTCCGAACAGTAGGGGAACAAGGCTGATGGCAATGTTAGACTGGTCACTAGCAATAAGACCCCCTTCACCAAGTGTGTCCAAGATAAAGTGTTGCATCCTAATAGCAAACTTCCATCCCTAGACCAGTAAGATGGCACGAGTAACCCTGACGATTACCTTCTCTACTTCCGCACCATCATGTACCTCTATGGTTATTGGGATGCCATAATGTGCAAAGCCTTTCCAAGCCTCTCAAGGAAGGCAACTTGGACGTGGTTTAACCACCTCTCCAACAATTCCATCAACTCTTCTGATGAGCTAGTGCGGAGATTCAGTCTTTACTTTAAGGCTAGCAAGCCCCCATCTAAAGATACATAGTCCTTATACCTTGTAAGGTAGGGCAAAGGCAAGTCCTTGCATGACTGCGTAGCTAGGTTCAACAATGCCTTAGTCGAGATCCTTTGGTTGGATGAGGGGATCGCTATCCATGCCACTCATCTCAACATCCGACTGTCAAATGACTTCTTTCAATCACTTGCGAAGAGCAAGCCGAAGACCTTAGTTGACTTTTGGAATAAAGCCTACAAGAACATCAACCAAGAAAACAACATTTACGCCAAGCGTGACTCCGACCGAAAAAGGTTAGGCGAAAAGCAAGACAAAGAAAAATAGTTCTTAAAGGATTGCCTTGGCGGTAAGTTGCCCAGTAGATCGAAGGGGGAGAACTTAGGGAAGAAGAAGCAACGAGCCACCTGTAACTCGCTCCTCCCCTCTTATTTACACACATCACACACCCTTAAATAAGCCTATTACTCGAGTCTACTTCGAGGTAAAGCATTGAAATATGCTCTAGGGATCGTAGAAAATGCAAGGAAACCCTAATCATCGAAACTCCAACAAGTATTGTTAGTTCCACGACAATTATGGCCAAACCACCAAAGAATACTTCTAGTTGAAGAATGCCATTAAATACGCTATTCAACATAGCTTCTCCGACGAATATGTAGCCTATTCGAGAAACGATGATTATTCTAACAATGATGGAGATAGGGCACCTTGAAGGTGACAAACTAAGAACACCCCTACCGAACAAAATAATGACCATCGCAATAACTATGTCCCTAATAATATTATTAACATAATTATGGGGAGGCCGTACCCCAGAAGCTAGCCAAGCACTAGTAGCTCAATTAATGCCCCATTAAAGGTATTGGCCATAAGGGAGAAGAGACAGAAGTTAAATACTTCCATCTCCTTCTCGAATGAAGACCTTGAAAGGGTTGATGCACCCCATCAAAATGTCCTAGAAATAGGGGCAAGGATATCAAATTTTGAGGTTCTAAAGGTTATGGTAGACACTGGTAGTTCTAACAATATACTTTTCCTCCATACTTACGAGAGGACGAAGAAGAAGCTACCAATGAAAATGAAGCCGTATCACCATAATCTGATTAGCTTCAATAGTAGTACGGTCCAAGCTAAGGGGATCATCATGTTAGACATGGAGCTTAGCAATGATGACTATGTAGCGCAATGACCAATAGAATTCGTCGTGATTGATTGCACCTCCCTCTATTGTCACGCCCCGAAGCGGCAGAGTTATAACAGCCCTACTGTGTAAACCATCCTAAGATAGAAGTTGGCCTTACAACCGCTATCTTAGACTTGATTTACACAAGGCGTCCACGACTAACCCGCTTTGAAGTAAACAGTTTGTAATTTAAATAAATCATTTACCTGTAAAAGTGAGGAATTATATATACGATATAATTCAATTATTGTAATTAAAGTTTATAATATTTCTCTATAATATATTTCCTAGTTATTACATCATTCGAAAATGAAAAATAATTCTAAAATAAAAACTTAGACCTTAAAAATATATGTTTGTTCTTCAAAGGTTTTTCCTTACTCCCTAAGATCCAGCAGTTGCTAGCTTCAGAGTAGTTGTTCGTCGCTTCTTAACTAGCACCTACACGATGTCTATAGGGATGCGAGCAACCACAGCTCAGTAAGTTAGGATGGGGGACTTAAAACTATACCATATACACAATAAAGTTTTCAATCACTTATTAGGTGCAATGCATGTGCAAGCAAATGCCATCGTACGACGTTGTCTGGCCCGTCGTAAGATTAGAGAAATTGCGCCCGCTCTAATCCGAATTGAAGAGTTACCGTTAATGCAACAGTTTACGACCAAACCCAGGCTTGTGTAATGGAGACCTTGCTCCTCCCGCGACTACCTTCGAACCATTGTCTTCACCCTCGCCGCGACCTCCTCTCCTGTTACTTAGGTCGACTAAGGATGAAGAAGAGACCATTTTGCAATCCTACGCTATCCCTTTTGAAGGGGTCGGTATTTGGCCGGAGAGTCCTAAGTTCCCCTAACGAGTTGCCATGCATGTCCGATTATGATTACTGGTCGTATATTTGATTAAGTCCAGTTTAGGGTGATCACTCATTTCATACAAATCTTACAATACATGCCAGAGCAACAAACAGAATCATAGTATCACCCACAATCAAGCACATGCACATATCCAACTATCTAACAAGCACAACCAAGCATAATCTTAAGCCTCCCAAATACAGCATCGTATTAATCCCAACTTATCTCGACTCCTAGCTTACTCACTCGAGGTCCGGTTTGCTCAGGCCATCGCCGATCATCCCTATAACACAAACGTAGTTTCAGCTTTCCATATAACTATTATAGGTTCATTTTATCCTATAACGCTTATTATTAGGTTTTGTTTAAGGTTTAATATGCTTAATTATCTAGGTCTTAGGTCTTTTATAATTATTCTAGGGATGGGGTTAGGTTCGGGTTCGGTTTTCGCATCGATTTCTAAATTAAGTTCTAGTTCGATTTCTAAATTAAGTTCTAGTTCGATTTCTAAGTAGTGTTTTCTATTCCAACCCTAGAAATTCGTTTCAACCCATAATGTGAAATTAATCACATTATTTCCCAATCTCCTAAATACCATCATTACCCTTAGTCAATATTTATTTTATTCGGTACACTTAAATCAGTATTAGTGTACCGAATTCACTCTTAATATGATAAATTTTTACATTTTTCATATAATTCCATAAATTCAAGTTTCCTATCAGATTTATTATATATCCCTATTATTTATATAATATCAATTTTTATCATAATATTTTCTATTTATTATATTTTCAAAAATTACATATTATGCATTATTGCCTATTATGTACATAATGCATTCTAATATTTCTATAACTTTAATTACCATCCCTAAACATCAATTATCATTTCAAAATATCTAAATTCATCCTAAATCAGATTTTACTCTTAATTTTCCTAATTTACAAAATTAACTTAAAGTTAACTATTTTTTCCTATTAATCATTTACTACATAATTAACTTAATAATTACATCTAACACTCTAAATGCTACAAGTATCATACTCCATCAGATTTCAACATCCTAAAACATATAATTATTCACTAAATCAGTAATTAATCATTTAATTACTTAATTAACCCTAAATTACTCATTTTATACCTCATTTTAAGGCCTAAAAATTATCTAAAAATTTCGAAAATTAATTTTTGAAAACGAGCTTCATAGCACTGTTCTATATCATCTAAGTAATCTACACAAAAATTTTGGGTCGAAACTACACTCCTAAAGTCATTTATTTCTAAACCGAAACATGCTCGGTTTTGCATAATTTCTTAAGGACCCTGTATTTTCAAATGTGATTAAATGATATCACTATTTTTTCCTAAATTTACATACAATAACACCTCAGAATAACAAGTTTCATAATTTTCTGGGCAAAATAACTAATTTTACTAAATTATACAAAATCGAGACAATTATGAGACTCACCCGGTTCGATACTTTCTGGCCATCTAAGCCCGGTCCAAGCTTGTTAGCTGGCCCAGACGGTGGGTCTGGAGTAGGGTGGTGGTGGTGGCTCGATCCCATGTGGTGATGTGGGTTTAGCTCACTTGCCCAATCTGCACAATTTTCTTTTCTTTTCTTTTTTGTTTTTTGAATTTTCTCTCAAATTTTTGGGTCTCATGATTTTTCTCAAATTCCTCACTGGCCAAATGAGTTCTGGAAATTTTTTCCTTATTTATAAACGATTTTTGTAATTATTATGCATTAATTAGACATGATTTTGCCCAATTCCCTTGATTTTTGGCTTTTATGTTGCTTAATTCTAATTTGTTCATTTTTATTTGGCAAATCCTGACATGCCACGACCTGATTTGGATCATCTTATCCTCTTCTGATTTTTCCATAATTAATTTATAATTTTCTATAATTAATTTATAATTACTTAGTTTTTTGCCAATTTAAGTAATTTCGCATATTTTTATCTACACGTAAATACATGTGGGGTACACGTGAACATTCCTAATTATTATTTAGGTCATTCTAAAATTTTATATATATATATGATCTATCTCTAGTAATTTATCAATTATTAGATTACACTATTCGTCTTTTCAGTAATTAGTAATTATTATGATTAAAATTTGAAAATTTTATAGTCTCCTATTTTACTACTTATTTTTTTAAATTCAAGTTTACGGAGTCATTTTTACTAATATTTCTCTCAATAGTTTATAATTTAGGTTTGATCGAATCCTTTAACCGATCGTCCAAAACATTGTATTCTAAGTTCAATCCTACGGTCACTTGACTTAGCTTTAGGGCTTACACCTATAACGCGCTCTTAAGAAGACCAAGCTTGAATGCATTCAAGGTGATCACATCCTCCCTTTATCTTAAGGCTAAATTTCCGACCTTGACTAGGGCGGGAATATATAAGTGTGATCAAATGCTCTCTCAAGAGCTCTATGTTAGGGCTGCTAAAGGAAATGGCGTATTCACTCTGGAGACCGGCTTGTAAGAGAAGTCAACCGAAAGGAGCGAGTTAGGGGAAAGAATAGAATAAGTCTAGGTCAGACTCTTACTTGAGTGGACCATGAAAGTTAGGATCAAAACGCCACCCCAAGTGAAGGACAAAATTGTTACTCTCTTGTGGGAAAATTTGGATAGGTTAGCTTGATCGGTATCAAACATGCCTAAAATGTTGCTTGACCTAACAACTTATAGCCTTAATATCGACACCATGGCATAGCTTGTCAAGCAGAAAAAGAGGCATTTTGCTCTAAAGGCAATTCGCAATCGAGGAAGAAGTACAGAAGTTACTTAAGGCTTACTTCGTGGGGGAGGAAAAGTACCCCACCTAGCTAGCAAACGTGGTGCTAGTTAAGAAGAAGAATGGAAAGTGGTGAATGTGCATTGATTATATCGACCTCAATAAAGCCTACCCTAAAGACTGTTTTCCTCTCTTGAGGATCGATCAACTCATTGATTCCACTTTGAGACATGCCTTACTAAGCTTTATAGATGCCTTATCTGGGTATAACCAAATGAAAATGGACTCAAAAGACGAAGTCTATACCTCCTTAGTCACCGACCATGGTACGTATTGCTATACCATGATGTTGTTCGATATGAAAAATGTTGGGGCCACGTATCAACGATTGGTGACAAAACTATTTAAGCCCTAGATCGGACGAAATATGGAGGTATACGTCGATGACATGATTGTTAAGAGCCAAAAGCTAGATGACCATGTTAAGGATCTCTGAGAAGCCTTCGACCAAATGTGTACGCACGACATGAAGCTAAACCCCTAGAAGTGCGTCTTCGACATTAAATCTAATAAGTTCTTTTGGCATTCTGGTAACATAGAAAGGTATCAAGGCCAACCTTGAAAATATTACAACCATCGGGGGACTGAAGCCTCCAACCTCAGTCCAAGACATATAGAAGCTCACCGGCATTGTAGTCGCTTTGAGCAAATTCATCCCAAAGAGCATTGGCAGATGCACTGAGTTTTTCAAAATCCTAAAAAACCTAAAGGGTTTTGAATGGACTTTGGAGTGTGCTGCCGCCTTTTAGTAACTCTAGGACTTCTTTGCACACCCATTAGTTCTCTCCAAGCATAGCTATGGGGAGAACCTGTTTTTGTACCTAGTCATAAGCAATCGGGTGCTCTACTCTATGCTGGTCAGAGCAAAGAGAAGGGAACACAGGCCTGTATACTATATCAGTCATATACTCTACAAGCCTGAGGTGAGGTACACACGGGCAGAAAAGTTCGCCCTAACTGTCGTTATTACAGCATGATAGCTAAGGCCTTACTTCGAGGCACACCAAATAATCGTACTCATGGATTAGCCACTGCGCACCATGTCGCAAAAGCCCAATGCGTCTAAACGAATGATTAAGTGCTCGATAGAATTAAGCGTATACGGAATCCAATATTTACCACGAACAACCTATAAGGTACAAGTGTTGGCCGACTTCATAGCAAAATACACGAGAGAGAAGGAAGCACCACTAGGTAATGACAAACCAATGTGAACTCTCCACATCAACGACTTATCCACCTTGGGAGGAGGAGGAGTGGGTCTCATTCTCACCGGCCTGTACAAGGTCATGATCTATTGTGCCCTCAAGTTCGAGTTCGATTCTAGCAACAACGAATCTGAATACAAGGCCCTTATCGCTGGTCTTAAGTTAGCTAAGGCGATTGGCATTAAGCATTTATGGATCTTCTCAAACTCCATGCTCATCGTCCAGTAAGTTCGAGGTGAATACGAGGTCAAAGACGGCATTATGGCTAGGTACTTTGAGAAGGTGAATTGCCTTCTAGTCAAATTCCCTTCTTAGGACATCACGAAAATCCCTCAACTTGAGAATTCAACAGTAAATTAGCTATCTAACCTCACCTCTACTGGTTTACAAAAGCATAAGATGAAAGATAGCAAAATCTTCATAGAATAACTTCAAAAAAAAAAGCATAACTCCAAGCTCGGTTGAAATTTTGGAATTGACCATAGCAGCACCAAAGCCGTATTGGATGGATCCTATCCAGAGTTATTTAGAGTAGGGCAAGCTCCTAAATGACAAGGGGAGGCAAAGAAGCTCCAGTATCATGCTACTAACTACACGTTGGTCAATGGCGTCTTATATCATAAGGGAGTCAGCATTCCTTTACTCCGATGCCTCCAAGAAGATGAAGGGTTGCATGTCATGGAAGAACTACATCCCGAAATGTATAGCAATCATATTCAATCCTAAGCCCTTTACCTCTAAGTGCTATAGCTTAGGTATTACTGACCTTTCATGAACCAGGATGCAAAGGCCATAGCCTAAAAGTGCCCGTAGTGCCAGAAGCATGTGTCACTTAGTCACACACCTAGCACCAATCTCCAACCCCTAACTAGCCCATGGTCATTCGAACAATGGGGTATTGACATCCACAATGCGTTCCTGAAAGCTTCGAGAGGATGGCAGTTCATAATTGTTACTGTTGATTGCTTCACAAAGTAGTTGGAGGTTAAAGCAATGGCAAGAATCATAGAGAGAAGTGTTGAAACTTTTGTTAGAAACAACATTCTCTCTTAATTTGAGGTCTGTTATGCCCTCATTATGGACAACGGGCAACAGTTTAATAACCCCAAGTTCAAGGAGTTCTATACCAAGCACTACATCACCTTGCACTTCACCTTGGTTGCTTACCCTCAATTAAATGGACAAGTCTAGGCAACCAATCAAATTATCTTGGACAGCTTGAAGAAGTGTATGGACCGATCTTAGGGTATCTGGGCCAATGGATTGCCCAATATCTTATGGGGGCACAAGGCTACCCATCGTACTTCTACAAGCGAGACCCCCTTTCGCCTAGCATTTAGGATAGAAGCAATCCTACCCATCAAACTTGAGCTTTCTTATATCCGAACTCAAAGTTTCAATGTCGCCTTTAATGAGTCACTGTTGCAAGCTAGCGTTGATACCATTGAAGAAATCAGAGACCTTGCTGCAACTCGAGTAACCGCATACCAATATCGAGCCACTTAGTACTACGACCAAAAGGTTATACACAAGGAGTCCAAGGTCAGTAACCTAGTGTGTTGAAAGTTAGAAGCCACAGGTTCACGCAAAAAGACCCCATTGGAGTAAAGGAAAGCTTGGGGAATGGAGTGTACAGACTGGGAAGATTAGATGGAAAGCTCATCCCATACACATGGAACGCTAATAATCTTTGGCTTTATTTTAGTTAGCATATTCTAGTATATATCTTTCCAAAATAATGAAATGGAATAATTTACTTCATAACCAGTTGTTTCTCCCTCTCTCTCTCTCTCCTTTCTATTACCATCCTAGCCCTCGAAAGGGCATACAGATCGTTTATCGAATAGGTCAAAATGTTACCGACCTAACTTCCTTGGGTAACCTTGGCAAGAGGAAATACCCCCTACACAAAGGAACTCACATTTTCTACGTAAGTCAAAACACCACTAACCTGACCTCCTCTAGTAACGTCAGTAAGGGGAAAGCACCCCTTACATAAAGGAACTCCCATTTTCCGGACAGGTCGGAGTGCCACTAACCTAACCCTCTCTAATAACCTCGGCAAGGAGAAACACTCCTTGCACAGATGAACTCCTATTTTCTGGACAGGTTGGAACGCCATCAACCTGCCCTCTTCAAGTAATCTCAGCAAGAGGAAACAACCTTTATACAAAGGAATTCCTATGCAAATATATTCAAAAGCAAAGAAAAAGTAAGTGTATAAGAAGACATGTTTCCAGAAATTTCTTTCATTGATCATAAAGCTATACAGTGAAGGTTGGCATCCCGATTTGGTGTACAGATGTTTAAAAAAAAAACAAATACACTATCACCATGGTTTAACTAACTCAAGTAACCTAGAAAAATCTAAAGACTCGATCTGCTTGGAGAGCTGACCCGACGGTGCCTCTCAAGGAGGTTGGCCTTGACTTGAAACGAAGGCTAAAGGTTGCGAAGAAGGAGTAGCAGGAGGATAACCTAGAGGTTGATTATCCTAAGAAATTGCTTCTTGAGCGACCTTTTGCTAGGCCATTGGGGCAAAAGTAAATGCCAATGTGTTGTGCCCGACCCCAGCAGCAGAGGGCACATCTAGGACATTGATGGTTGCTTGAGTAGCCTCCCTTTCATGCGCTAAGGCTTCCTTCTTCTCATTGAAGGTTGGGAAATCCAGGAAGTCGAGGAAGCTCAAGTCAAAGTTTGGATAGTGGGAGAGCACCTCCTTCCTTGTATAGCACGTGGAGTTAGTGGTCAAGTTTTCTAGCTCATCCAACCACTCTTTAGTCATCCGATAGTCAGCGACAACCTTTTTAGAGACGGCATCGCTGAGGACCTCCCCACTCTCCATTTTTGAAATGATCTCCTCCATCTCCAAAATCTTCCCTTGCAACTCTTGAACTTGCTGCTCTAACCCAACCTTCAAACCTACCAGCTCTAATGAAGTAGCTTAGGTACTTTCACACTTGGATGCCCTCATAACCAATTCAGTTTGCATCCTCGCGACCAATACCTTTAACTTGGCATTCTCTTATTCGACCTAGGCTTTGGCTTCCTTCTCCTTGTCTAGCTACAAAAGAGCTAAGCCTTAGTCCTCTACTCGTCCTCTAGCTAAGCCTTTAGGTCATCGACCTTCTGTGCTGCCTTTTCGGCCTTATCCCTCTCCCTCTCTACATCCTTCAGCCGTGCCTAAAGTCCCAATACCTGCACAAAAGAGCGATGTAAGCACCGATTAGCCTTGGAGGATTTTTCCAAATACTTATTTATAGAAGACTGTACCCCTCACAAATGCTTCTCAACACAGTGTAACGCTTCCCTAAAGCCCTTTACCTCTTTTTAGCTAGCGTCGTACTTATTCGGTTGAAGCAGTACTTGGTCGTAGTACTCCAAATTGAAAATAGGGGCACCATTAACATAACGATAAGTGAAGTACATCAATACAGGAGTAACAAAGACTCACTTACCACATAAGTGTGATTGAGTAGCCCACTATCTTCATAAGGTCGTCCCCACCTTCCTTAGAGAGCCCCTCATGGACAACCCAATTGCCAGGAGTGTAAGACCCTATTGAAACTCGATAGCTGAGTGTCCAGTGCTACAGTGTTAGATCATTAGCATAAACCTCCCACTTCAGCCTTAAGAGCTTCCCCCTAGCCCTCCTCATTTCCATCTCGAAGGGCTCCCCTCAAGAACTCTTCATCTCAAGAGGTGTAGGGCACTTCTTGGAATGAGTCTAGCCCAATTGCCATCAACCTAAAGTTGTTGAGGATGTTAAAAAATTCATCCCCCATGTCGTCAACACTTTGATAAGGATGAGCCATTAGCCACTCATTTTATTTCCCTCGGCTCAAAGGCGCCCTCACCAGGGGCCTTTGTTTCTTGACTTTAGGTCTTAACTCCACAACCGTTTCAAGAGCCTTCCTCTTTTGGCCGACCACCTAAGGCAGGGCAATCCCCTCGACCATTTCTTCTTCCCTCGCCCACGAAGAGGAAAGCATCTATACATCAGGCCCCTCCACATCAGCGCCTTTATCACCCATGAAAATAGGCTTAGTAGAGGAGATGAGAGCAAGGGCAAGTAGAGCCATGCCTAAAGGCTCTACATTTAGTGGCTCATTTTGAATACCGATGGGAATCCCCTAAGGAATAGCCATCAATTATGGCTTACTAATCTCCCCAAGCCCAAGCTTCAACCATACGGCTTTGCCTTTCGGCTGGTCTGCCTTGGCTCTTGCTTAACTGCAACTCATCAGCTTGTCTATAGAAGGACAAGATACCCTTTTAGCCAAATTTTTGCCTATAAGAAATTCAATTCAAAGTTAGAAAAGGAAAAGAAAATGAAACCAAAAGAAACTACTACTACCATTCATAAAACTCCGTTGTGACCGGCACGACCAAGGAGGTCCTCTAATCCTGCAGGTGCTGGACAAAGCACCTCAACACTAACACAACAGACGTAGGTATGTAGAATGAACTTATACCTTTAGCCTATTTCTTCACCATAACCTTCTTCATACTAGGGAAAAGCTCAGAGATCAGATATTGGAAATACCTCTCCATGGTCTCCGTAGCATTTATTTCCTAGCCATGTCTCAGCACCATGAAGGCCAAGATCTCTCGAGCAGCCTCTATATGACTAGAACCAAGCCCCTTCTCACCCCCAGTTCAGATACTGTGTCCAGAAGTCTACCCCTTCATGCAGCTCAACCACCATGTACTCATCCTACTAGCCCTTTATTGAATCTACAAGGCTGCAAAACAGCTTTTTTCCCGAATGCGACTAGAGGTATAACCACCCCCCCAATGCTCTTTCACATGTAAAAATGACTAAAGAGCTCGAGAGTAACCCTTACCTTTAGATGCTCGTAGAGTACTTAGAAAGCTTTCAACACCCTCTACCCATTGAGAGGAATCTACAATGGACTTCAATGATGGTTAAAGAATTCCTTTTCGGAGTAACTTAAAGGAAGAAGCTACCCAAACTCCAAGCACTTCTCAAACACCACGAAGTGCCTTCTTGACAATAGGGCCACCCATTCGTCCTTACTCAACAACCTTATCTGCTACCCAAAGATCACTTCAACAGCAAAGTTACTTATAATCCAACTGAGGACAAATTTTTTACTATTACTCACTCGACCGTTAGGCCGCTTGCTCATCTCAAGAGCAACGAGCAAATCCTTCGAAGGGGGCAAGTAAGCATACACATATACATCCCTTGGGATGGTATTGATAATCCTAGCCCTATTTAGCACCTCTACAACCATCCTAGTAAGTTCATCATGTTGTGCTAGCATGAAACCTCATCCTCCCCTGTATGGGGGAGGGTCACTCCTTGTAGACTCGGAGTCAAAGACATGCAGTGATGAAGAAGAGCCAGTCTCACCTCTATTACTCGACATGGTCATAATATATGAAGAAGAAAGAAGCTTGAAAATCTTTTGAAGAAAGTATTATGTAAATGCAAAATTCACTATGGCAAAATAAAGACTGCAGAAAAGTGGTCTCGCATTGTAACCCTGCTATTTATAGGAAAAATATCTGAGAAGCCATACAGGCGATTATAAGGATCCGTATAAGTATGAATCCCTTAAAATGCTGTGCAACAGACATGTAGAAGGAATTTAGATCGAACGATCATCTTTAAAAGGCAAAACGTATGTAGCTTATGCTAATCTGCTACAACATGACATATGTTACATCACATTAAATGCATGGAAAATGGACGTGCAAATATCACAATTTGAAAAAGTTCCTTCGACAAGAAGTTTTGTCAAGACCCATCTAACTTCCATCTAGTCGATATGATAAAGACACAGTGTAGTTGCATTTGCTTGGTCCATGATGAGTGCTATTCGGTTAAACCAGTTCATAGCCTTGAAATGCCTACCTAATAAGGTGCGAAGGTGTCATACTCTAACACCCCAATCAAGGCTTAGTCTCGCTTGGGTCTTCGGTACTTCGCTTTGGAGTAATTGCTGACCACCTCAGTCCATCCCACCTTGGACATTTCTGACCTGGTTATCCATTGCCTCAGACATCTCCACCTTAGTTGGCTTCCAACCCAGACCTATACCCTTACTACGTTGGCATCGCAGCACTAGGTCGAGCCCCTTTAAGTTAGATCAGTCACATGCCTGAGCAACTCATATATCCCTTCTCCCCTTCGTCTTAGCAATGAAACTACAAAAGGTAAGTGTTAACGAGACTCTTTAGACATGAACCCCTCAAGCCTGACTAGATCTAACACATCTCGTCACTTAGAGCTTGCCTTCGGAAGCCTAAGCCCTAGGCCTAGATTGATAAAGCTTAGTAAGCCTTGCAACGACTAAAATACACAAAACAAGAATCAAATAGAGTTAATAGCCATGTTCGAAATAAGTGGGACATATTAGACATCACGAGCCTACTCTCCTATACTTACAGGAGAAGATCTCTTCCCACTAACTGACTTCCAATTGCTGACACTATTTCATTATAAATACCAACCTACTACCTACCGATAAAGCTCTACACCCTATACAATAAGCTTACCTATTATTCAAAGTACCTTCTAATCTTGAAAGTATTAACTGCTGACTTAAGTATCGAAGTGACTATGCCAGATAATACCTCAACATCTTCCCACAGTATTTTATTTTATAGGCTTATTATATATAGATCCCAATAATTATCGGTAAATCCTTATAGGCGACAATTTCTAACTAGTATTGATGTATCATTATTATTTCACTTTTATAAACCAATAGCAATTTCTTCATATAACCTATATGAGACTATACTTCAAGGGGTATATAATAATTTTTTTTCCTAAATATGTGACACCCTGGCTGCAAAACTTTTTAATTGGATCTAGTTCTTTTCATTTTTTGATATACGATTGGGTTTATTAATATCATCCTTAACATGTAAATCATCTTAAAATCATGTTAGAAATCACCACTTTAATGACACTTCCCGTTGTTTTCAGATCTCTGCTCTAAACTTGGGTCCAAACAGTCCCTGTTTAAGTATATTTCATTAAGCCCAGAAATTTCATAAGAAAATAAAAGAAACAATAATATTCGACGTTTGAGTATTTGACTATACCTCTCATTAATTAGTGCACGTATGGCGAATTGGTGATCACATGAGTCACCTTCGGAGCAATTATTATTTCATCTGTCCACTTTATCTGGCTGGGATGTATTCCTTCCATTATATAATTTTAAATAGTGTTTAATTTAATAAACGTCCTCGATCAAGCCACCTGGTAAGTATATAAAAAGGAATTTCTCATGCTTTTTAACAGTAAGTAGACAGTTTATGAAAAAATAAATATATAAAAACATAATATTTAGGATCTTAATAAGTCATTAACCTTCTTTAATCACGTATTAAAATTATGCTAATATTTCATCTTAAGGAAAAAATAATTATATATTATGATTCAGACAGACGAAATAGTAATTAGGGAAAAAGACAAAATTAAAGATGTTTTGTAAGTGTTAAGATTATTATGATATAAATATTAGTTTTTCTTTAATGAAATGGATAAAATTCAATTCCCACTATAGTGAAATTCGAAGATTCTACGGAATAAAAGAAAAGAAATGATTTCAGATGAAATCCAATCATGCGGCTGATGAAGTACTTACGTAAGTCAGAAAGCAGAGGTACACGAACACCTCGTATGTATGGAATCATTACCCCTTCATGAAATCAGTGGGGCTCAAAAGTTATTACAATAATATTATTGTATAGTGATGGCACCAATGCGAGTGTAATCATCACATCACAATCACTTTTCTAAATTTTATTCATTCTTACTTTCATTTTCATAAAATACTCCCCACAGTGGAGCTGCTCTATCTCTCTCTTTATCAATCCCATTCTCTTTTGTCTCGCCTAGCTAATTCCTCCTCATCTCCATCCACATAAAGAAACCATTATTATGCTACCCGGAAAAGGAAAAAAAAAAAACCAAATTCTTCTTCCCTTTTTTTCCATATTATATTATATATATTTTAAATGAAAATAGGGTAACCACTAAAAGTCATGTTATTTAGCATTAAGTTATATAAAAATTATAGCTACTTTAAAATTTATATCGTTTATATAAAAAGACGTGTTATGTGAATTCTAACTTTTGAAATCATATCTTAATATTATAACTTCAGTAATATCAATACCGATCTCTTAACGTGATAAATTAAGGTTGAGTCCCTTCTTTTCTAAAGTAATAATATAATGTAGTTGGAGAAAAAAAAATTATGCAACTATATATTTATATATATATATATATGTATGTATATTAAAAGAGATAAAAAAAAGAACACTAAAAATAATCTCTCACAAGTTCATACAAATTAAGGTTTATCTCTTAATTACACATCATGAAGTACATATATCTGGAAAATAATGCTCCCAATTTTCAGCATTACATTGCAAGGATACACATCAAAAAACAAAAACGTTCCATAATTTTTTTTTTTTTTCTTTCCATTTGTCTTTCTATAGTCTACTTGCCCATATACACGGTTTTTAAATAAATAAAATAAAAAAACAAAAGCAGAAAAAGAAATGAGTAACCAATTCAATTCAATTGTCCTTAATTCGATGGATTAAACCAATAAAACCATGGAGAAATACTGAGGACAATCGTGAAGCAAAAGTTGTATATGCATGATATTAATGCAATAACGACTATTGACGAGTATAGGAAAGCGGTTACACACTTTTAATGAATCTTTTTCTCCCATTAGCAGTCCGACCCGTCATGATGCTTCACTGTTGGTCTCCGATATACTTTCTAAATGAGGCCTCCATACACCAACCCTTCCTCGTCTTCTATCCCTTTGCGTGGACATTTTCTCGGATAAAATCTCGCTCAAGTACTGATCCGAAAGAAGCAAATTCGCCATGGAAATGGCAGCGCTATCGTTGCGATTTCCATTGACCCGGTCAATAACTCTGGTCTCTTTTTTTTTACTTTTCTCTTTCGACGATGCCAGTCTCTGCCTAGATTTATGTGGAGTCGAGGGAGGGACCGGCATGAGGAAGTAGATCTTCCCGCGCTGGAGCTCGGCATCGGGCTGGACGATAATGATCCGCGGGACCACACCTTCGGCTGAAGGAGACGAGGGTTTCTTGAGCACATGTTTAGGGTGTAGTTTCATGATCTCGCTTGCACGGACTGTGCCACTTATTTCCTCTACATGGCCGTTCGTGTGTACTATTCGGATCACATCTAGTGCTCCACATGGTAGAATGCAAGATATGCAACACCTAATGGTGTCTTTCATACTTTCTTTACTGATTCTACCCTCTATGTCTAGTAATATTTTCCATAGGAGAGAAGAGTAAGGCGAAAAAAGGAAGAGCGATACAAGGAAGAGGTAAGAGGGGAATGAAATTAAAAGGGTTTTGTTTTTGTTGTGGTTCCTAATGGCGATTACTTCTTACTTTTTTTTAATATTATTTTCTATATAGAATCTCATTAACAGTGATTCAAGTTATTTGTTTGGAGAATAAACTTTTTTACTCATAAATTTTCTTTCTTTCCAAACACTTATATGTTAGTTTCACGATTTATTAAAATAAATCTAAATAAAAATATCTAAAGTTAATTTATTTGATGCCGTAATAAGTTACTCGAGATACCCGAACATGGTTTTCTTTTTTTTGTTTTGAGGGAGTTTTGTGGGAATTTCGTGGAGTTGTTTAGGTTGAAATACATGGCAAGAATAATTGCATCTTGACACTCAACTTGGCTTTGCGGATCCATCATTTTGGGGGCCCGTCTAATTCTCCATCGCTAACTCCAATAATTTGGTGGTGTTGTTTTGAGAGGGTAGGGACTTGTAGTATGACACGTGTTATGTTTCCTTGTGATCCTAATTTATCTTCATCAGGAATACAGTGTATAGATTATCCCATTCCGATATCAAATAAAATTAAAATTTTCTTTTCTTTTTTCTATCTATCCTTTTTTTTTTTTTTGCCAAGTCATTTTCTGATGATTTAAGTGTGTGTTTGCTAGGGATGGTTAAAAGATAGGGAAAAATTGAGTCCGCGTAATATAATGTCATAACCGATGAGTGTCTAGCATTTCTAAATGATATAATAACACATTAAAAAACTCTTTTCTTTTTAGGCAATAACTCCCAACTTTATTCCAAATTTCTTTACAAAAGTTTTTTAACAAGTTTTTAAAGATTTTAGTGGCACCTAATAATAACATTTTAACACATCAAATAATAAAAAACAACAAAAAAGGAAGCAACTACATTTTTACGTCGCATGTCAAGAAACTCCATGTCATACCCATATATTGTTGAAGCAATAGGATTTGGTTTCTTAGTTATCAAGATGCAAGTCAAGTAATGGCATTTTATCTGTTTTCTGTCGTATTTGTGTTTTATTCTTGTTTATTTGAATCTTTATGATTGAAAGATACAAATAAGACAGTTTTTCAAATACTAAATTTTAAACAGATATAGATTGGACACAGATTAAATACAGACGAAAAAAAGACAATCCAAATAAACTCATAGTAAAGAATAACGATAATAGCGATAGAACTATCCTATCCTATAGAACACCAATTAGTTAGATATTAATTCATTCAATACATACACATATACACACATGTGTTTATAATTTAAAGTTTAGATAAAGTATTTGGCAAACTTTAGAGAACAATTATATTAATAACTTTTGCTTTTGGGAATGCGGTTTAAAGAAATCTTTCCTTTTGAGAGGGGGCTTGTGATCTTTCAATATTCCCAAGCAAGATCATGTGGGTTGGGGCTTTCGTTGGAAAGGGAAGTGTGGATGTGATGGACATATTTTTACCTTTATCTTTAGTGATTTTAGGTCCTTGAAATAGCTTTGCCTACAACGAAGAGTTTTTATTCCTAATCCATTATTACCATGAAGAACCCCAAAATTCACACTGTCCAACATCATATGGAAAAAGAAAGCTGGTTTTCTGCCTTTCCACTTTCCGCATTCGACTATGAATTCATTGGCTACTAAAAGGTAAGATAGGTCCATATGGAAATGACATCTTTTACCTATTTTCTAATACATCGCATACTGGGTTCTACACATGCTCTTTTTTTAAGTTGTTGTTGTTATTATTATTATTATTAATACGAGTGCTTTACCATAGATGATGCAAAGATTTTGCAAATATGAAGACTATTAATGTTTCATATATTTACAATAAACTATTAATGTCACTATAATTATAAAATAATAATTATATATAAAACTATTAATGTTTCACATATTTACAAAGTGTAAATATGAAGACTATTTCAATAGTAATTCAAAGGCTTCTATAACAATAAACTAAGATATTATTGAATAATTTAAAAATGAAAAAATTTGCGTAAAAATAGAATTGCACAAAAAAAAAAAAAGGATTTGGCAAGGAAAGAAAAAAATATTTAAGCATAGGTTTTAATCCCAAAAATTCTAAAAGGTTATCTCATATAACTCTAAAAACTTTGAATAACAAAACTGCTATAAAAATAAAAAACTAAATTTTTATAAAAAGAATAATAAACAATACCAAAATCTTACATAAATATTTTTAATAGTTTTCATTATTCAATCCGAATTCATGTCCAAATTCATTCCTACAATTAAATATATTACTAATAAATAAAGAATAGTTTAATTGCCAATTGCTTTTTATAGAGACCATCTATGAAATAAACATAACTGAACATATTACTAGATAAATAAATAAAAAGTTTAATTATTAATAGTTTTTCTTCTGCTAAAATTTTAAAAGCAAATTAACCATTCGTGAAACGAGTACAATTGAACATATCACTAAATAAATAATAAAACACTTTTAGTATGTAAGGGATATAGATATCACAATAATTGGAAAGTTGATAAAAGATTTATTATAGATATTGAAGTCATAATTGGAAGTTGTCATTATGATGGAAAATTTTTAGTTTACATGCCACTTTTTATTAAAGATTTATAGGTTAGATACCATTTTTGACATATAGAGTTTTTTACTATAATAACCCTAACACATGGATGATTTATTAATAACTATTTAGTATTTAGGGTTTGTTTAGTAAAACTCAAATAAAACAAAATATTAAAATATTAAATATACCAAAGGGAGTATCTTTGGCTTTATTAATATAGATATGTTAAGTGTTACATATATATAGCATGTAAATCTTAATAAAATATTGATATAAATAACAATGGATATGGTGGTTTCCACATCAATTATTATTCGTGATTTGTAGATGTTATATATATTAATATTTTATTTGTATTTATCCAATATATGTATATAAAGCATGACACATAATACCTGCTAAACCATTTCCATGAAAAAGTAAACTTAATGAGGTGCTTGCCTTTTTCTTACATTACTCGATATATATATATATTACCAATAACATTACATATCTCAATCGAGAGAAGAGAGATTTAAACATAATTTATCCCATTGAGTGATTTGTGTTCATATCACTAAGTTAAAATAGCCTCAGTCAATGTTGGAGCATAAAATGAATAACTAATTAAATCTAGTATGCAATCGTAGGTCTTTTATTATTGATTAGAGGGATGTTTTACAAACTAGATTTTTTTTTTCTATTAATAAGTCCTAATAAATCACCCCAATATATAATAAATAAGGTCCGTTAACAATAAAAGGAAGTTTTCTACAACATCCATGGAGGTTATTGACAACTTTAATAAAAACCACTGATGGTTTCATTTTTACTATTGACAATTGTATAAACCTTATCTATTGTAAATAGGAATAGGAATCATTTATTAAACTCAAAAATGCCTATAACAAACATAGAAAAATTGGCGTGCACTTAAAAGATTTCTTTTGTAGTTAAATTCGATTGACCAAGTTTCTTGTGATATTTAGGTGCAGTAAGGCATAAGGACAGACTGCATAATGATAAAGTTAATTTGGTCCTAAGTCGTTACAAATTGAATAACGAAACAATATAATGGTCATGTAAGGATAGCGACAATATCATTGCTCCGGAGTCTTTCTTCAAATTAGTTTCAAATCGTTGTTATTTTCCCCAAACCAAAGCAGTTGATATTTTATATAACCATTATCAAGGCCTTTAGATCTCCCTTTTGTTGAGTATTGGGATTCTCATATCATAATCCTAAATGTAAAAAGATAATGTTGAGTTTATGTCTTTGTTTATATAAGGCTTAGGATTTAGAGCATCAATAGAAACAAAAAAAAAAAGCAAAAAGATGAAGTCAAGACACGAAATGAGTGTGAATAATCGACTACAACAAGGAGTGATTCATTGCTGGAAGTTGCCATTCGACCATTAGCCTAGGCTAGTTGCATGACATGCCTTGCTAGTCAATTTCTAGCTTAGGTAATTGACTAAGGAGTCTGTCTTAGCTCCTATATATAGCGTCTGGTTTTGTGTTTTCTTGTAGCTTAAGTGACATTATTTTATGTATTAAGGTCTAAGGCCTCTATAAGCATACTACATATATGCTATTAGGTGTATTAAGGAGTATATGAGAAACTTGCTTGATGAACCACGTGCTCTAAGATTGTGAGATAATGAACTATTGCTATTGTACTATATTTGATAACTAAAATCCAACCCATGGTATTTTATCTTTGTTGTTTTAGAGTTTTCCATTTATATTTCGTATGTCTTTCTTTGTCCCTTACTTATTAAATCCCTTTATGTGTTCAATAATCTATAAGAAAAATCTATATCCAGTCCCAACAATTTGGTACTAGTGTAAGGTTAATAAATCTAGAGATTTTAAGAATTTGTGATCCATGTTATTGAAGAAACAACCACCAAGTATGATATTAAAAAGTTTTATGGTTACATGAATATCAAGTTGCAACAAGTATGATTTTGAGGGAACCTTGTGTAGTTAGGTTAAAAAAAGGTTTATGGATCTGGATTAAACTCTTATGAGGATGCAATAGGCAAAATTTGATGAAAAAGCTTATATGGACACCTAAGTTTGAGAAAAAGTGTTTTATAACAAATATTAGTAAAGATGACAAATTTAGGATTTTAAAAGATATTTGAAGAGTTGGTGTACCACCCCAAGCCTAAAATAGTAAATAGTTAAGCTAACAAATATTAATAGGCCTATTTCAACCACTTGTTCTAAAAATTCCAAAATTTGTGTTGATAAGATATTCACAATTATAGTTATATAAATTAGTATCACAACCTCCCATAATTCATAAGGAACACTTAACCATGAGGTTTCATAATCTTCTTACTCCCCCCCCCTTTCTTTAAGCACGTGACGTCCTCGTTGCAAAACTTTACAATTAGACCCAAATTTTCCTTTCTTTTTTGTATACGATTCAAGCCATCTACTACTTATAGATCATTTTAGAAGTATACAATAAATCACACCATAGTGATACTCCTTACTTTCCTTAAACTTCTTCTCTAAACTAGAGCCAAACTCGAATTATCTACCTATTGATAGGGAGTCTGCTTTAATACCATTTGTAACACCTCAAGCCAAAAATAATAAATAGTTAAGCCAACAAACACTAATAAGCTTATTTCAATCGTTTGGATCAAAAGTTTCAAGTTTATGTTGATAAGATGTTTACAATCATGGTTTTATAAATTAGTACAACAACCTCCCACAGTTTATGTAAAATACTTAACCATAGGGTCTCACAGTTAGATATGATGAAGTCTTGTTAGTCAATGTTGAAGTATTGATTCTATCCAAATCAGTGAGTAATTATTTGTAAATCGACATATTCTCTACGTCATGTCTTTAATTAACAATTTTTAAAAAATTGATATTAAGGTTAAGATTGAAGACCAAACGTTAGTATGTTAAGAACTATGATCTATGACAAGTACAACATATCCAGTGAAGTTGTAGAAAATAGTATGTTAAGAATTGGGTTAAAAGATGAGGTCAACGTACAGTAAGATATTAGATGGTCTAATTGCCAATAATCAATAATCTTATGCATTGATGGCTACAAATGGTGACCTACAAGCAATAGATTTTTCATTATCATTACAAAGAGAAGGGTTATACGATGGTAAAGTGCTCATGAGATAGATTCGATGCCCTATGTAGGACTATAGAGGTAAAGCTATAATTGAAATAACAGTTCCTGAGTTAAAGGATAGTAAGTTATTATTGCCATCTTATGATATAATGAAATATATGGATTTTGTCATCCAGGAGTGCTTTCTACTTGTATTGTTAGAAGAGATTGATTCTAGTTACATGAGCTTGTACAAATTGCTTCAATATTAGTAATGACCTATGTCGAGCCTACTTATAAGCTTAAGTAAACAAAATGAAGAAATATATAAATAAATAAATTAACAAATAATAAATAAGAATTAAATTATATATTATAATTTATATCATAAAATATTATATATTTTTATATATTACATACATTTTAGCCTTTGAATTTTAATAATCCATAATATATAGTATTTCTAGTAGGCTCATAAGCTTAAATTAGAACTCGAGCGTAACTCGTATAGATAAACGAGCTTTATCTTAAGATCAACCTCAACTTATTTACTAATCAAGTTTAAACCGAGTCGAGCTAAGCTCAAACAGCTTGTAATCTGCTTGGCTTATTTGCAGTCTTATAAGTAAACAAATATTTAAAGAATATTATTATGCATACAATTAGATTTTTGAATGGATCAAGAATAAATCATATAATCCAAGGTTTGGGAAGGAAGATCTTTATGAAATTTTAGTATGCACGACATGCAAAGATTTCTAAAGAAAAATAAAGAAATTATTAAGAATAAGATATATGTGGCACTTAGTTTCATTACTTAAAACTAAGCAAACAAAATATAAATTTGACAATTGCTTCATTTTCTTAATTTTCTAATAAATTAGTGATATGATGTGCCCCCATGACATTTATTGCTATGCTATAAGAAGATTATTAACCTTAGTTTATAAGATTTAGATAATCTCTATTTTCTTTTCCTCAATTTTCTTCGATTTACAAATCAAAAGTTAAGATTATCTTGATTTTTACACTTCGGTATGATATCATTGTCTTTCTTTTAATCTCAACCGTTGATTATACATGACAATATCTCAAAAGGATAAATGAAAAGAAATTGAAAAAAATTAAATAAAGATGATTCATTTCCTAATTTATAGCAACATTTTATTCATAGCCCGCTTATTTATGCACTTGAGCGAGTTGTTTGTGGGAAATGTTGTGAGGTGTAGGGCAGGTAGCATCATAAGGCCCATCATAATGGTTATTGATATTGGCACTAAATATCCTCCTCAAATTTTATTTTAGAACACATACTTCTCCTTAATGAAGGCTTCAATAAAACTAATATGTTATATATTTTGATAAATCATAAATATGTTTCAATAAAATTCCAATACATAAAAAATTAAATCCACATCCACTATCAATAATATGTGTCTAAATGTCATTAATATTTACTCACCACTCATCAAGATGTGTGTCATATTAGTACCAAAGTATATTTTTTCTCTTCTTCCACCTCTTTTTTTTTCCTTACTTTTGTCTCTAATTATATACAACTATAGATGGGAAGTACATAAAGCATATCCTACTTCTTGCTTCTTCTTTTTTTTTATACATAATTAAAAGTAATTGAAGAGGATGCAAAATAAATAGGGTAAACTATATATATCACCCCTATAATTTTTTCAAAAAATATTGAGACCCCACTTTTTAAAAATACTAGGGATTCTCCCTTACTTTTGTGTTGGGTCCACATCAAGTGACTATATAGTTTTTAATGTCAATTTTTATTATGACATGCCGCTTTAGCTTATAATTATTAATTTCCTCCTTAGGCAAAAAATTTTAACAAAAATAAATCTGAAAAAGAGAAGGCAAACCAAGTAAAATAATTTAACCCGAGCTTACTGAAGTATAATGAAAATGGACACAAGTGAAGAATAAAAACACAATATCTGAAACTCTACTTCTAAAAATTCCCAATAGAAACCTAATTTTCCAAACACAAGGCCAACAATAACTTGGTAGTAATGGCTCCTAATGGAAGATAAAGTGCCAAATTTTGTTTAGTTGGTTCGCTTTTATCCTTTATTATCTTTTTTTATTTATTATTTTGAATTTGAAATAGAAATTAATAATTGAATTTTCACGTTAATGAAATTTCTTTGTCATGAATGATAAATGATTTTTTGCGTTTGCATGTTCTTAGGCTGTACAATTATTTGCGGATGCACGACCTCCTGGAATTTACAAACCAGATTATATTACTGCTTTATATGAATTTTATCATAAGAAAAAGCCTGGAAACTTCACCTGCCCGTCCACTCCGAAGTGGAAAAGGTCATCAAGCCTTGATCTTAATGGGGAAGCGTTGCCTGATAGAAATTTAGCTGCTACACTTCAAGTAAGCTTCCAATGTGATATTATTTTTGTCCGTGCTTCCTAGTTTCTTCCCCTTTATTAGTTGTGGCCCGCAATGTCTGGAAGATGGCTGTGAAATGAAGCTCTCTGGTCTAGTATATACGAGGGGGTGGTGTCATGGAGAACTCAATGTCACGCATAGATCATGTTACTTGGTAAAGTGCATTTAATCAATTCACCTCTTGGTATGTTCGCATGGCTTAACCCCAAAATAAAAAAGAAAAAAAATGTTTGCTTAGCTTACCAAAATTTGTGTATGTTTGTATGGCTCTTTCATATAGCTATTCAGCTCTCCTTTTTGTTTTCATATTAATTTGATTCTGACCTGGAAATTAATAATTATAAACTAAAGTAATCCATCATAATAAAAATCCACAGTAGCCATTTGGAACAACAAGATTTAATGATGATATCCGTATTTTATAGCCACCAACCATTTATTGAAATTATATCTTATTGGATTAACTACTCTTCTAGCATATCAAATCTATCATTTTCATGAATTCAATACATATACATATGACAGATTTTTAAGAGGGTTTTTTTTTTTTTTATAATCCGAACATTAAACAAGCATTTAATGATGTATCTAGGTTGGTTACAACTTTTTTCTTATGTATTTCAAGTGTATGAGCTATTAAAGCAAGAATCATCCACTCTTACATCTTGTTCTTTAGTTTAAAGTTGGTGTTCTTGAAGTTTTTTTGTGAGTTTAATGATTAAGCAGATGTTTGAGTTGAAATTTGTGATTTTGATTGATTAAAACAGAGTTTAAGGGATGGATAATTGAGAGTTTAAAGTATATTTAAAGTTAGGTTGAAGTTTGAAAGGGAAAAGGTAGCATTTGAGTGCTTTTCAAAGAAGTTTAGGGCGCTAGTTTGTTGCTAAGGGACATGACTAAGGATATGATCATGTCCTTACCCATGTTCGACTAAAGGGAAAAAATATGCAGTGAGTTACACAACTAGATGACATGATCGCTGGTTATATCAAGTGGTAAACTCCAAGTGTTCTTTTCTTATGATTTTCTTAACCAAACCTTTCACTATCATTAAAATAAAGATCTAAATAACTTTCTATTAAAAAAAAATTCCAACTTTTGCAAAAAACGTCGAATTTTGACACAACTAAGCGACACAATCATGTCATTTGCCATGTCAAGCTTCAACTTCATGTGAAACTTTCCTTCTTATCCTTCTTAACCAAACTTAATAAAACATTTTTCCACTCTTAATATTGGGTTCCAACTAACTCTCTTTTATAAAATAGCTAAATTTTGATAGAACTAAGCAATATGGTGATATCGCTAACCATATCGAGTTAGGAACCTTATGTAAAATCTTTTTTTCTTGTTTCTCTTAACCAAACTCAATCAAACATTTTTCTAACATTAATATTGAGTTACATTAGTCTTCTTTTATAAAAATCCCTACCTTTATTTAGAATTTCATGTTATTTAAACTTAATTTAACATTTTAACTAATTTTAAACACTTTTTATTTTCATGAAACATTTTAATCAATTTTAATGAACTATTACCCCTTTTGATGAATCTAGTATAATATTTAGTATCTTTCAAGTTAAATTCTTTCAAATAAGATTCTTTCCAAATCTTTCTCGTATAAGTGCTTTATTACCCAAATCTTACCGAAATTCAATATTTTCTTAGAGAAGTAACCTATAAAAGCTTAGATGGACTTAAACCTTAAGATGCTTTAGTTATTGTTAGGTAAGCATGTTGAGGACTTACTTTAAGCTTGTTTAAAAAGTTTCAACCTATATGGATACGGATCGGTTATAAGGGGAGCCAAAAGGAGAAATAAACAAAAGCTAACTTAAAGTATAGGGATTAATGAGGAAAATGGAGGAGTTGGTTATAAGGGTAGCTATATTCTTGCTTTGGATTTGTTTAGCATCTAAGATGAAAGTATTGATTCTTGTATTAGGTTTTTTTCACTTGGATTCCTCTATTGTCTCTTGGGTATGGTTTGGTTTTGGTTCAGCTTCTAAATACATAATACATGTTTGTTGCTTGTAGGTAATGTAAACCCTAAAGTTAAGTCAAAAGATCGTAGGATTAAACTTAGAACATAAGGTTTAGTACGATCGGTTAAAGGATCCGATCAAACCCAAATTATAAACTATTGAGAGAAATATTAGTAAAAATGACTCCATAAACTTGAATTTAAGAAAATAAGTAATAAAATAGGAGACTATAAAATTTTTAAATTTTAAGCATAATAATTGCTAATTACCGAAAAGGTAAAAAGTGTAATCTAATAAATAATAAATTACTAGAGATAGATTATATGTATACTAAAAATTTTATAATGACCAAAATAATAATTAGGAATGTTCATATGTACCCCACATGTATTTACGTGTAGATAAAAATACGCGAAATTACCTAAATTAGCCAAAAACTAAGTAAATAATTAAAGAAAAGTATAAATTAATTATGGAAAAATAAAAAAAAAATCAGAAGAGGATAGAATGATCCAAATCTAGTTGTGGTAGGTCAAGATCTGCAAAATAAAAATCAACCAATTAGAATTAGGCAACATAAAAGCCAAAAATCAAGGAAATTGAGCAAAGTCATGTCTAATTAATGCATAATAATTACCAAAATCGTCTATAAATAGGGGAAAAATTTTCAGAACTCATTTGGGCAGTGAGGAATCTGACAAAAATCGAGAGACTCAAAAATTTAAGAGAAAATTCAAAAAAGAAAAGAAAAATGTGTAGATTGGGCAAGTGAGCCAAACCCACACCTCACCACCACCTGGGACCGAGCCGCCACCATCATCTTTATCTAGACCCACCGTCTAGGCCGGCCGACTACCTTGGACCAGGTTTGGACGGCCAGAAAGCATCGAACCAGGTGAGTATCATAATTGTCCCGATTTTGTATAATTTAGTAAAATTAGTTATTTTGCCCAGAAAATTATGAAACTTGTTATTCTGAGGTTTTATTATATATAGATTTAGCGAAAAATAATGATTTAGTTTAATCACATCTAAAAATATAAAGTTCTTAACAAATTGAACAAAACCGAGCATGATTAGAATTAGAAATAAATAGGCTTAGGAGTGTAGTTTGGAGCTTAATTTTTGTCTGTAGGATACTCATGTGATATAGAGCAGTGCTATGAAGCCACTTTTTTAAAATTTATTTTCGAAATTTTTAAGTTAATTTTTAGCCCTAAAATGATGGAAAAATTTAGTGATTTTAGGTTAATTAAGTGATTAAGATACTAATTACTGATTTAGATAGTAATTAGATGTTTAGGGATGTTAATCTCTGATGTGGAAACCTAATCCTAGCCTTTGGAGTACTAAGTATGGTTAATTTAGGAAATTAGATAGTTAATGTAAGAAATTAGTAATATATAAAATTGAAAATTAATAAATCTGAAAAATTAGGGTTATTTAGATAATATTATAATAGAAATCAGAAAAATAATAAATCTGAAATAACATTTAATTTTAAGTAAATGTCTCAAAATGTAAGATTTTCTCATATCGGGAATAAATCCGATACCTCAATTAGGGTTAACATGTACCAAATAGTTTAGAATACTAAATTAAGACCCAATAGGATATTTGGATACTCGAGCTTAATGTGATTAATGTCACATTAGGATTCGAGCATATTTAAGACTTAGGAATCAAAATTAAAAGTTAATTTAGGATTCAAACCCTGAAATAGAGTACAACGAATCATTAGTACGTTATAGGTATACATGAAAAAATGAGTTAAATTATAACTTAGAATATAAATCCTTAAAGTATAAGTATTAAAAAGACCTATTTATATTATAGGACACCCAGAAACAAATCGGCTTGCGATTGAGGGATCGAACAATTGAGAAAATTCCAAGTAAGTTGGATTATTACTTATTATAATATAGTACTATTTGTATGGTACTCGAAGACTTAGGATTGTATATGGTTGTGATTGTAAGTAGTTTACACATGTGTTTGACGTATCTGAATTCGTGCTGAAATTGTGATGTGAGTGATTTTGTGTTATGATTGAATTGGTGTGAAATTGTTTGAACACTCTAAAGGAAATTTAATCTTATTTGACTCTAAGAACCAAAAATGTCATGCATTGCAACCCGTTAGGGAATCATAGGATTTTCCAACCAAATACCGACCTCTTCGAAAGGGATAGCGTAGGATTGCAAAATGGTCCTTTCTTCATCCTCAGTTGAACTAAGTGACAAGAGAGGAGGTCGCGGCGAGGGTAAAGTCAATGGTTCGAAGGTAGTCGCGGGAGGAGCGAGGTCTCCATTGCACAAGCTTGGGTTTGGTTGTGAGCTGCTGCATAATATAGAACTCCTCAACCTGGATTAGAGCGGGCGAAATTTCTCTAATTTCACAACGAACCGGACTACATTGTGCGATGACACTTGATTGTTGCATTGCATGAAAATAATTGATTGATAATCTTGTTTGTGTTTGTATGTATTCATGAGTCTCCAATTCAACTTACTGAGTTGTAGTTGCTCATACCCTTATAGATCCTTTTGCAGGTTCTGATCTCTAAGCAATTCAAGTAGAATGCCGCCTTACAATTACCTAGAGGTTAGTCCTTTTGAAGCCGGAGGTGTAAGGATCAAACTACTTAATAATGATGTGTAGTTAGAGTATCCCTGTAGTTAAGGATGAAAGACTGATAGTTATTATACAATTTAGTGAACTGTTGTGTTTATGTAAAACTTCATGCGAAGCTCTGTGAACTTACATATAATTATATATGTTTATTAGAAATTTGTAATATTTATCATAATTATAGTATAAATGTTAATCGGACTGTTTACTTCAAAGCGAGGAGTCGTTGACGTCTTGTGTGGATCATGTCTATGGTAGGTACTGTGAGGCTAGTTACTATCATAGAATTGTTTACACGATGGGATTGCTGCGACTCTGTGACTTCGGGGCATAACAGATAACAGGTTAGAACGAAATAACTCAACTAAAGTAAACTTAGCTAAAACTTGTGGTTATGTTGATTATGCTTAACATGGCCCATCCTTCAATATAAGGGGGTAACTGTTAACCAGATATGAAGATTCCCTAGCAAACTCGTATATGGGATGATGCGGTTAGATCTAGAGTTTTATGATTCTTGATTCTTAAGTGTTGGTCATATAACCATCACTGTAGTATATAGTAGTAAGCTAAAAGACTTATATGATATATATATATATATATATGGATGTATATATAAGAAATCATGGTATGGCAAGGTCATGAGCATCCCTTTGTTGTATGTTGGCTAATACTCAAGATAACAACCAGTTCTTTGTCTATTTTTGCATTTGGTGAGTGTGACATGTTTGGTTTAGTATCCATATGTGCTTGCATACTAGGATTCGTCTCATTCTTTTCTTTTTCAGATAAGGCTAGTGAAGATTATGTCATCTATGAGGAGCCCTTTGTCAATAGGCTAGAAGAAAAGGATGGTGTGGATTATCTTTATTTTTATGAAGACCAGTGACTTGGTGAGTTCTTAAGAGTTGAGATGTGATCTAGTTTAGGGACTTAGTTATTTGATAGCTTTGTAGTTTATTTTATCTTTTGATGTGGATGTTTTTAGAGCTTGAAAGACTTCTTTTTTTGTCCTTATGTTATGTATGAGTATAGGAGCATGTAAGACTCCTTTAATACTTATGTTTTATCTTATAATGTTTTGGATGATTACTCTTGTGGAGAGATAGTTATGGATTAAATCTTATGACTCTTTCCTGTTTCGGGTGACATGATATTTTACCTAAATTGTAGATTTTAAAACCTTAATATACTCCTAGGTAAGGTATGTAGTGGGATGTAATGCCAATTAGGGTTTCAAGGGCATTACAACTTCACTCCATGGAATTAGAATCTAAATATTCTATCATAGGTCAAGATTTGACTACTAATAAAACATCCACATGAATTCATTGACATTACTTTCCAAAACTAAAAAAAGCTCTTAACACATAAAGAGTTGCCTACTTTTTAAAGTTTACATTTAGACGTTCATATTAGACTAAGGATGAACCTAGGTTAATATAACTAAAGAGTCGAACTTAACTTAATTAAGTTAATATTGAAATCATACATAAGAAAAAAAAAATCTGCTTATCATTATAATTATGTTACCACTTATATATGTAAAAAGATCTTATTAATAATTTAACTTATAACAATTCCTAAAGTTTATTAGCATAAAAATATTTTATTAAAAAATGATTAAAAGTGATTACTATACTTCATAAAAAGTTAAAAGAATAAACTTTTGATCCTTTAATTAACACACACATATATATAAATAAAATTTAGCTATTAATTTATAAAAAGATTACATTATATATAAAACTTATGTATGTTTTGTTTTTAGCAAAACATTAATTGCACTAATAAATAGAGTAATTTAAGAGAATGTATTTAGGTAATATGATTTTTAAGTGAGAATTTAATATTATGGTTATTGTGAAAAATAAAAAGTTTAGTAAATCTAAAGAAACAAATGTCTTTTTAGTAATAAATACACAGTTGAAAAAGTAAAATGATAAACATTGGATTTGAGCCAACACCTCATGCTTGTAAGAGCAAACACCTAAACCATTAAGCTACACCAAATTCATGCTATGTTGTACTTCTTAATTTATATATATTAACTGTATCTTTTTTTCCTTTCTTAAAACTTTTAAAAGTTAAATTTTTTTCCGAACTTAGGACCCTGGCCCCTTATGGGCCCCTAAACCCGTCCTGTATCAGACCATCATCCAATAATCCCATTTTCTTGGTATCCTGTATATTATCCTAGAAAAGCTAAAAATTCATAGATCTTTAGTATTTGCAAATTTTTTTTTTTTTTTTTTGGGTAAGCAATTGTTTTTGTATTTGGAATAAGAAAACCTCCAAAGAGATGAAAACACCATCGATAAGTCTCTCTAGGAAAGGCCCAAAATTAACCAGCTTTGCATAACCCGACCGACTTCTAAATTAGCGGAACACCACGCCGCGCCAGGGTCACAATGATGTTGATGGAAGTACTGACAAACTTGCTAGTAGTAGTAGTAGATGGCCTATTTAATTGAAGAAATTAAATTATTTGCGTTAGAAATTTTTCGATTTGCAATTTATCATGTGTTATTTCTGCAATAAATTTCAAGCTTCAAAGAGTAAAAAAGTAATTTGGATGAATACCTCTTTCTATTTTACGGTGATACCCGAATTTGATTAGATTAAATATGTTTCAAGTGAGCAATTTAAGTCTTTTTATGTTTCAACTGAGTAATTTAAGTCTTTTTGTAGTTGTATTTATTGCAGGAAGCAAGATTGTCCTTCTCAGTATCATATACGATTTATTCTTAGCTTCAAGAACTTATTTGGTGTAACAATATAAATGTGAAACATTTAAATGGTTCACTTAAAATGGAAATGATTTCAATGAATTTTGGCATAAATGTGATGGACTTCATTGACGAAATGAGTACCTGTTATTTTTCTAGTAGTGTTCTAAATATATTATATATCTACTTACTTAACTAATGTCATGTTTAACATATTAAATATTAAGCAAATTACTTATTTAACCTTAAAATTATAATATTCAATAATTAAGGATTTTTTTTAATAATTATTAGTACATATATATTTAATTTTACTTTATTCCATTCTATTGATATTTCTAAATACAAAAAAAGATTTATCATTCCGTTCTTCATTTCTTTCCATTTCATTCTAAATAATTCTCATATACTAAATATGACATAACATAACTCAATATAACCCAAGTCATTTAATTTACCCAAAACTGAATAAATAAATAAATAAAGGGATATACATTTAATTTTACTTCATTCCGTTCTATTGATATTTCTAAATACAAAAAAAGATTTATTATTCCATTCTTCATTTCCTTCCATTTCATTCTAAATAATTCCCATATGCTAAATATGACATAACATAACTCAATATAACCCAAATCATTTAATTTTCCCAAAACCAAATAAATAAATAAATAAATAAATAAATAAAAGGGAAGAGAGAGAAGACGAAGAAAAGCAAGATGATCAGCTCCACTAACTTATATGGTAGACCCAACATGATCAACTTAGTTTCCTGCATTTAAAAGAATTCAATTTTTACAAAATCATTATCTTCTTAAATAGGATAAATCAAATTCAATTCTTCTCTCCTCAAAATTAAAACCTTAATAGTTGGAAAAAAAAGAAAAAGAAAAAGAAAGAAAGAATTCAATCCAGATTACATACATCTTATACGTAGACTTACTTCGAGTAAGTCAATCCTGTAGGCATTAATTAATTAATTAGTTAGTTAATTATTATTAAACAATGACTAAAGTTTCGTAGTTCGTGTATTGTTCTTTCCCACCCGAAATAGGTGTCGCCACTAGAATATTATCTCTTGGACTCCCGTTGAGCTACCTTATTCTTCGAATGTTTATCAACAGTTGTGGATCGAGCTTTCATCCATTGGGGTATGGGTTTCAAATTTCAAGTTTTAGATGGGGAAGTTATAAGATTAATACATTTTAAAGAAAATATGGAACTTCTAGAATCAATTTTAAAAAAAAAAAATCTGGGACAAACATGGGAAAAGTAGATCAAATCACAGTTAAAACCTAATCTGAAGCTAAATCTAGATCAATTGATTCTCGACTATTAAAATCGGGAATCAAGCCAGAATCTATATGACTAATTCACAAGCCAGTTCTTTAAACCTATCATTTTAATCGACAGTTTAAGAAACAAAGAACCAATCCTTTCTAAAAATATATTAATTTAAAAAATAAAAAATAAAATAAATTTTATATTATAAATTCAAGTCTAAAACAATTGTTATCTTAAGCTATTTTACAAAATAGTTATTAGAGATATACACTTATTTATATACAATTATATCTAATTTGATTGTCATATTAATAATATGAGACAAAAGATATACAATTTCCAAAGAAGTTTAAAAAAAAAAATGGTTAGTTTAATGTTACTAAGAATGGGATTACCATTTTTCCATTATTTTCTTTTATATATATATTTATGTCAATGGTTCTTGAACTGTTAGGTTCATGGGTATTGCGAGTTGACTTAGCTTAGACCTAATAACCCAATGGTTTGGCATACAAGTTTAACTTGTATGGTTGGGTTCATGTTAGATCTTAAACCAAGCAAGATGATTTTGGAGAAATTATTCAATAATATTAACATACCATATAAATTAATGAATGACATATAAATACGAATAAAATTTTTATTGTAGATACATAATTGGTACTTTTCCAATAAATACGTTTATTTATTTTTAAGTGTTTAAATAATATTAATATTTATATATTATTTATTAATTCATATTACGTATTAATATTATTAAATTTTTTTAATAATTTTGAGTCAAAGTGATGTTTTGGTCTCAGTTTGTGTGTAGGTCCAAGGCAAAGTACTTATCCAATTGAACCAAGTGTGAAAAATAATTCATTGTTTAATTTACAACCCCTTCTAAACAAATTGCTTTAAATAAGAGTTGGCGTCGGTTAGATGTGCTTTTTCTTTTCTTTTTTATTTTAACATCTCTTTTATGCTTATGTTTTGACATATACTATCTTTGTTTGTATTTCAACCGGCTTTTCATTTCTCAATCATATTATATAAAGGAATGAGAGTACTTTTCACCAATTTGAATATCAAAGTTTCTAGGTTAGAATAATTTAGGTCAACAGTAGCGAAAAAGAATGAATTAACATACAATAATCCCAATACAGTACTGAATCTCTGTTTTGATAAATGTGTACTTGTATTTTATTTCTTTAGATGATTCATCATTTAATCTGAGGTTTTTTTTTTTTTTTTTTTTATGTACTTAATATTCCATTGGTTAATATGAGCTAAATGACACAATAAACAGACTTCAAAAAATTATTACAATTGTGTATTCATATAAAAGACTGATTTAATACTTAATTGAATGGAGATTTTATGGCGTTAACATTTTACAAGGGATATAAATAAAGTATCTTCGAAATTCAGGATCTTTTTATAATTTTGATTGTGTTTGGAGAGGCACTACTACAATTTATACTGTTCCTTTTTAAGCACCCTGGATTTCCTCGTTACATGCGAACGTTATATGAGCACAATTCTTCTACGCCTATTTTAACAGAAGGTAGGGCCAATAAAACAATAGAGCCCAACTCGGATGTACAGCAAACTTCTTATCTTGGCATAGCATATATTATAGAAGCCCAATTAAGGTGATTCAAGCCCAATCAAAATCAAGGCTAAGGATACATGAAACAGCCCGGCCCAAATCCATATAGAGATGGACAAAAAGTGAGTTATTGATTTTTTTTTTTTTTTTTTTAAAACTAGTTGTAGCCTAAAATAGAACATAATAGATTCTGAGATTGAACGTACACTTACGATATTGAGGAAAGAAAACAAAGTGCAAGAAAGGTGGAGCTAGAATAGTTTAAGAACATACCAAATAATATATCTCAAGCAAGTACACTGAAGCCACCAATAGCCATTAACAGTTTCTAAATTAAACCAAATCTCATTTAAATGATATGGTTTTAAATCTCAATTTACCTTAAATTGTGAATTAATTGTTAAAATTATTTAAAGATTTGATTAGTTATATGATATCGCCATCATGTCATATGCTTCTTTATAAGCTCATCTATTTAATTACACGTGATATCTTGTGGGATAAATTAATACAATTAGAAGAGGTCCAAGTCTCACGATATCTAGTATAAACCATTTGATGCGAGAGACAAAATAAATCCACATACTCAAAAAATTTCTTACAAAAATTCACCATGTAGTTAAGCTATTATTGAGTCTAATCTCATGATTTTTCAAAATGCATTGGCTCAATTTAAAAAGAAATGTTAATATAATACAATGTTTTTTTTATTATTATTATAAAAAAACATGTTAAAAAATTATTTAAACATTACAAGGTCCTAAAAACAAATGTCCTAGATAATAGAAAATAATGGATAATAAATATGAAAAGATATTATGATTGACAAAACAAATTATAAAAATGATAATATAAATAGATAAACTATAAAAAAGAAAAGAGTTTTCAAAACTCTATATTATTATGTAACTTATGTAAAGACATCATTTCTCGTAAAATCAAAGAAAAAAGATTGACATAGAAATTATAAAACATACCTAATTGCAACATGGTCAATCTATAAGATGAAGATAACTCTTCTTATTGTAGACTTCGAAGTAGCACTAAATTCTCCATGTAATTGGAAAACCTCATCTCATAACTTAAATCATAATATCCTTATGTTTATAATCTCTTTATTTTTATTTCCTCATTTCATGAGTACAAAACATAAATGAATTGGAGCAAACATTAATTCATCATTATCAACACCAACCATAATAAATCTTAATATATAATCATTCTTGTCTCTTGTTAAATCCATTTAATAACGTTTGTAACTCCAAACACCCTAATCAAGTTCTTTTAAGGTTATGATCTCAATCATATTTTTTGAAAGCATCTACTATACAAGATGCAACTACACCAACCTGACCTTCAAGTTTCACTAAAGTAAAGTGAAATAATTTTATCGATCTTATTTTACAAATGAATGATATTAAATTTTTGCTCTTGAATTTGAATCCTATAAGTCTTATATCCAACTTTCACTCATTCATTACAACAAGGTAGTAAATATTTCCATCAATGAAAATAACATCCCCTCTCTATTACTATAGAGGGCAATTCACATTAATACTTCTACATGTCTTTCCACTTAAACCATGTACATAATGCTCTATGACAATTTTGTTTTCAGCCGTGATGTTGTCAAAATATGTGTATAACAACTTGTATCTCTTTTTAATTAGATCAATCCAAGACTTAAAATCTTTTGAAGCTAGTATTTGTACATGAAGGAATGTTATATCACGACTTGATTTTCACCTACTTATCTCTTTTATTTCTGCATTTATTATCATTATTCTAACATTTAGAATCAAAATTTATCATTAATACTCAATTCACCTCCCCCTTAAGTATTAGCCTAGTGTCTTTTAACTTCCTACTAATCTATAATATAAACTAAGCCGACATATATCGTAAAATACATGAATTGGCACAATCCTCATATTTTACCTTATTATTATTTTAATCGTTCGTGCTATAATTATGGAATTAATCTAATATAATTCCTTATTATGCATGATACAAGCTATCATATTTTGTTAGGCATAATTGTTAGCATTTTGTATAATTATGAGCTCACCTATCATGGATACAATTGTACAAAATTTTGCATGAATCAAATAATTAAATTTCTGTTAATCATAATTTATGTTGCATTAATAATAATTATACTCTATTAGTGTGTTATTATTAATGTAATCTATTGTTGATAGAATGTACCATCAGCTCCATACTTATGCTTATTTTGTTGCTAATACCTATGGGTATTAGAATTTTGGTGACATAAGATTTGTAAATTGTATCATTATATTTCTTATTTATTATGATTTGGGATCCTCAATCAAGATCATAATAAGTAAAAAATTTTTATTAAGGGTATGTTTGGCTATGCATATAGAATCTTTTAATTCTCTAATTGCATGAAAATAATTTGCATATCAAATGCTTCTTTTGCTAACTTGATGCCAACCTCTTTATTTATGCAACTAACTTTTGTCTAAACCTTGAATAAAACCAATTTTGAGGACTAAAGAATAATGCAAGTAATTTTAAAATTTTTGTTTTATATATTAATAACATACTTCTTGTTATTAGTAATGTTAAACTTTTGACATAGGCAAATAAGATGTTGAATAACCACTTTGGTATGGAAGATCTTGGTGATGCTTCAATTATTTTATGTATCCAAATTTATTATGATAGGTTATAGGACATTATTGGCTTATCTCAAAAAAGATATATGATAAGTGTAAATTTTATATATTTTATCTCAACTTTATACTATACTAATATGTATATTTTTATACTTTTGATAAGGAATTTTATAGATTTAAAAAATATACACAAGTTACGTCAAGTGTATTATTATACTAAGAAGTGGATCGTGAACAATCAAGGACATGCAAATTGTAGAGTGGACGAATTAGAAGCCCACGTGCCGTGTCCACCAATGCCACGTTCTAGCTCCATGAGATCCAACCTCTCATTAAAAAATTTTCCGAGGCCAAGTCTCTTAAAGTGGAAATATTCTTGGCCCAAGTGAAAGTCCAACTGAAGCCCTTGTGATTTTCAAGTCCTCATGCAGAGATTTGATGATGTAAAATATATATTTATAAATGTATCGAAAAGAAGAAGTGGACGAAGAGGGATATATAATGCATCTGACGTCGAGAGAAGGAGGAGATTCAGAGTTGAAACAAATCCAATAGCCGTAAGCCTGGGAGTCTTTTGTTTTATTCAACTTCCGAAGCCGCACACGAAAAGGGAAAAAATCCATGCTTTTGGTTTATTCAATTTCCGTAGCTACTGGGCAAATCCCTGGTAGATTTTTTGATGGCTTTGCTTTCCTTTTTCGAGTCGCACGAAGACATTCCATATCTCACATTTATATATTCATAGCTACACGGACAGGATCGAAGATAAATTTTAGAGTCGATCATAACAGTACAAGAGATTCAAGAGAAGATCCAATTAAAAATTAGATTTACATTTCAAGAATTATAAAAAAATTTTCTAGTCCTTTATACATTCAAGATTTATAATGTTTCTTGAATTCTTTTGTGTAGCTTTTATTTTTTTCATGAACAAAATGGGATTTTGACATGACTTAATAATTTAATTAAAACATGACTTTATTATATGTTATTATTTAATTGAGTGGATTTTTAATTATTCGATTTCATAATTCGTGATTCTATTGTATGGTCAACAGTATTTTCATGAATAAAACTTGAAAAACTCAAAAAGAAACGAATAGTTTATGTAAAATTGAAATAGAATTCATTCAATTATTGACATGAAAACATGCACTTTGAGTTAGTTTTAGGATTCACATTCGTAATATTATTAGTATTAATTTTTATAACATATAAATATACATGAACTTTGATATTAATTAGGATAGTAAATTTTGTAAGAGGAAATTTATTACGGAATTATAAATAAATTACTATTAGGGCAATATCAACTTAAAAAGGAAGTGAACTCTTGGAAATTTAATTAAAAACCAATCAATTAATTTTATCATATTTTACATATATGTTTTGATTCATCATATGATGGCCTTATTGACATCTTGGCGTTAGTAGTTTATTTTTATTAGATAATTTACTTTCGTAGTCTAGGTTCCTTTTATTTTAATTCGTTTCATCATTTCATTTCGATCGCCTAGCTAAGAAAAGAATCACAATAATTTAAGATTTAGTTTCTAGTCCCTAAGAACAACTTGGTTTCACCAGTTATTTTTATTATAATGTATGACTCGGTTCTCTTAATAGAGTATTTTTTATTGAAAAATTATTTTTAAAAGAAATCATACACATCAATATATTGAAAAAGTACTCGAGTAGTTTAACTTACATTCTTACTCTTAAGTGCTACACCTATTCAAAAGAGTAATAAGCTCTCTAAATTTCGATGTTCTCAAAAATTTAAAAAAAAAATGAAGAAGGTCTCATATGCTTCCACTATTGGCAATTGGATGTATGCTCAAGTTTATAATTGTCTTAATATCACGTTTAGTATTGATGCTTTAGGAATATACTTGAGTAACCCAAGTTTAAGTCATTAGAATGCCATAAAAAGGTCATGAGATATTTACAAGACACTAAGAATTATATGTTGACCTATAATAAGTCTAATCAACTTCAAGTTATTAGCTATTCTAATTCCAATTTTGTATGCTACCTTAACAATCGAAATTCTATTGCTTGTAATTGAGGCTACTCATCAAGCCATGTAGTTTTTTAACTTTTACATTGTTAAAAGTATATTTGGGCCACTTCTAATATATTACAACAATACTACAAATGTGCAATTAAAGTATTTTGATATAAAATATCTATTTGTTAGAGAGAATTATAAAGTTTCAGACTTAAATTGAGCATCTTGTTGCAAAAAACATGTTAGCAAATCCACTAACAAAAGACTTAACTTGAAGTTTCTTAGAACTATATATCTCGGTATGGTTTAGTTAAGTTTTTTGATATTTTGGGTCAATGGGATTCTGAAATTGTATATTTATTTATTATAACGAGATATGTATGAGATACATCGCTTCTACTATCATATCTCTTATACAATTATTGAGATGCTGGGATAATTCTTTGAGATGACACATTTGTATTATTTAATTGTATTTCTTTTATCCTTTATTCTTTTGTGTGAAATATGATCCTATTAACATGTATGATATATATATCCCTATTTGATATTATATCTACAAAGTTAAGCCTTATATACCTTAAATAGTCGATCGATATATGCTTTGATCATAATTGATATATTATTGACTAAAGTTGTCCAAGTGAGAGAATGTTAGATTATTTAATTATGTGGATTAGTATTAATGAATTGTTTAAAATATATCCTTTTGAATTATTAATAAATTAATTGTGGAATTATTATTTAATTATAAAACTTAATCTTGTTTCCACATTTCCAAGCATTCTAGATACAATTTTAAAATATTAGATCTTTCGTTATTTAGATCATATATTGCAATCACTAGTAGTGATTTATCATTCAATGACTAACTGATTCAACTCAAATATTTGTTATTTTGTATATAAGCAAAGCATTTAAAGACGTACTTACTCCACGAAGATTTCCCCTACTCTTATATTCCAGTAAAATTATTTCAGTAAATAGCAAGATTGTAGATAAAGAACGATACAAGATACCTCCCTAATTTTATTGTAAAAATTTTAGGATCAATGATTGGACCATGCAAAATAAAAATACCTTTTTTAGATAAAGAAAGAGATTGCTCAATCTATTTCCATATCAATATGGACATTGTAATTGGGGTTTTAATGTTGATAGCCTGTAATAGGTACGATTACTCATTTTATTCCCATTAAACGGTTTTAACTTAACCTAATCTCTTGTCAAGTAGTCTTCTTTCACATTTTTTATAATTCTATATAGAAAATTACTATTGTAAGATGGATTGCTCCATAATTCTAGTCTTATATTGATTTTATGTATATATCATGTTATAAATCTTATATTTACATGCAATTTGATCTGAATTTATATATATGTATATATAATAGAGGTGAAAATGTTATTTTACTATCTAAAATATATATCAGCTAAATAAAATCTATCTCCAAGTAGAGAATAGGCCCAAATTATATAAAATAAAAACTTTATCGCGTCTTCTAAATATTGATTATATTCAATTAAATTTTCTCCGTTATTGTCATTTGTATTTTGAGACATTAAACATTTAATTCCGATTTAAAATATTTTCAACATTTAATAGCTAGAAATATAACTCATGGAATCTTTCGAGAAATGTTATACAATCTATTAGATAATTATAAAATAATTCTATATCTTGTTCATTTTCACGAAAAGGATTATAATCCACAGACATAAATTTACAAAATTTGCTTTTATTAATGATCGAGAATATTTATTACATTGAAAGCAAGCCAAAGATAATTCTTATGAAAGTGTTCTAGCCAAACTATAGCACTAAACAAATATTGTAAAGCTTCAGCTTCTTCTTCCCAATTTTAAGGATTATATTGTTTTGATATCTACATAACAAAACATATTATTAATACCATTCACTATTAATTCTATTAGTATAATACCATTCAAGAAATTCTATTGCACTATCTAAATAATTATAACTATGAATGTCAATAACAAATTGTGACATAAATGTGTATGCAAAATATAATTCAAACCACCATAGGCAACAGAGCCAAAACTAGTAGGGTTTTATGCAAATATAAAACCTTCAAAGGCGGTAATACCGACCGATTATGAGGTTTTGTTTTGCTGATAATTAAATAGTCAAATAAGATCTCGTGGAATTACACTTAAATTGATTGGAGATTCTCTACACGAGATGTAATGTAAAAGAAGAATTATTTAAAAAGAAATTTTATTAATTGAAACTAATTTGTACAAAATATAAGAGCATAAACAGATATTGAAATATTGAGAGGTAAGAATGTTCTATCTCAAAAACAAAAAGAAGCAAATAATTATGCTTCAAGAATTTGGAAGAAGCAAACAATTATGCTTCAGGAAAGTATTTAATTGATTTTTTGGAAACCAAAGTCGAAAGTAGGAAAGGAAGGAGGATGGGATGTGAGAGAGAAGTAGAGAAGAGAGGAGAAGAGAAGAGAGCTGGAAGCAAAGAGGATGAGAGAAGTACGAATTGTTGTGTGTGTGTTTGACCTTGGGTTTTTTATTCAGAAGGATGCGTTTTATAGAAAATTTCAATCGGTTGCTGTTATAAACAGTAGTATAATGGCCGACAGGGTACTGTATAAACAGTAGTATTGTAGTAAACAGGATACTGTAGAAATAATAATATTGTGACACTTTACTGTATGACAATAATATGTCGGATGATTGACAATATTGTGTACTGTGGTATATGAGTAAAATATCGTATTTCTACTTTTACAGTGCAAAAAGATACAATATTCATGGATCTCCTAAGTCTATTCCATAGCAGTCATCTTTATTGGTATTTTCACTGTAGTGAGATGTGGAGTCCGAGTCTGAACTTGATTCCTGGGCTGATTCATTGATATTTGCTAATGCCCTTTCTAGAATTTGTTTCATTTGGTTTGGAGAAGTTGCACTTTCCAGTGAAAAAATTATAAATTCTCTATTGTGATATTGTAATGTCGTAATTTTGGATGGTAGAGTCGAGGAATTGGTCTTGATCTAATTTAAAATTGAATCTTTTTCACACCTATTCCACATTTTGAAGCTGTCCCACCATTTGACTTTGTACATTTTGACTAAATTAGTTGTATTTGATATCAGATCTGGCTTGTAATCAAACCACCAAGCTATGACCCAAGATATTTCAATGTGAACAAAATATAACATCTCCTTTTAAAATTTTTTTTCATGAGATGTAGGATTGTATTCTTTTATGAAAGTATTGAAACCATCTCTGACATTTTCATGAATGATTTTAGAAGTTGCACCAAATTGTTCCCACCAATATGCAAACTAGTTAGGAAGATTTGAAGAAATACAGTTATAAAAAAATATTAACTAAGTATGTAATCTTTTTGGATTCATTTGATAAAACATATTCCACCATACCTGCTTATAATAATAATAATTATAAGTAGCTCGATGACTTGGTTGTATAGAAAATGATTCTATATTGAGTTTTATTTGGGTGATTGGACGAGTCCGTCATTTTTTCAGACTGATTACTCTCAGTATTCTAGCTGTAGAATAGTTGATCATTCTTTCTTTTTCAAAATGTTTGAATCTTATTAATCCAGTTTCAATTAAGATTTTCTCATAAAACTGGATTGTTTTGTAAATATCATATGGTATATAATAAAAGTCTTTTGTAAATATTTTTCTTGCAAATTCAAAGGGTTCCTTTTCTGATAAGTCTTCTTCCACAGAGAAAACATATCTAGAAATAAGTTTTATAAAAAATTTTGACCTTTGATTTGCAGGCATTAATCTAGAAGATACTAGAGTCGATATCTCAGTGAGCTGAAAGTTCTGATTTTTCCTCTAACTTTCTATTTGTTAAGAAATTTCGGGCAACATTGGGACTTTATTTTCTTATTGTAGGACTATTAAGATTACCTTAAGCAAACCAAAAGTTGGTTCCATATCTACTAATTTTGAAAGGACTTCATTGGATTGGATATTGAAAATGGATTGATTATTTGAAGACATTGGTTTTGAGGTCCTATAAGAGGATTCCTCTTTAATTGTCAATGGGGTGTTAGATGACTTATATACATCTAACCATGATTTGATATTGGTTAATCCTTTATTGGAAGTTGAGGAGATTTTTTCTTTTTCTTTTCCTTTATCCTTTTATTTATTGGGAGGTATCTCCCTGCAAGAATTCACGAGTAAGGAAATCAGAAAGAGAATTTGAAGATCCATTAATATGCACTATTTCAAAATCAAATATAGAAAGAATTGATTGCCGTATGGCAAAATTTTGTTTTGAAGCAATATTTTGAACATCTTTCAATAAAACATTTTTAGCTGCTTTACAATCAATTCGTAAAAGAAATTTCTGATTTAACAAATCTTCTTGAAATTTAGAAATTGTTAAAACAATATCTAAAATCTTCTTGAACAATGTATTCCTTATTATTTTGTTTCTGTTTTAAAATTCCTCCGAAACCTAAATCAGAAGCATCAGTTTCTACTACTTTTGGTAAAGAAGAATCTGCTATATGCAAACAAGGAATCTCCTTAATTCTTTATTTGATCAATTTTATTGTATTCATATGTTTATTTGTCAATTGAGGTGAATTTTTCTTTAACCTTTGATATAATGGTTTACATATTATATTAAGATTTGGGAAAAAGTTTGCAACATAATTTAAGCTTCCTAAAAACCTTTAAAGTTGATTTTTATCCTTGATTTCATCAGGAAACTTTTCAATGAATTCTATAGATTTTTGTATAGGAATTATTGTTCCATTGTGAATATTAAAGCTTAAGAACCTAATTTTAGTTTGGAAGAGACTAATCTTAGAAGGTGAAACTACTAAACTATTATTTTTTACTATATTAATGAAAATTTTTATATACTTGAAATGTTGATCTATATTAGATGAAAATACTAAAACATCATCTATATAGATTATTATAAAATTAGCATAATCATCAAAAATTTCATTCATTATTCTTTGAAATTCAGAAGGAGCATTTTTCAATCCAAATGACATCACATTCCATTCGAATTGACCAAAAGGAACTATGAAGGCAGTTTTATACCTATCACTTTTCTCAATCTGAATTTGCCAAAATTCAGATTTCATATCAAATTTTGAAAATATTTTGACATTATTCAACCAATTAAGTAAATCTTTTTTATTGAGTATTGGATATCCGATCCATTTAAGAGCAGAATTAAGAGGTTTATAATTTATTACTAATCTTGGAACACCTATTTCTATTTCTGCATTTTTATTGACATAAAAAGCAAAGCAGCTCCATGGAGATTTACTTTTTCTGATTAATTTTTTATTAAGTAAGTCACTTATCTCATTTTTGTAATGGTTTAAGACTTCATTGTTCATTTAGGATGGTATAGTTTTTATTGAAATATTTTTTTCATTAAAATCATTTTCATATGGTAGATTTACAATATATGATTTTTGACTCCAAAATGCATTGGGGAGTGTAGAACAAATTGAATTTATTATTTCAAATTCTAATTGAGAAATTTTTAATTTCAGATTTCTGTTATTATTAAGTTGGTCTTCAATTCTTTTAAATTCAAGATTATTTTTTAAATACATCAAATGATTTTCTTTGTATTGTATTAAACAATTTAATTCATGAGTTTTTAATTGATTTATGTATTTAGTTTGTGGTTTTGTGATGAAATTGAACACTATTTCCTTTTTTAGATATTGTGTTTTAATTCCATCTTTATCCGCAAGAAATGGTTAGATTTGATTTATGAATGGCATTCCTAGAATAACATTTTTATTTAAATTTTTTATAAGTATAAAAGAAGTTTTATATGAAGCGTTGTCTTTTAATACTTCAACATTAGACAATTTATATTTGATGTATAATTTGTTACCCAATGCAGAACTTAGAGATTGGCTAGTTTTTTTAAAATATTAGGTTGGAATTTAGTCTTCTCTAATACAATTTAAATCTATACTAGTATCAAATAGAGCAGGTGTTTGTAAAATAAATTTATTATTAATCCTGATTGATATATTAATTAACCATTTTCTTGTTGTTATCTAAATAAAATGCATTAAATAATCATTATTTTCAAATGTTGGTAATGTTTCTTCATTTGAAGTTTCAAAATTATCCCCTTAGATTATTTTCTTATTTAATTCAAGTTTTTTTTGGAATTTTATTTGTATTAGTTTTAATTCTTTTATTTCTTGTTTTTTGCCGTTGATTTCATTTTGTAGATTACCAATTGTTATTAATTTTTTATGTTTTCTTTTACCTCTTTCAAGGATTTCGTTAAGGTTATATGGTAATTTTGGCATAAGAATTGTATTAGTTTTAAAATTATTAATATATTCAAACTTCTCATTATCATTAGACATTTTATCAATTCTTTTAAGAATCTCTTCTTCTTCATTTGTTAACATATTAATTTCATCCTTTTTTTCAGCTGATGAGGATGAAGTGGAGTTCATATCATTGACTTAGATTCCATCATCACAATCATTTTCTGATGAAAATGATTTATTATCACAAAATATTTTCCATTATTTGTAAAATATTTTCCATTATTTGCTCATCTAAATTTAATTCATTAAGTTTGTTGTTTATTTTATAAAAATTTGTTGTATGACCAATTTTTTTGCATTTATAACACCTTAGTTGTTTGTATGATTTTCTTTTATATTTTTTATTTTCAGGTTTCCTTTTACTTTCTAATTTTTTAAATGATTTTTTCCTAAAATTTCTTCGAGGTTTTTTATGTAAACATTGAGGATAATTTGAAGAAGTATAAGAGGATTTTTTTATTATTTTTTAATTTTTTATTGACAAAAGAGGGATCATATTGAGCATAGAAATCACCAAGGCTTTGGCGTTTTAAGCGCTATTCATTTTTTAATTGTTTTTGTAATCTTATAGTATTACACAAATTAGTTCCAATTTTATTAACATATGATGCTAATTCCCCATATGACATATTATCATAAGGAATTTTACCATTGTTTTCTTCTCTTAGTAATTTTCTAACTTATTCACTTATTCACTTTGGTAAACTAGCTAAAATTTTTTTTTTCCAAAAAGGTTTATTACAATCATTTCTGAGGAAAACGCTTTGAAAGAAAATATCTTTATATTGTCTAAATTCTCCTAAAGATTTACACTTCATATTAGATAATAGATCCAAAGTTTTATCCTTAACATGTGAGGAGTCTCCTATGAAATGTTGACTTATAGAGAATATTAAAGTGTTGACCGTATCTTGAATTTGTTCATTATTTTCATATAATATTCTTCTGCCATTTTCATCCATTTTACAAGAAGTAAGTATATTAATTCTTTGTTCTTCAGTGAGGTAATTATCCCACCATCTTTTTAATTGTCTAGTAAAAGTAGAAATTAAAAGGAGTGCTACTTAATAATCAGTAACATTTGAAACAGTTTTCTTAGTATTTGAGAACATTATCATTTGATTAAGGACATTAAGAATTTTCTATTCTGAGTATCCATCTATATTCCATTCATATGTAGATCCTATTGAATACTTATTCTGGTAATTATCATTTTTTTTCTTCAATTAGTATATCAGGAGGTGTTACTCTCTGATAATATAATTTTTGAGGTTCTTTCCAATTAATTTTATTAACTTCATCATTTGACTCATTAATATTATCTTTTAAAGAAATGTTGGATATTGTTTCATTTATTGATTCAATGTCTGTTTCATCTAAAACATGAATTTTTTCTAAAGATGTATCATTAATGATGATACCCTTTCTAATTAAAGTTGGCGTATCCATATTTAGAAAATTTATTGGTTTTGAAGAGGAAGTTTCTTCTTTTATTGTTTTATTTTTTAGTATTCTTTTCCCGTCTTCTAAAGCTTTTAAAAATTCACTACTAGGATTTTTGGGCATTTCAAAAGGTTTAAATAAAGTTATATTTTTTTTATCTTATTATTTAAGGATTTTTCACTTATCTTATTAATTTCATTATTAATTGTATCTTCCATTCTATTCAATTGTTCTCCTATTGTATGCAAATGTTGATTAGAATGATTATTTTGACTTAATATTTTCTTTATTCTTGAACCTTCTTCATCTGTAGTATTTTTAAAAGGGGTAAGAGTTATTTCTGTATTTTTGTGAACAACTTTTATATTACTTAGTGGTGGATGATTTGATTCTATTATCTGTCCATCACTTAGTTTCCATTTAAAACATCCATTAATTACATTAATTTCTTTAGGTTTCAGATAATATTCTTTATACCATTCGAAGAAATATATCTAAGCTCCAATTTCATTCATGAAATTATAATATTCATCTTTTATTTTCATTTTAACTTTACTAAATGTTTCAAAATACCATTTTCTAATTTTCTCATTTTTTGGTGAATTGAATTCATTATTAAGGAGTATTCTATTTGATTCGAAAGGTTTTTCTATTACATTTAGTTCTAGGTCACCTATTTCTGATAATAAAAGTTCTCCATGTTCTGGTTCATTTGGTTGATACACTGGTTGAGTTAGACCAGACCTATTGTGAACAATTCCTGAAAAGGATGGGTTATCATGAATATTTGATTGCCTATCTTGCTAGTTATTAGATTGAGTAGGGAATAGAGTGTAAATTATTGGTAGAGGATTTAGAAGGTCTACTGATCTTCTGGAAGAAGATGACATAGATCTTATTTCCAAGGGTCTATTTGGTTAATCAAAAGATCTTCTATTGAATTAGATTGTGACTTTACCATCTAGATGTTGAATCACATTTGACAGTTTAGTATTGTATATTGGCTATTTAGGAAGTGGATTTTCTACTCCCAATGTTCAGGTAAATTGATCTGGGACCATTTAATCATTTTTGGGACGAACACATTGGTTTTGGTCAAGTTTGTTTGAATAAGAAGAGTTTGCCTTCTTTTATCCATTTTATATGCTTTAGAACCAAAAACAGTTTTCATTAATTTGAAATATACTCTATATATTACAACCATTGGTATTGATCCTTCTATCATTCTATAATTATGTATTTTAATCTGGAGGATTAATGAACTCATTATTGTCTTATCTCTAAAAGTAAGAGTAATATTAGGATGGCATTCAAATTGTATTGGTTCACTACTAAGACTAATTTCAATAGTGGCATGTATTGATATTTCATATATTAATTCTCTAGCATCTCTAAGAACCATAAAGACAGAGGTATCTAGACCTAGTTTAGTAAAAGCTTTTACTCCTACTTGGACTAAATCTAGATGCATATAATTCCAATCTTTTGCATATTTTTTATTGAATCTGTATTTAAAAGTTTTATTGTTGTTAAGCCATCAAAAACAGGAATATCTTTTTCTTCAGTGACTATAACATAATTATTTTTTCCAAAAATTTTTCATTTGGCTATTTGGTATATTTGGTCATAAGAAGTTTATATATATGTATATATATATACATTGTAATTTTCCAGCAATATATATGCATTACTAACATCTATATGCTATAAGTAATTATATTATATCTTATCAAATATATACTCCATCCTATATACTTTTGTACGATATGCTGTTGCATGTGTATATAGTACAATATACATTTCCTAGAATCTACTATATAGATTATAATTAATTATAATAATTAATATATTACATATTATGTGTACTATTGCATAAACATTCTTTATATTTGATAGGATCATGACCAATATTATAATGAATTATAATATATTACATGTTATGTGTATTATCACATAAACATTCTTTATATTTGATAAGATCACAAATAATAAAGTAATAAGTGTGTATGTATGTATTATCACCAGATATAAAATATTGTATGATATATATAAATATATCCATGTTTTTAAATTATCATATATCACTTACTTGATAATTAATAATTTATAAGACATATGATCTATATCATTTCAATATATATACACACATATATATAATTTTAAACATAACATATTTATATCATACATATAGTATGTTTTTTTACTCTGCGCAAGTTATTTCTATATTAAATACTAAGACCTATTTATAACATATAATATATAGCATTTACTATGTTGCATTCATCTATAGTATGTATGATATATACATGCATATTATTTTATGATATATGTAGATTATTATATTGATTATCAACATCTATAATGCTATAAATTATAAAATATATTATATGATATGCTATTGAAAATGTTGTATATAAGCTATTATAAACATATAAATACTTTTTAAATATTAGGCAATGGAACTCTAATTATCGAGGTGTCTTTTAATGTAACAGCTTATAATAGTCGGAACATATTAAGTCAATCCCAAGATTTAGTGACATAAGCTACTACACCTACCGTACAACATTCCATGTCAAAGCAAAAAATATCTTGATGAGAGGAGTTTCAATCGGATCATTACATGTGGTATCAAAGTAGTCCACCAGCCAGAAGGTCGAAATCCCTGCTTGATGGTAGTTTTAGACTTATATAACGAAACAGATGAGAACGTCAATTCTGCAAATCAATATTGAACTGTAGTATTCGAGGCGTCTTTTAGTGTATCGACTTATAGTACGTCAAACTCTAAAGTTAAGCGTATCTAGACTACATCAATCTTAAGATGGGTGACTTCTTGGAAAACTACTATATAAAAGGAAAAAATCATATGGCATTCAATGCCAAAAGAGACAATACCTTAATGGAATGAATTCTAATCCGGTCGTTACAAATAGTATACTAGTCAGAAGGGCAGAGCCTTAGCATCATGGTAGTCTTAGGCCTATAACTTAAAGTACGTTGAAATTCTAAAATTAAGCATACTTAACAATCAAGCATCAATTTCAAAGTGAATAACCTCTTGTGAAATTATTCCACCAAGAGACAAAACCATATGATATTCCATGTCAAAGTGAGCAATACCTCAATAAGAGGACTTCCAATTAGGTTGTTACAAAACTTTTTATAGAATCTACTATATATGATATGTATATGTTATAATTTAATATGACACATAACATATTATATATTATATATTTATATTATGGAATACGTTTTAAAAAAAAATCTGTATAGAAAAAGTTCAATGATTATCACAAAATGTAGTCCTTTAAGGATTTATATGACAATCTCTTACTAACTAATATATTATTACAACATAGCTAGAATAAAGTGTGGGGGGAGGGGTTGGCGCGGGGGGGTAGTGTAGAAAGAAAAGGGATGTGTATGGTAACTCTTGAAGTCACACAATATCTTTTCTTCAAAAATAAAAAAGAACTAGCCCAATAAAGTTTTTTTTGAAAAAAAGAATAATGACAACTTCATTTCGACTAACAAAGACATAACACCTAAGAGACTACCATAAGAAAATTAAAAAAAAAAATTCTTTTCCTAAAAAATAATATTTTTATTTATAATGAATTCAACTAACTTTTTTTCATTATTTGATTGAATATCGTATGATATTTTGAAATATTTTGTGAATTTTTCCAAAATAGGAAAGCGAATTTTTTTCCTAACTATCATATTACAACTTTAGGGGTAAAGGGAAATGAGACCAATTCAATCCGTTAGGAGACTTGTTCATGCCATCATCCTACAATGGCCTTAACAAATCAATTTTTTTTAAATTTATTATTTAGAAACTTGAACAAATTTTAAATAAGTTAACCCTCGAATTCATAATCTTTTTATCTTTTTTAGAAAGAACCTTATTTTTTTTTAAATCTACTTGGCAAATTAAGAAGAATTTTTTTTAAAGGATTTTTCTAAAATATAATTTTAATCAACCAGCTTTTTCCATATGGGTCATATTTGGTATAAGACAAATATAAGGAAAAAAAAAATCGAATATCAAGCTCAACAATGCAAAAAAAAAAAAAAAAAAAACAAAAAGAACAAATTAAAAAATATCTACAAATAATTTATCCTAAAAACTTATCTTCATAATTGCAATTTTTTTTCTTGTAAAGAGAAAAGATAAATTTGAGGTTTTTAAATTCTTTTTATTTCTAAAAAATTAGAAAAAATAAAATTAGAGTCTGGACATTTTCTTTCACATTTCTTTTTTAAATTTGGATGAACTAAAGAAAATAAAAGAACACTATTTGCAAATTTTTGAAAATAATCTTAGATATATATTTTTTTTTCAAGCATCGAAAGAAAGTATTAATTTCATATTTTTTCTATTGTTTTATAATTTGAATGTATTTTATAAAAAGGATAAACTAATTTTTGTAATAATTATTTATAATGATTTTTATTATTAGGTTCGAATTTTAAAAAATAACTACAAATGTATTATTACTAAGATAATCACCATCCCAATGTTAATCACTACAATGTTGTATTAGGATAGTATGGATTATAATACCATTAGGTTGATGGTTATTGATCATCACCATAATATTACATTATATTATTATCTATAACAGCAATATATGTTGATGATGAAATATATTACTATTATAATAGATGTATGGATAAATAAAAGTTAGCATTACTAGTATTTGATTTGTCATAACAATATATTATATATTATGGTATGACTATTGCATGCATTAAATATAATGGTAATGTCAACGATGGTTTTTTTGGGTAAATGGTGTCAACCATAGTTGAGGTTATTAATAGTGCATTTTGTTATAGGCTTTCAAGTTTAAGCTCATCCTATGATCCATTGATCCAAAAAAAGTAACTAGAAGTACTCTAGATAAATATGACTACTAGATCATTTCTCAAGATCTTTACAAGTCAAATCTATGATATGAAGATATCTTAAGATATGACTTGCCATATTTTCCTGCACCAATAAATACCAACTAAAGCCTTCAAGTAGAGGGACCAAAATCTTAACTCTCCTTTCTACTCTTTACTACTTCATTTTCTCGACCACTCTACTAATTGGAGCATTGTAGTACATATGTTGAAGACACATTTGGCATCCCCAATGCCTCACGTTTGTTACTCGTATAGGCTTAATTCACCAATGTCAGTCCAATCATAGACTCAATTTTCTGCTACCTAAAATTCACAATCAACATATTCTTATATAACAGCACATGAAATTTCATATAGTTATAATTTTCTTGATTGTTATACATTTATTAATTATCTAAATGTATCTATTATAATAATGTGAACTCATACCATATCATAAATTTTGTTAGAACTCACATTAGAAGCATTTTGATAATAATATATGCATATTAAAATTACTAATCGAGTTATTGAGTTCATAGTAAAAGTTCAAATTTCATTGAAAACTCAAAAAGATCATGATTAAGATCAGAAAAGCAAAGAATAGCTTCTAAACTAAAAGAAACCAAAAACAGAATAAAAAGATAGGTCAGAACACGGAATACATAATTTCAAAACTTGAACTATGATCAGAACTAAGAAAGCATACTAAGAACAAATGATGATTAGACTTCTTCACTTCCAAAAAATACTTCATTTAGGTTCAAAATTGCTTTAGTTTTGATCATCATTTCTTCTTGCATTGTTCTAAGTCTAATCAAAACTTTATTTATAGATGAAGAAAGAAAAGAAAAGATATGTGAATGAACAAAGCTTTAAAAATCAAGCAATAGAACAATCGAGATCAAAGGACAAAACTAAAGTCAAGGTCTTAACATAAACTAATTACAACAACTACACATACATAAAAACTATGTTAGAAGCTTAAACAATGAAATAAATAATTACAGGTCAAGACCCAACACTAATGAGAAGATATATTTGGATGATATATCTGATCAAGTCACAGGATATTTTGCTATATGTTACAAGAACAAATGAGAAGCATAAGACATGAAAGTTTATGAAACAAAAAGTTACACACAATAGAGGATACAATAGAAGAAAGGCGAAACTGGAGATCAGCTTATCATTCTAACAACTGACTCTAGCTTGGTTATAAGTGCACTTCCTATGGATTAAGCAAACTCCTTACTAAGATAACTCCTAATGGCTTATGAAGCTAGAACTGGATCTCAACCTCAAACCCCTCCAATTGTCATTGTAACTCTAATGAGCTACTAGCAACTACTACGAAAACCATATCAATTCATGAATCTTTCCTTCTTTTGTATCCTTTGTAGAGGGCTAAATCTGACTCTTACGGGCTTCAAGCCCAATAACAGAATGGATTTGACTTCTTAGGCTAGGATGATAGGGTTTAGAGAGTCAAACCCATGAAATTTGAGATGATTATAGGAGACTTAGCATGGTAGGCTTGGATTAAGGCTCGTTGAATCAATCCACTAGATTTAACCTTTCTTGGTTTGGCTTACACTAATAAAATAAGACTAATTGAATCTAAGCTCATCAATAGGATTTGATAGGGATCAAGGACCGATCACTCACTCCCAAGCTTGAGGGCTTTCTCACATGATCCACCGAGCTATCCAAGGAGAGTTAAGCACCAAGGAGCAGTGTTTTCTCCAGTTCAATCTGTCAAGCTAATTTGCTCTCCATACCATCCAAGTAGCTGTCGAAGTGATTAGCCCACACATGGAGCTAACCCCTCCCCGTATCCCAATCCAAGCACTAAATCGAGAAAACAACCATCTCCAGACTACCTCGGTTGAGCTAACAATTGTGAAGGGCTGACCTGCCGAGGCTGACCCGAATGTGAGTTACCCCTGATCTAACCCCTGTCCAACCTCAGCCATCAAGGTGCTAAACTGTCAACGCTGAACAGACCTAATCAAAAGACTACCCCTCCTTAGCTTACAATAGTGTTAGAATCGTAGATTGGGTAAAACGTGTACACGCTGTCCTTTTCGACACCCGTACTGTTCTTTCTAGTAGAGGACATTCTTTGCACGATTTCATTTCCCTGTAAATTATTCACCTTTTTCTTAGCAAATAAGGATCCATTTTTTTGTAATTTTTGTAACTTAAGACTTACCTTAACAGAGTATTATAAATACTCACAAAATGTAATACTCGAATAATCAATACACAGAAGAATACACTGAACTTTTTTTATTCTCTCTTGAGCTAAATGTACTTTTTGCTTACTCTTGAGCAACTCTTATCTAACCCATTGGAGCGTGGACTAGTGGTAAGTAACCTTCGACTATACTTGTGCGTCATATCAAGTGTGACTCGAGCTTGTATGAGGCGTTAGTGTGTCATATCTATCCTCAGTATACAAAAATCCCTGCTCATCCCTCGACTATTATTTACTTTTCAACCCATCTTACGACTTGGACCTACCCCTTGGTTTTTGTGTGATATTGGGTTCGTGTGTCCATTCGCGAACCCGTATCATCTTGGTATCAAAGTCTGGTTATGCTCGAAGCTAGATTCTGCTATTGTATTCTTTGAGTAGTTTGTTACTACTCCTTTGAGATAACGGTTCTATTGTTAGCTTTGAAGTTTAGTAGTTGAGAAGTGTTCTGTACTTTGTTTTCTCTTATTTTTTATATGCTAAAACAAAGTATGGTTAACTGTTTGTTTGTTGTGAAACTATCATTGTGAAGTAACCATCAATATCATATTTAAGTGTTTAAAGTTTATGCCCCACTAGGGAACGCGAGCAGCAAGGATGAGGCAATAGTCAGTTTGGCCAAGCTAATGCCCCAACTTGACCACCCCAAGCTGAAGGAGTTAGTAGGGATGTTAAACGAAGGCCAACACTTGAAGAGTTTGAGGAGGACACAGAAGAAGATGACGAGGCAAAGGAGTACTACGAGCTTGAGAAAAGAAATCTACGAGCCCCTAAAGTTGAGGGATTAAGGATACATATTTCGAGTTTCTCTTAAAGTGGTGATGCCAAAAACTACCTAAATTGGGTAAATCAGATTGAAAAGCAGTTTAAATGCCATGGAGTACTCGATAATGCAAAGGTTAGACTTACTGTGTTGGAGTTCACTGGTTATGCTGCCTTATGGTGGAAGAACTTACAAGCCACCAGAAAGAGGGAAGGAGAACGAGAAATTAAGAGTTGGGATGAAATGAAAAGGGTTATGCAGAGAAGATTTGTGCTAAACTATTATCTGCAAGATGCCTTCAAAAGACTGTAGGAATTGAGGTAAGGAGGATCAAGTGTGGACGCTTACGTTAAGGAATTCCAAATGTTAATGATCTGCTGTGAAGTTATAAAGCTAGAAGATTAAACTGTATCTTGATTCATTGGTGGGTTAAAGTATGAGATTGAGGATGTCTTGGAAACCTTGGACGTCAATACACTTAATGACGTGATCTAAGCCACCAAAAGGTTAGAAAGGTACTAAACAAGAAGATTCCGACTACCCGTCAACCATCTTGGCAATAGCTATCCTGTTTCGAGCAAACTTGTGCGAACGGAACCAAGTAAGGCTATTGAGACCCGACTTACTCAGACTACCCGAATAGAGGAGAAGGAACCCCCGAAGAAGTTTGAGAAAGGCCAGAGTTCAAGGAGGAAGACAAGTAAGATCAAGTGTTTCAAATGCTAAGGATTTGGACACATGGCCACTCAGTGTCTAAACAGGCGAACAATGGTGATCAGAGGCGAGGTGCTGACCATTGAGGTCGACAGTACTGATGAGGAAGTAGAAGAGCTGAAGGAAGACAAACAAACCAAGCTGTTTGAGGAGGAAGTTATCTATAGTGAGGAAGGCAACTTTATATCGACCACTCTAGTGTTGAATAGGACAATGAGTGTCAATCTTATACCCGAAGAAAAACAAAAAGAAAATATCTTACATATTGGATGCAAGGTAAATGACTCATTGTGCGTATTGTTGTTGATAGTAGGAGCTGCACCAATGCAACCTTTGCATTTTTGGTCCAGCAGTTGAAATTACCGACCATGCCTCACTCGAAACCTTACAAGCTTCACTGGCTTAGTGACAAAGGAGCCCTATAAGTGAACAAATAAGTGTCTATGCCAATCTGCATTGGCAAATATCGAGACGAAGTGCTCCGTGATGTGCTGCCTATGAGTACATCCCACATTCTACTTGGATGACCATAGATGTTTGATCAAGCAATTATGTATTACATAAAGAGGAATACATGCTCTGTAGAGCATGAAGGAAGAAGGATGAAATTGAGTCCTATGACTGCTAAACAAGCGAAGGTCATGCAGTCCCAACTAAGTCGAGCCCTAAAGAACGAGGCTTTAGTATTAACCCGAGCTGAATTGAAGAGAGAGATGAAGCTCAAAAGACCGACCTATCTACTGGTCCTAAGAATTCTGGAGTTGAAGTCCGAAGAGGAGTTCCTGTCGAGGTAAAAACCCTACTAGAGAAATTTGCCGACCTGTTTCCGAAGGAGCTACCGAAAGGTCTACCCCCAATCTGAGGCATTGAGCATGCAATCGACTTATAGCCAGGATCTATACTGCCGAAGAAGCCTCCTATAGGTTAAACCCTAAACAGGCCCCCAAGTTGCAAAGGCAAGTAGACAACCTTATGAAGAAAGGGTATGTGCATGAGTCCCTTGGCCCCTATGCCATTCTGGCCTTATTCATGCCGAAGAAGAATGGTTCTTGGAGAATGTGTATCGATAGCCGAGCAATTAATCAAATCACCATCAAGTACAGGTATCTTATACCTCGGCTTAATAACATGCTAGATGAGTTAAGTGGAGCAAGAATATTCTCCAAGATCGACCTTAAATCTAGATACCATCAGATCCAAATGCGTAGAGATGATGAGTAGAAGACTGCATTCAAGACACAACATGATTTATATGAATGGTTTGTGATGCCATTTGGGCTGTCCAACGTACTGAGCACATTCATGCGCTTGATGAATCATGTGCTTCAAAAATTATTGGGAAGATTTATAATAGTCTACTTTGATGACATTTTGGTATACAACTCTAACCTGGAGACTCACTAGGAGCATCTCTAAAGAGTCCTTGCAAAACTCTAAGTTGAACAACTTTACCCCAATCTAAAGAAGTATGACTTTTTCCAATCCGAAGTAATCTTCTTGGGTTTTGTTGTAGGTGAAGGTAGCATCCAAGTTAATGATGAGAAAATAAGAGCAATCATACAATGGCCCAAGCTGACCTGTTCTGCTGATGTGAGGAGTTTTCATAACCTAACATCATTCTATCGCAGTTTCATAAAGAACTTTAGTGCGATTGTGGACCTACTCACCAAACTCTCTAAGAAGAATGTTGAATTCAGATGGGGAGAGAAGGAATGGAAGAGTTTTCAAGAAGTGAAAGAGAGGTTAACTACAGCCCCCATCTTAGCTCTACTAAGATTTAACAAGGTACATGAAGTCGAATGTGATGCATTCGGACTAGGCATAAGTGCTATACTAATGCAAGAAGGCTGACTTATTGCTTACTTTAGTGAAAAACTTCAAGGAACTACACTCAACTACTTTGGCTATGATAAGGCCAACTTATTGCTTACTTCAGTGAAAAACTTTGAGAAACTACACTCAACTACTTTGGCTATGATAAGGAGTTCTATTCCTTAATTTGAGCCCTCATAGTATGGTAACACTATCTGCTGCCTAAGGAATTTGTGATCTACATTGATCATAAATCCTTGAGATACCTTAAGAGCCAACCGAAGTTGTCCTGAAGACAAGCCAAATGGGTCGAGTTCATGATGGGTTTTTCTTATGTCGTAAAATACAAGAATGGAAGGAACAATATAGTGGCCGACACCCTATCGAGACGACATACCTTCCCAACTGAGCTATAAATAAGGCTACTTGGTTTTTCAACCATAAAGGACTTATATGCTGAGGACCCACACTTTGGTCCTATCTACGCTCAATGTGAGGAAGGATAAACATAGGATAACTATCATAGAGAAGATAGATACCTATTTAGGAAGAAGAGGCTATGTATCCCGACCTGTTCTATGAGAGAATTACTGGTGTACGAGGTATATGGAGGAGGATTAACAGGACATTTTAGCTAGCGTTGAACCCTTGAAGTACTGTTTACGAGATTCTTTTGGCTGAGAATGATGAGAAACGTGTAGTTCGTGTTGGAAAGGTATACGACCTGTAAGAAGGCAAAGAGCCAAGCTAAGCAAGGACATTACCTACCCTTGCCTGTCCTAACCAAACCATGGTCCGAGCTAAGTATGGATTTCATATTAAGATTGCTAAGGATGTCTAGAGGGAAGGACTCCATCACGGTAGTTATGGATTGGTTTAGCAATATGGTACATTCCATGCCTTGTTCCAAAACTAATGACGCTTCAGCTATCTTATTTCTTTTCTTGCAGGAGGTGATCAAGCTTTACAGTATGCCCAGAACCATTGTTTCGAATCAAGACCCTAAGTTCATGAGCCACTTTTGGAGACACTTTGGAAGCCAATGGGAACTAAGTTATTGTATAACATATCCTACCATCTACAGGCCGATAGACAAACCGAAGTTGTCAACTGAATTGTAGGAACTTTGCTACAGGTTGCTATTAGACAAAACATGGCCGATTGGGATTTGTGTCTACCAATCATCGAATTCACCTACAATTGTATTACCTACAGCGTAACAAACATGTCTCCATTCAAGGTCGTCTATGGGTTCAACCTTGAGCTCCCGTTAGACCAAGTACCCTAGCCAAGGATTGATAATGATGATTGGCCAACCGCGGAAAGAGTCGAGGCCATCAAAGCTATGCACCAAAAGGTTGTGGAGCAATTGAGTGGAGCTAAAACTAAGCTTGAGAAGTAAAGCCAAGGATAGAGAAAGAAAGAATTTCAGCCAGGTGATTTGGTCTGGATACATCTCAACAACGATCGATTCCCAAACTTGAGAAAGAACAAGTTATCTACCAAGGCCGATGGACCTTTCAAAGTATTTGAAAAGATTAATCCTAATGCTTATAGGATTGAATTACCTGAAGGATATGGAGTGTCGAACTCCTTCAACATTGCCGATCTCCAACCTTATACTCCCGAGGACAAGCAACCTGAAGCCAAACCAGATTTGATCCGAAATCTTAAGCAACCTGGAGGGAATGATAAGGATCAAGGATTGATCACTCACTCTCGAGCCCGAGAGCTTTCTCACACGGTTCGTCGAGCTGTTCGAGGAGAGTTAAGCGCTGAGGAGCAGTGTTTTCCCCAGTCCGATTTGTCAAGCTACTTCGCTCTCCATACCATCCAAGAAGCTGTTGAGATAATTAGCCCACACATGGAGCCGACCCCTTCCCACACCCCAATCCAAGCACCAAATCAGGAAAACAGCCATCTCTAGAGTACTAAGGCTAAGCTAACAATTGTGAAGGGCCAACCTGCCAAGGCACCTGAATGTAAGTTGCCCCTAATCCAACTTCAGTCCAACCCCAGCCATCAGGGCACCAAACTATCGATGCTAAGCATACCTAATCAAAGGACCACCCCTGCTCAACTCACAATATTGTCAGAATCATAAACTGAGTAAAATGCACACGTGTTGTCCTTTCTAACACTCATACTATCCTTTCGGACAGAAGATGTTCTTTTACATAATTTCATTTCCTTGTAAATTATTCTCCTTTTGCTTAGCAAATAAAGATTCATTTTTTTGTAATTACTATAACTTAGGACTTACCTTAACAGGATACTATAAATACTCGCAAAATGTAATAGCTGAATAATCAATACACAGAAGACTACACTAAACTTTTTTTGCTCTCTCTTAAGCTAAGTGTTCTTTTTACTTACTCTTGAGCTATTCTTATCTAACCCATTTAGGCGTAGACTAGTGGTTAGTGACCTCTGGCCATACTTATGTGTCATATCAAGTGTGACTCGAGCTCATGTAAGATGTTGATGTATCGTATCCAAAATCGGTGCACGGGAATTCTTGTTTATCCCTTAACTATCATTTACTTCTCAAGCCATCTCACAACTTGGACCTACCCCTTAGTTTTTGTATAATACTGGGTTCGTATGTTCATCCATAAATCTGTATCAAGATCCATCTCAAGTCCATTAAAAGAAGGATTTAATCCTAACCATTGATTATCATGATGATTCGACAAATCGAATCAACTAACACTTCCTAGAAATACCTCATTCACTTCCTTATTTGGATAAGAAACAAATTTCAACTAATGCTATTACTTTGCTGGAATCTTGCATCAAAGATTAAACACTTAAACACCTTAAGACCATTACCATGTTATTCATCAATTGTGGAGTTTAATACCATTGCACTCCTTCATCCATTACCATACGTGTTAAAGCCTTACCAAGATTAACTACTCTCCTCCCCATCCTACATCTCTCAATCATCCTATGCATGTAAGTCAAGTTATTTTCTTAGATATGTAAAGTGCAATCTGTCATGTGACACACACGTGACTCTCACACTTGAACCCTCACCCCCACATCCTTTATTATGTGTAACTTTTCGTTTCATAAACTTTCATGTCTCGAATTCTTTCTGGTTAAGAATCATTTTTTAATTGCTTTGAAAAAATTAGGAGATTCTTTGAAAGAAATACGAGGTTGATTTCTAGCAACAACATCATATAAAGCAGTAGTCTCGTTTATGGGGTCAAGTCAATACATTGTAAGAAGAATTGCTTCAATATCAATATCTAATGTGAAGACTTGGGATAGAGAGCAAAGGATATCTTTCATACTAGGTTTAGATCCAATTAAGTCGCCGGATATATAGAATTTTAATCTTTCACTTATTGTTTTTTCCTTGTTTTTAGCATGATAGTGTACTCATTGACTAATGTTTGTTGTTCATCTATAACTATATACTTATACTATCATTAGTTGCATTGCGTAATATATTATTCTATTTCTTGATTACAAATATTATTAATGTTAATTTCTATATTGCGTTCAATACTAAATATTCTAGATATCATTAATTGCATTATGTTGCTCATTAATATTGATGTAAATTAATAAAATGATATTTAGATGAAATCTATAGTGATATTTCTGCAGTTTTGCTTTACTAAAGTAAAAATGATTTTTTTAGTATATGATTTTAGATAGAGCTAGCTAGAGTTTCTACAAATTATTGTACATTTTATTAGTAGCATATTAAGTTTCTAATCCCAAAATGGTGTAACGACCTAATTAAAACTCCTCATACCGAGGTGTTGTTCACTTTAGCATAGTAATTGCACAGCTTTATCCTTTGGTGCAGTTGTTTCCTTAGAGATCATCTAACCAAGGATTGTTTTAGCATGAACATGCTTAGCTTTAGAGTTCCAATGAACTTCAAGCAACTATACAAAAAGGTACCTCAACAACTCACCTTCTATCTAAAGGGTATCACAATCTACCCTCTTGTAGAACTGACGTCCTTATTAATTTTGTTACATAAGTCCAAGATCACTATTAAGCACGAAAGATTCCAGAGGTGCTCTTACTATAGCACTTTGCCCTATGTGGACTACTCTAATGTTACCTATATTGACCTAAGCGAAACTCTCCACACCAAGGTATTGTCCATTTCGGTGTAGTACATTGCATAGTTTTGTCTCTTAATGCAATTGCTTCCTAAGATATCACTCATCTTAGGATTGTTCTGTCCTAAGCATGCTTGACTTTAAAGTTTTGATAAACTCCAAGTACTACAACAAAAGACACCTCAATGATTAGACTTCTATCACCTTCAATTTAAATGGTATCATAAATGGTATCTCAATTTATATTTGCTCTAATCATATATTGTAACACCCTAGAACTAAGGGAGTTACAGCTCGTCACGTGCCACCCCTAAAGGCTGACATGCTACGGCATCTAAGAAGTTGTAACATATCTAAAATCCTTAAATAATTAATAGTAATATGCCAATTCACAAATAATAATATGTAAACTCATCAACATCAGTTCCTCATCCATTAATAAAGGAGTCACATAAATACCCACTTAATAGGAATCGAACAATTGGACCACCAACCCGAGCCTAAGCACAAGGATTAAAGAGCTTGACAAGGTGCATCCTTTCATCCCAACCTATACTAAAAAAGTCCAAGTTGCTCCTCTCTGCCAATCTATTGTCTTTTTGGAGCCGAGCTCTCCTATACTTATCAACTGTCTCCTAGGTATTCAGAGCATATCTAAGCTAAATTTACCCTAGAAGAGTCTACACATCAACTCAGCAATAGCTAAATTGACCATATTCTTTTGTCAATTTAGCCAAAAGCCGCCTCTAGCTATTAGCCACATGTCCAAGCACCCACGTAATAGAATATGTTGAACAAATCAAATATTTTCTTGATTTTTCATATATGCTCTTCAACATTCCTTATATTTTTCTTAATTTGTATAATAGCCTTTTAGTCTTTTCCATTTTTAGTAGGTTACCTTAGAATCACGGGTATAAATACCCTTATACATTGTAGCCGCAGATCATCATCATCTTATTACTATTGAATATACTGAGTTCTTCCATTTGTGCATCATATCAAGTTGATTCATCAGTCTATGGAGGTTCCTTGGTGCACATATCCTTAAGATCGTTAGTGGGAAACTGATTATTCTCTTTACTGTTTTCGCATGTTTATCACCCTTTATTTTGAGTTTTTTGTAAGCTTGAACCTACCTTAATATGATTGACCTTGTCTGCTCTTAGCACGAACTACCACCACTCATTTCAACTTACACAAGAATCTCGCATTACCTACCTAAGATAACATAAATATAACGTCTTAACTAAGAAATCTCATAGCTCTACAAGTAACACAAAATACATAATGATAAGCTTCTAATTGCGTATATTTTATAAAGTGATTTTTAATGATTTTCCCTTGAATTTTGAGTTTATATTAAGAAAATGATACTTAATTGAGTAAAATCTTATTTTCTAGGTTTTAGAATAATCTATGAAAGAAAATGAAAAAATAGAAACAAGTTTCACTCAATTCAAAACTAAAATAAGGGAGTTATGAAGTTTTATAGATTGACATGACCAAACAACACAGCTGTGTAGTTTCTAGCGAAATTTTAAGCAATTTTAGAAATGATCAGAAAGTTATAGGACCTGGGGATACGATTATGTCCCCAAGTCATGTCATTCCCAAATATGGTAAAGGTACAAAGAAATTGTAAAGCTCAAAGAATGACATGACGTAAGGATATGGTCGTGTCGTCGGCAGCGTTACCCTAATTTTGCAACACCTATTTAAAGCTTCTTTGAGGAATTTTTGTGAGATTATGGGAGACAACTTTTAAAAGACTTCTAGGGTTAAACACCTAAGAGAGCAAGGAGTTTCAAGATATCAAGATTCAAGATTTTACATCGCTTCAATGATCTATCCTTCCATTTTTCTTTTAGAGCTCATTTAAGGTTATTATTTTGTGAAGACTAGCGAGTACATCTTTTATATCTAGGTCTTATGGAACCTAAACTTATCGTGTGACTGTTGTTTTTATTAAATATAATGAATTTCTTTAATTTTTTTTTATTCAATTATGTGTGCTTAATTGTTTAGATTAGTATTTCCATTGGTATTAATCTACACTCTAATATTGTACAAGAGAATTGAGAGATTTCTTGTATCATTAGATTTAGACATAGTTGATGAAGATTCTTGCAAAATTAGAGATAAATTGCAAAGTCTTTTTGAAATCTTGATTAATATTGTTAGAGATTTTGTTGTGCAAAAATGCGATCTTAGGTTTTGTTATTAAAAAGAGATTCTAATAGGTGATCTTAAGATTAGAATTAATAAACTTAAGAAAGTTATTAGCTTTAATAGAGAATTCTCACAGTAAAAAAATAAATAAATAAAGATTGAATTAGACTATCTTTTATGAAAGTCAAATCTATAAGTCTAGGGAAAACAAAAATCTAAGTACAATATCGAATCTTGAATTAAATTACAAATTGATTGCTTTCTTGATTGGTTTCTTTGATTGCATCTTAATTGGTTGTTAGATTTATCAATTACTTCAATTTAGTCAATTTCTTTAAGTTTCTTAAATTCAAATTTTCCGATTGGATAATAGAGAACTAGTTAGTGTTAGTAATCACAGTCTTTGTAGGACAACGTCCAATCTTTAAACTATATTACTAAATGATAGGTGCACTTACCTAGTTTTCACACATCACATAACCAATAGGTGTTACAGGAGACTCTACCCCACAATGGGCAATAAAATCAAATCCCAACCCCTAACCATACCTATTGTTTATTCTATGTGCAACCCCACCAATCACTAAAGTAGTAATCTCCATTCACTTCTTAATAATTAACATAGCTAATACAATCATAACTCTCAGTAATATCATCTTAACCTGAAACTACAACTTAAAAACAACCCCTAAAAGGTGAGCTATACTCAGTATAGGATATCACATACATGCATGTAAACATACAAGTAGCAGGCCAAGCACATATGAGTAACCATAATAAATGCAACAAACAACCATTTTTAATCTTTTCTATTAAAGTCCACAAGTAGCATAGTCTCAACGTCCTGAGACTTGAAGCTACTCATGACCCTTACATACATAATATAGATAATATATGGGCATTAGTGTTAGGTCTTCCCCAATCACCCAAGTGTCTGATAACCCTCATAAATCTACCTGAATCCTCTCAGCACAAGAGTCCACTCAGGATAGTGTTACGCAAACATCGCCAGATCCCTCACCAACATTACTAGACTCAACCAGTCAGTGGTCAAAACCAGACACAAGCAACATTCAATTAAAGTCCAAGTTCAATGAACACTAGATTAAAGTTCTAACCTAGCCTGCACAACTAACAAATATGTATCCCATACTTAACTCCATAATTTGTTTAATATGTATCATGATGTCTGACAACTTGGTATGACACAAAACGAGTAACTTAGCCTCTATATTTAAACACAAAAGCCACTACTCAAACCTTATACGCTAGCCCCTCAATTAGGCCACAAGTTTCTATAAGTAGTCTTAAATTGTTCCTTAGGAAAATAGAGTTTGATTGTTGTTTTTTATTTAGAAAACTTATTTAAAAACATGTTGGAAAGGTTTTGGAATGAAAAAGACGTTTGAAAAAGTCACAAGAAATGAGTTTGAAACTTCTTGTACACTTCCACAAACATAGCATCTGGATGCTAAGTTTACTGGTGTTCGAACACCAAGGATAGCTCATGAATAGAGCCATAGCATCCAAACGCTATAGCCTAAGCCATCTGAATGCCAATTGCATTTCGTAGTTTTTTACATAATTGAATTTGCAATTCTTCCCATGTACATAGCTAACTCCAAATCCCTAACGCCATCCTTTACTTCCCTGATCTTTTGAACTCCTAAACTCATCTCCAAACACTCCACAACATTCTTCAAACACCGAAACAGAAATCCAAACCCTCAATCACAAATAACTCCTCAACTCAACAATTCACAATTGGAACAAAACATTAGATAAGTTAGGGAGTTAAAAAGGACTTACTCGTTGTTTCTTGACACAAGGATGCTTCAACCTATAATCCTTACTCTTTACATTTCTAAAAACAAATTTTCTTTAAGTCTTCTTCATCGGCTCTAAAAGAAAATGAATTTTTTATGTGGTACAAGTGGTAACGTACCCGGTTTTCCTATTCCTTTACAAAATCTTGGGTTTCTTCACTAGAACCACTCAAAAGCTCTTTAATCCAAACCCTAGAGATCTTGTTGTTAGTTTTCTTGACGGTTTTCTAGTTTACAAAGAAAAGAATGTATTTTTAGGTTTATGGGATAGTGGAAAACTAAAATGTAAGTGGGGAAAAGAGAGGTTTCAAGATTCTCTTTAGACTACTTTACCCTTGTAGCTTTAAGCTAATTACATGCCATAAGGAATATAGCATGCAAATGGAAGAAAAAAGAACACTACTTCTTTTGAACGAAAAATAAACAAATAAAAAAAATAAACTATTTTAAAATAGAAAACTATTAATAGCAAATGTCTATATGGTTATTCTCAAATAAACGGAGAGCGATAAAATTCGAAGAGCTATTAGTTTTGATAAAAGTAGAAAATTATGTTTCCTTTTTGTAGCGTCGTAACATAATAAGCAAAAAAGTAATAAGAAAAAACCAAATATAGTATGCATACATACTAATGAAGCTAGAAATTATTATAACCATTTGGGCCTTAGGGCAAGCATTTACTAGGAAAAAGAGGTAAAGTATAGTGGTTATCTATCCTTATTATTATTATTAGGGAAAATTACAAATAACTCCCTTAAATTTTGATTTAGATATAAATTGCCCTCATAAACTTTCAAAGTATAGCTTTCGGTCCTTAAATTTTCAAAAATTGGCAAACAACTCTTTAGATTGAAAATAACTTCTTAAACTTTGATTTTGGTGTACAAATATTCTCAATAATCCCTCCTAAACTTTGATTTAAGTATAGATTACCCTCCTAAACTTTGAAAATATAGTTTTTTATTCTTAAACTTTTATAAATTGATAAACAACTCTATAAGTTGATAATAACTTCTTAAACTTTGATTTTGGTGTACAAATACTCATTTATTTGTCAATTTATAAAAGTTTGAAGACCATATTTTAAAAATTTGGAAGTCAATCCTCACTTATGTCAAAGTTTAAAAGGGTTATTTGTATTTTTTTCCTCATTATTATCGTTGTTGCTGCTGCTATTGTTGTAAACACTATATTATTATTTCTATTTTCATTATAAACAATGAGAGGTTATTATTCCCTCATAATAATGAGAAAGACTTCATATTAAAAATGATGATATGCCACGTCAACTACATGTCACTTAACAGCAATACCTGTATACATTACACTGATGCATTTGCACCAATTACTACCATTTATTGATGTCTCGTTTTCTGAGACCTTCCTAGAAAACAAAGAGACCATGGTGTCCCACACATCGCAAGGAAAATCCTCTAATGATTTTCTTCCTTCCTCGAGATGAATCAAGCCATCCTGAAATGATTTGATAAAATTAAATAAGATAGAATAAATTTATAATTCTGGAAAAAATACAATAAAAAATAGTAACTATCATTTTATTTATGTAAAATAATATCCACAGTTGTCGAAATTATGATTCTTCCCATACAATTCTATACGTTTATGATTTTATGAATTTTTTCTAAGATAATTCATATATAAAATTGTTTTCGTATAAAAACTTATGTTTGTAATCGAATTTAAATATAAATTTGGTATAAACTTATATTTTTGACTGAATTTATTGATTCCATATATTTGAGTTAATAGGTTAAAAAAGAAAAAAATAAAAATAAGCTTTTACAGGCTATCAATCATTAGAGCATCATATCATCTTCCCTATCTCATTTTAATTTTTTTGCCCTTTCTTTCTCTCTTAATCCCTTATTTTATATTCATATCATTGTTCATGTGTTTCAGCTTCAATAAAAAAGATTAGAAAAAAAAACTATATATTTCAATTTATATCATTAATAATATAAAATGAATTAAAATCTTTAGTTCTTTTCAATTCATTACTTTATTTTTTTTAAAAATAGAAAAGTTTGGGTTTTGACTTTATTTATCCCTCTTCAATAAAAGTTAAATTTTATATTATTAAGAATTTTTTACCAAAAAGAACTTAGTTTTTTCATTTCTTTATTTTCATGATGTATTTCATGTTTTAAATAATTACTTTAAGTGTATCAATAGTTTTTTAAATCTATTTTACATAAATTATAAAAACTTATATTTTTATATTTTAATTTTACATTTCGATTCTATCAACCCTTAAAAAATTCTAAATAAAATCTCAAGTTTGACGATCTTAATAATATTAGTATTATATTAATTTAATATATCTAAAAGAACGAAAACACAATTACCTCACTTCCCGGGTCGACTATCTAGTCAAGATCTTATATGATAAAGGACATAGAGACATACTTAAAAAAAAAAAAAAAATTACGTAATAGTTATCCTCCTATAGATATTTCTTTTCCGAGGATTTTAGTTGATACCAGTAGGATATAATGATTGCTAAACAAACACTTGGAGGCAGTTTCGTGTTTATAATATAACAGAGATTGAGATTAGATATATTTTTAATATATGCCCAAAATGCCATGCTTGGGTATTGAGCTACATCTTATGAAAAATGCTTTTACGTACGTCTCCAACATTGCATATTTCTTTATTGCCATTGTTTAAACGAAAAATAAAGAAGATTTTGCAAGACATTATAAAGACACCGTAGATTCTGATAAAATCTTAATTCAATCAGCCTTAACACAGCTATATAAAGTAAAAAGTAGGGAAATCAGGTTCTTATAACTAATTATATTAAAAAAAAGAAACTCATGTTAGTAACTAAAAAGGACATAATACAATTAGGTAAACTAAAAAGATGTGAAATTCAGAAACTTTATTTTTTTAATCAATCCTTGTGGAAATTAAGGCAGTTATAGTCTATGGTATGAAACTAGTTTCCCAATGCAATGGATTAGGCTCAAATGCTCCATCCCCAAACTATAATAAAAGAAAAATAAATAAAGGATCCTAGTAGAAGATGGTTGTACATAATAACTACTAGTTGTTGGAGGTGGTGGGAAGGGAACAATGATGACATTGAGCAGCTGCTGTCTGCAAAATTGCAATGTCAGTGAACTACAAATTAGAATTTTATGAAATTTTCATAGGAAAATTTCATTCTAATGAGAATTGTTTGCAATTAGTTCTTATGTATTTCTATAATTTAAAAAAAAAAAAAAAAAAGAAGAAAGAAAGAAAGGAAAACCCTAATCCTATACGTTTTCTATTTCATCAAGAGAAATTGTAGGCTACTATGGTTAATCTAATCGGTGTAAAATAAGGATATGCTTGACTGAATAGTACACGATACTCTCTCAGGGATTTAAGATTATTGTGTGACAATTTTCCAGTAGGCGGCCGCACAAACCAAAATTAATCAAAAACATCGTATCTTGGAAATATTGGGGATTTGGATGAGTTGATGTTTTCTTGGTCTGGCGGGTTATTTGCTAGAGACCCTATTATCAGATTATGGTTTAGATTGTGAAGTCTGTATGGAATGGGATTGGGAACCGCAAGTTTCGCATGTGTGAATTATGGTGCACTAGAGGATCTTGTAGTTGTGCTAATTCGACTCTTTCGAGAATTTATTGGACCATGTCGGCTACGATCTTCACAGCGGTTATGTCGGGCATGGTAACAAGGAGTGCGTATCGTGTAACCGTGTGTGCACGTCCGCCGACCGCTTGTGTGTATTATGTATGGGCACATGTGCGTGCTGGGATAAGAATGTTTATGACTGATGCACATGAAGACAAAAGTTTTAATGCTACTAATGAATATTTTTTTTTCAAACATGAAACATTTAAATTATTGTCTAGCCACCTCCCGTCTTCCCTATTTAACATAAGCATATGTACACACACACAAACTTGGAAGCATTAAATGTATAGCCTTGAAGAATAAGCTTCTTCGCTCTTCATATCTACATATAGGTGATTTATTAAGAAAACTTAGGAGAACAGTTAACTTGTTGTATTATATTTTTGAAATTTAACAAGAAGTTAAAAAGATATCATAATTAAAAAGATACAATACTTGCACATCCAAAAGTAATTCATATATACATTCTCTCCACATTTCTTTTTTTTTTCTTTTCTTAATCATTATTAGATATGCAAATATTATATTGGATGAGCTAATAAGTAGTAATTAGTGTTACGAAAATTTATTTGGAACAGGAATTCCGGACATTTATAGACATAGCTGTATGTATACATATATACATATATATATATGATGGTCAAATTGAAAACCTAAATCAATTTGAATCATAAAGTAGATACATATCTAAGTTCTTACTCCTGGATTACTTGTAACTGCAAATATATATATATATATATATGTATATATATATTTCAGTGTAAAGATCATTTCCCTTAATTAACCATAAATTTTCTATGTTGTTTTTGTCCAAAGAGTAGAAGACTCTATATGTGAAAGTTCCTTAAATTGGGAATTTCGAATATTTATACTAGAAGTCCTCCATATTACAAATGAGCCAATTATATCATCTGTGTTTATGTAGAAGTTAAAGTCCTTTACATTTGAATAGGTCATTCGGGCTCACATAAAGGATAATCTTGGCGCACAAACTCGAAACATCCAATTTATTCCTTTTATTTTTGTCCCTAGAGTGACACATGACTTAGAATCACCGAAGTCAGTCTCCAATTTTGTCATAGAATGGTTTCCACTTATATTTGGTTCCATGATGGCACAAATTGCCAGTTTTGCTAGGTCTGACTCCAATGGTTGATCTACACATATAAGACGATCAAATATTATGTGAGAGAATTAAAGATTCAAAAGATAAACTGAGCTGAACTGGAGGTTGGGCTATAATGTGTTTGAACTGATTCTATAGAACGATGACTGTACAAGTCAAATTGGATTTGACAACACTGCAAATTACAAATACATCTTCAAATCTATTGATTAAATGAGGGTAAATCCCTTAAAACTATCAAAGTATATCTTCACAACTTATAATTTTATGAATATTATATATATATCATCGTTACATCACTATACCTATCAAGCTATCATTACTGATTTGAGATATGTGTATATTTTTAAAAGTTATGAAAAGTACAAGCATATTTTTAAAAAATGATTTTAGTAATATGTTTTCAATTATTCTATAATGAAAACTTAGAAGTAAAAGCTATTTAACTCCAACGAAACGTTAAGATCGAACAAAAGGAGAGCATCATCTTTGATAATTTTATATGTTTCTTCCGCTTGCCGAGAGAAAAGAAAATAAATAAAATTGTTGAATGTCATCACGGATTGGGATGGAGACATTAGAGAAAGGAAAATCACACACAAAGAATCGAGTTTAAAGTGGCTGAAACTCCGGGTAGAAATTGAGATGTGGAAATAAGACTCCTATATATTAAGTTTGTGCTTTAAATTTATACGGGTAGAAAAATCTAAACCGTGTGGATTTTGTTTTCGCATTTTCAACACTCAATATTCGTAATTTTCGTTTTTAACGCTCTACATGCCTATTTTTTACTCTATCGCATAATTTTGTTGTTCGTTTATGATTCTGTAAGGTATGGTTCTTCCACCTTTCCGTCCCTTTAAAGGATTAAAGAGAGAGGATGATGTTTTTTTGCAGATATAGTTTCAGCCTATCTCAACTTAAACGATCAGTTTGTTATTTTGTAGAATGCGATTTATATCAAGAGTGTTTAAGCTTATTGCTTTCTTATGTTCACTGCTTCCAGCATTCATCATGTGAATATCCATTTGCCACCTACAGTAGTTCAATCGCAAAAGCAACAACTAACAACGATAACTGTTTCCATTGCTTATACGTTGAAGTAATCTTGGATGGAACTATTAAATTTGGTGGATGAAAGAGTCTCCCATAGAAGACATGACAAAGAGATGATTTGCTAAGTTGGGAATTAAGACTCAGATTTTTCTATTACAGTATTTTACTTTTTATGGCTTTTTTTTTTTTTTTTCATTTCATTTGAATTTTTTAACCATAAAGTAATGTTTACATGGCAGAGTAAAACACAGGGATGCAAAATGTCAAAAAATGAAAGTATAGGTGCATAAAGTGATAAATTGTTAAAATATGTGCAAAATATTCTACCCCTTTCATTTATAATGCAAGACCGGTATGCATTCAACAAGTTTCATTACCAAAGCTCTAAGTTAACAAGTATGGCATTCAAGTTGCTAATGTTATAGGCATTGTAATAATCTGAAATCCCTTTGAAGTGGAGGATGGAGATAGTGAAGGTATATGTGTTTATTTCATGAAAATTGTTTTTTCGACTTCTTTTTGTCAAGATTTATTACAGGCAAAGCTTAACTGCTGTTAAATATTATCATTAATCTTAAGATATTCAAAATATTAGTGGCTTTTAGTGTTAATTGGTGATAGAAGGAAGCAATTGTAGTGACACACTAGCAATGAAGGATAACAATCATGAAAAATGTTACTAGAAACCGAGGAAAGTGGTTTTTTCTTTTCTTTTTTCTTTTTTTTTTTTTATAACGAAATCATTTCTTTTTTCATTTTCCATAATAATCTGTGAGTGTTAATCACCATGACCAGCTAATAGCTACCATTTTGTCTCACACCGTTACTTATTGCTAAGTCACTAATAGCCATAACCACTTGGGATTACTATGTGACAAATTATATGACGTTACCTTTAATTAGTGGCAAACCAAGCAGAATTCTTTTACGATGAAGGGATATAAGCCCATAGCAATGCTGATTAATGACAATCAACTATAGGAAAACTTAAGGTAAAGGTACACACAATCATGAAAAATTCATGTATGGACCCATTTATAAGAACCAACTACACAAAATGTTTTGAATGCTTATTGATAGTATTTAGCCATTTATATTGTATACATAACTTGTATAGTAACATATTACGTGTAATGCAGCTTGTGACTAGATTTATAAGAAAAGAAAAAACCCAATCTGTATAAGTATTCTTCCATAATCACAAACATGGTAGAATGAGATTGGTGGGATGGATGTTTTCACCATTGAAATTATAACTTATATAATTTGCCCAAAAATTTGTACTTGTTAGAAGAGAAATCTGTTATCATGTAGACCAACATAAAGATCTCTCCGACAAGTTAAAATTACTTTAAGACATAGCAAAACAAAATGTTACTAACATAATTATGAGTGTAGTTCAGGTCTAAAATCTTATATTTTCTAAAACACCGGTAAAAGTTAATTACAAAATGTGTAAAACAATCGATACATTTATTTATCTACAATGAGGTGGTCAAAGCAAGAAGTTGAAGGTAAGTTCACATGAAATAGAAAAATGCAATGTTTGATCAAGGCTGTTGTAAGTTAATGATTTGAGTACCGAACTCTTAACAGTATAGATCAGAATCGAATTATTTCCATTCAGTTGTAATATGTCATAACTAAAAAAGAAAAAAAAAAGAGAGAAAAAGGACAAAAGAAACTAAGAAATAGATGGATAAGATTGGATCTAACAATTTTTTCTCCTTCAACGTCCATTCAAAGTGTGTAAAAATGGCATTAAAGGTATTTACGCATCAAGGGAGGAAAATTAAAATTAAAATAAAAAAGGGAAGCAAATAATCATGTCATGCATATATATGCGTTATAAATGATGTGATACCCATAGGGAGCACAAAATCTTATAGAATCATAAAAAGAGCCAAAATTCCAGCCAAAAGTTGCAAATTTAAGCTAGAAAAAATAAATAGTGTTCCTCGTAAAATAAATAAATAAATAAACAGAATCTCTTGGAGAAGAGAGACTGAGGGAGGAAGAGAGAGAGAGAGAGAGAGAGAGAGAGAGTACTACCGAGTACCGAGTACCCTCCTCCGATCAAAATATGCTTTGGTTACTTGTGCAGGCAATCCTAGAGTTTAACAAATCTTTGCTTTTCATGAAAGTCGATCGAATGAAAACATAGATTAGGGTTTATACAGCTCAAGAACTTTGGGTTTTATAGAAGCAACAAGCTTAAAAAACTTAATTTTTTTTTTTAATTTATATATACTATATATCTTGAGTTCTCGATTTTTTAATTAATAGATTCGAACACATGAAGTTGGATCGAGTTTAGGAAACCTTTAACATCTTCAGAAATAATTACTCGTGTAAAATAATCATGTAGGAAAAAAAAAAAAAACACATATTAGAAACATATATATATATATATATATATATTATACATGTTATAATTCCATAGAGAAGTGAAATTTTTCATGCATTTATCTGTATTACTAATCATAACAATATAGGTACAACACAAAATAAACCAAAGCGACAGTTACCTTTTTTAAGGAATTTCCTATGTTGAATCTTATGATGTTTGCTTTGAAATCTTGGCTTGATCCTGGTTAACCTTGAGTGGATTATTATTAAGCTTCTTCTTCTTTTTCTTCTTGTATGGAATTCCTCTAGCCTTGGCTTGACACTCCCTAACCTCGCGCAAATAAACCCGGATAGCCCCATTACCAAAAGGGTTGGTCTCGGGGGATCCCCCGTTCTCCTCATAGGCCGCTCGAAGGCGGCCGATCAGCGCATCAAGGCTCCCCCAAGCTTGCCTCAAAGGGCAAGTGCAAGGTGCTGGAGGGTCAGGCCGACCGAAGAAAACACAACCTTGTAAATGAACCTTAGTCTTTCCAAATTGGTCCAAATACCTAAGGAAGTCAAGTACATGGTTACATGTACATTGGGATAATGGAACTGGGGGTTTTTGGTTCCTAAGGTATTGTCCAAAGGTATTCCAATCTCGACGTTTTTGTGACTCGTATCGGCTTAGTGGCGCCACCATGTGTGGTGGATCGATAGGGACAGTTGGTCTAGACGATCCTTCTACTTGATTAATTCGGGTTGTTTCTTGATCTACGGACATGGTTATTGTTGTATAGGAAAACTAAGTATTGTCCTGTAGGAAAAAAAAAAAAAGAAAAATAGAGTAGAGAAACAAAAAGGAGAGAATGTGAAATGGGAATGATGGAAAATAGAATAGGAAATATATATAGAGAGAGAGAGAGAGAGAGGAGGGAAATTCTTAAGTAAACCCGGTTTATTGGATAAGACAACTATAATAGGATAGATAGATGTATAATAAGATAAGTTAGTTTTAAAGTTTAATATTTTTCTTATTTTTTTAATATATATTTTAAAATGATTGTCTTGACTTAATGAACCGGGTTTATACAAATACTTTCTGATATCATGGGTTACACTGAATAGACAGGAATGGGACCTACTTTGTGAAATGTGTAGGTGCCTTTATTTTGTTCTGTTCTCACTTCATTCCTCTCTCTCTCTCCCATATTCAATTTTAGTCCCCATCTTAGCATCACTATTTCCACCGATACAAATTTTTCAACAAAAGATATAGTTATTTTTTCATGCCACCAATGATTGTCCTTTCATTTGGGTTGCGATCCCACAGCATTTCAATCTGTGACTTCTCACACGAAGCACGCAGCTTCGACTATTTAAAAAGAGAGTGACTATTCAAGCATCCTAGAAGTGTCAACATTGGACAGGTCTAACACATAAGATATCTTAGTGCAAATATTATCATCCACATTTATGGTCCGAAAAATAATTCAAATATACAGCAATTGTGACTTCTCGATGTTATAAAAGAAAAAAATTCGCCAAAATTCCCAGATATGCAAGTTTGTTAAAAGCGAAAATCTAGTTTATTACAATATTATTTTGAAGAGTCAATGCTAGCTAATTGTTAAATATTTACGTATTTTAAACGATTCACTTAGCTTCTTCTTGGTCGCAATACATTAATTCATATTGCTTAGTACATTTTTTTATTGAAGTTCTTCAAATTTGCCTTGGAGTTATTACTTCTTAGACATTATTAAATATAATATAATTTTATGATTAATGGGCCGATTAGACCACCAATTGGTGATTTTTCCTTGCATAGGCTTGCCCTAATAAGGCTTACATTTGTTAACTAAGCTCACTCATCTTGCTCATAACATATTATCTAAGCCTACTCATTTGCTAGACAAGTCCTTTAAGCTTGATTTGCAACCAACTCATTGATGACTTCTAATTATCATGTTTCTAATTTTTTGTTGTAAATAGAATAAGTGGTTTCCAATATTTAGTTTTGCTGTGTGTTCCCTTTACAATCCTCTAAATATGTTGATATAATATCTAGAGTATAAGAGAGCTTTGTAAAATCTTGTCAGAGATAGTATACCTAAATTCAAATGTATGAACATAGGAAAAGTGTTCCCTATTTCGTAACTACCTAACATATGTAAAATGCATAATTTAATGCATGGATTCAGACACTTCATACTTCTAAATATTCTTATCTGTAACAATCCGATCAAAACTCCTTCCAACTGAGCTATTGTCCGTTTTAGCATAGTATACCATAAGATTTTATCCTTTAGTATAGTAGCTTCTTAAGAGATTACACATGCCAGGTTTACTTTGGTCTAAACACGCTTAACTTTAAAGTTCTAACAAACTGTAGACCACTATACCAAAAGATACCTCGACGATTACCTTTTACTTAAGAGATATCACAATTCATTCCCCTCATAAAACCGAAGCCCTCTTTTATTTCGTTACATAAATCTAAGACCATTATTAGGCAAGGACTTCACTCTTCTAACTAGTAAACTACTCTCATATCACTCCATAACAATTCAACTAAAACTCCTCCTACCAAGTTACTGTTCGCTTTGGCATAATATGCCAGATAGTTTAATTTGTTAGTGCAGCAACTTTCCAAGAGGTCACCAATCCTAGGATTGCTCTAGCCTAAGCACGCTTAAGTTTAAAGTTTTAACAAACTTCGAGCCACTACATTAAAAAGTGTCTCAATGATTAAAGATTCATCACTTTCTACTTAAAGAGTAACACATTATCCATTCATTATACTAATTATAACTCATTTTCAAGGGGTTCTTACTTAAGTTGCTTTCAACATTAATAACCACTTATCAGAATCCTAACATCATTTACATTCCTCATTTAGACTCCCTAATTTATGAAATACATTGTGGTACCACTTGAGTTGTCATAACCAAAGCTTAGAGGATTTTGAAACTCACTATGTGTCCCTACCCACAAGTGAGGGTACATAGACCATAATGCATAAAAACTCATTTCCCACACTTCATGCTATCTACTAATACATTAAAAATAATGGGATTCCTAATGGTTATGCATATAGCCTAGCAAGTAACCCAACTATCTAATGATAAAAAACCTAATACTAGGATTACATACATTAACATAAATAAACAATTGCAAGTGTAAAACTCAATGATTTAAGTATAGCTTATATTTGCGTTTAACTATATCTAATCAGAATTAACACCATAAGTCATTTCTTTATGGCATCAATTTGATTTAGCCTCTAGTAACTAGTCTATAGTCTTATGCTTTATTTCTTATAAAGTAGAAAGGTTTAAAGCCACTACTTCTCATTGATTTCCTTACGTATAGTAACCATTGATGCAATCCATAACCTACCAATCTAATAAGGTGTCAACACCAATCCATAACCGTAAGATTTTTCCTCTAACTTGTAATCCACTTAAATGGTTGCTATTTTTCAATACACAACATGCTTACACCATCCACATTAAGATAAGGCATCCAATGTCATCTTACCAACCATTTTTTCTTAACCATATAATCTACTTGAACATTTGTTGCTACTCAACCTATCACTTATATACCCTACTATACTTTAGGTGTACCATCATAAGTCTATGCCTAACATAGTCACTTCCTCCTAATTTTTCAACTCACTAATATTTTTTGTCATAGGTTAATACGTGACTGCATCCCTTAGCCTACAATAAGAGTAAGAGTTACATGTACTACTAATTATCAACAATCGTTCCAACAAGCACATAATAACAGAAATATGACTTAATGCATGGACGTGCCTCAAATAATGCTACTCTATAAATAAGACAAGCAAGCAATTTGGAAAGCTTGGTTACTCATCCGTGTAGTGTAATAGGCTTTTATTTGGGTCTACTTTTCTTTTCATTCTTGTATATATAACTCATGATATAACAAAGTTCATGACCAAGGTTCGACCCATGTATTAAAATATTTTGGAATGATCCTTATGTAATGAGCCTTGGTTGGTAGAGGGGTAGGCAACTATATCTATGTACTTAATAAGTATGTTTTGAAGATAGTCATTATATTGAATAGATTTAATCCATCTATTTATCGAGGCCCTTTGTATGTAAATGGACAATACTCTTATTTATGATTCATCCAAGTGTTCAATATTTCAATCTTCTTGTCTACTCGCTCAAAGCTTTTTCCTTTAAATTCTCTCTTCAGTTGAGTAGAGTGTTATTAGAGGAAAGACTAACTTCATCTATCCATTATGATCAAGGAGATCAAAGAATTACATAGACTACAAATAATATCAAAGAAGTACTCCATTCAAAATTAGAGAAAGAATATTCTAAAAGTTTTTCTTAGGTAGAAAGGATTACTCATGACTTTTTTTGCAATGAATACGTTAATGTCTTAAGGAAGGTTCTTAAAAGTAGAGCACCAATGAAGACTAGGGTGACTAAGTCAAAGCTCGTTATCATTGACATAGTAGACCATGTTTAAGCCATAGAGGATAATAAGGGTAAGCTTAAAATAAAGTTATTGTGGGAAATACTACTTACCTTGCATCAACTAGTTGGTGATCTCTAGAAGTGGCATAAGACCATAAAGGAGATAAGAGAATGGCTTAAGGATATTGAGACCTTCATTCAATAATAGTTTAATTCTTGGTTATAATTAATTTTGAAGCATGTGATAAGTTGATGTACAAAGGCTTAGGAACGTTTACTAATCCAAGAAAGTTAAGAAGATTGATGACTTCACTTACTATATGAAGCAATACCTTAAAGTGCAGGGGGTATTAGATGACACGTTAAGGCAAAGGATCACTCCTATATTCTCGGATATTGTAGCTATGATATGATAGCATTAACGATCTGCAAACTAAGTGAAGGGTTGGTACGATCCTAACATAATGATTTCTAAGTTAAACTAAGGCTCAATTTTACCTAAGAAATGATGGGGGGAAGGTCAGCTAGGTTGATGCTAAAGGAATACAAAAGATTCATCAAGGACTCTATGGGGAATTTTGATAGATGTAGTAAAAAAATCCCAACCTGAGAGATAATATGTTGTATAGCTAAGGTGGATCATTGAAGTGAATGTTGAAGATTGAAGTAGTTCTATTTAATAACTATGTTTTCCATTAGAATGGGCTTTCTATACGACCATAATCCATATGGGTTATGGTCTCTATTAGCCATAATCTATATGGTCCCCCTAATTTTTATGCACTAAGTAGGCTTTTAGCAAAACAAGGCTAAAGAAATCTATTATGATGGTAAAGGGATTAGACTAAAGGGCTAAGGAAGTACACCAAGATAAGGGGAAGAACTGTCACACATAAGTGACTACCTAAGCTTAAACCACCAAGAGGAAAGGTGATTTAAAGAAGTAAAGATGCCATATATCAACAGAGTATTTCAAACCAATAAGCAGATGACCAAGATCTTACTAGGGATAGCAATGGGGTAGGTCTGGGATGGGCCATAGGATCTTAGATCCCGTTTTGCTACCATAATGGGGTTCTCAAACATATCCTAAAACCCAAAACCTTAAACCTTAACAGGTTTTTAACCTTATTCCTAGATCTCATCCTAGTACCCTTATAGAATACTCGATTTCCAACTTGTGAACTTGTTTACCTTTTTTTTAGCCATTAGATTTATTTTTTCCTTAAACAAATTATCCCATTTGTATCATTGTTTTAGTGAAATTGGGTATGTATATTGAATAATAAAGTAATTTCTACTCAAAATTTATAAAATAATAAAATACATGATAAAAACATAAAATTATCTAACATTTTAGAAAACATAAACTATTACAAAACACCAACAATAGCAACATACATGACAATAACAACTGATAAAGTAGTTAGGGTCAGCTCGTTTTTGCAATTATAAACCTAATTATACACATAAAGTTTCAACTTATCTAATTATATATCCAATTAAATATTTAATTATTACCATTTATACTTTAACTCAAATTCATACTAGTAATCTGATTAACACAATCAGCTAATGGGATAGCAACCCATAGCCTTAGGGAGTTTGCTAAGCCCTGATAAGTGGCTATTAGCCATCCTCACTTAAAAAATGTAAACCACGAGACCTATTAGCAGCCGTAAGTGGCCACCTGTAATCCTAAAAGGGTTATGCAACACCCTTAAGGCCTTAGTTGGCTATCATATTGGTTAATCATGCTAACTGAACTAACAATATAAATTAGAATTAATTAAGATATAGATAGTGACAACTAAATCTTCAATCGAATGAATAATTAGACAAGTTGAAACTTTATGTGTATAATTACAAAAAGTGGTAAAATTAAAATATAAAGCATGACATTGCCCCATAAATCAAAAGGAGGCTAAGCTAAGATCCCTAATTTAGTGCTGTGCTAAAATAAGGCTACTAACAAGTATTGGTTTAAGATGAGCATAAAGATCCACCACCCCTTAATTAGTAAGAAATCATGAACAAAGAAGTAACAACAATTCTCTAAAACATACAAAAGAATACACAAAAGAGTAATATATATAACTAATCTAGGGATATAACAATCTCATTCTTAGGACTTCAATAAACAGTTGTTTACCTAAGTCTTCAGAGTTACTGAGAACTATGAGAACTACCTACAATTTCATACCTAAAAAATTCACCAAATTTCACTTTGAAAATAACCACAAACTTCTATAGGTACCATGTAATTCTTGGGCAAGATATTAAACACCAATCCATAAGTTCCTAAGTAAAGCAGGAACTATAAGTACATGGTAGAAAATCCCAATATAGTAAAATTGAAATAGGTATAACTTAAAATCAAAAATAAGAAAAAAGATAGCACAATAAGAACTATCATGCAAAGATTTTTGTTAATTGTGAAATCAATGGACTGAAAAAGCTTTGAACTCTTTCACTCTACTAAACTTTATTTGATATAATTAGTTCAAATTTAAAATTCTCATTGCATATATTTTTGTTCCACATTGGTTTGGCGAACAACTAAATTATTGATTTCAAGTTAAGAGAGAGAGAGAGAGAGAGAGAGAGAAGTTCTAGCCATGTATTCAACAAGTGGCAAATATAAATTTTTTAAATCTATAGTTTTCATAGGAAACACGAATGATATTAAAATAAATTCCCAAGGTTTTCATTATTTATTACATTGATGAAAAATTGTGTTCAATCGACATCAATTAATATGTACTACATATAAAGAAAGTAATATATTTTTGAAGAACCTATGTTCTTAAAGTTGCCTTTCTTTATTACTTTCTTAGTTGTAGTTGTCCATGTTTCCTCATTGGAAGTTTTCGTTTTTTGTGCATTTCGAAGAAATATTACCTTAACAATTATAATGACTACAAAATTTCATTAGATCTCAAATAATTCTATTCGGAAAATTCAAGCTCTCGAATGTCAGATCTTCATGAGTAGTGCATGTGATGCATTTATACTATGGCAAATTTTCATGGCCTCAATCCAAAGCTTCACATTTTCAAACATACCACCACCACCAATCCCACCCCTCCCTTCCAAAACACAATCCAAATTCAAGGCCATATGACTGACAATGATGGATGAAATTTTGTGTCAATTCTAATATTATTAATAAACTAGTTAACACCTAATGTAAAATATTAAAACATTTAGATTCAAACCTTAACAAGAACGGGTTTAACAAAAGATTATTCTTCTTCTTAATCCCTTAAATGAGTATATGGATCTCACTACTATTTTGATTCACTATAGATAGTTACTATTGGAATCTTGAATCAAACCATATAAAGTCATAACAAGTTAAAATAATAATAATAATCCTAGTGCCAGATATATTCAAAAGAAAATGAAGATGAAGTGAAAACTAGAAGCCTTGTGGTAGCTTGGAAAGTTAATTATGAAAATCGAGTAAAAGGGAGAGACAAGAATTCTAACAATAGAAATGAAGAGACTTGTAGGTTTAGAAGAAGGACGATAAAAAATAAAAACCATAAAAAATAAAAAGAAAAGGCCAAAGTTTTCTATCCAATTATTATGAGGTAAAGAACGGGAATTTAATTTCATGAGCCTCATAGAAATGAAAAACCTAATTCAATGAATCATCTTTAAATCTTAAGATAGTCTATTAAATCTTAATATTGATGAAACTTCAATCATTAAATTCATGACATAGAGATTAACATGGTTATTGCTTTCATCCTCCATCAATCCTTCTCTATTGTTTATATTGAATTTATATTTTCACAATCAATTAGTAAATAAGTGCATTGTAATCCCATCATTTATTAATACTAGAAGTTTTTGCACAACGATCTCACAATTTTATTCCGCTATTGAAGTTTTTTAAGTGAAATCTTTATTATTTACTTTTACATTTGTTATATTTATTTATCGCTAGTAAGTAAGAGGACAAATATTCCATCATTGAAAGTTACTATTTTTTCCAACGCAGGAAAGAAAAATAAGAAAGGAAAGAAAAAGTGTCAATTCATAATAATAAATTACTCTTAAATAAATTGCTTGCTCAATGAGGTCTCTTGTAGTGGAAATAATAATGGGTTCCCAATTAATTAATCAACTAGATAATAATTTAATATATGAATACATAAAGCAAACTTGACGCATTTGATATTGTATACTTGTGAACACACTTCTTTAATTTTTCCTTATAAGCTTTTTGTTCAATGAGAAAGAAAAAAATTTAGATACGTTAAGATCATATATTCCCGCTACAACCCAAAAAAAAAAAATTAAAAATAAAGAAGAATTTAAAGTATAAAGCTAATAACGTATAGTCATGATTAGAAAGAAAACAACAAATAACTATGGGCCACACCTACTTTTGAGTAAAATGATTTTGAAAATCATAACTCATAACATCAACATATGATCACAATATGTGAATCAAATTTTTGTATTATCAATCAAATGGTACAAATTTTTGAATTTTTATCAAATATTTTAAACCTCTTTTGTCTAGTACCATAACTAATTATGCAAAATAAATGGAGAATAAAATGTTTTGTCTAGTCTAATATGATGAAATTACAGTAACCAAACAATTCTATAGTTTTAGTTTTCAACTTTACAAAAAAAAAAAACTAAAAATTAAATAAAAATGTGCTTGTAATTATCTAATTAAATAATCAAATACAATGGAATGAAATTAAGTTTTAGGATGTGTGTAATACTAAATCGTAGCAATCTAATCTCATTTATATGAATTCATCAATCAAAAGAAATGGAAGATATTATAAATCTCTATATCTTATTAAGAATCAATCTAGCTAAATGTCAATCGACTGTTGTAATCCTAACTCAACATTAAATACACAATACTATTAACGATCTACTTCCAGTTGGTTGTACGATGTTCTTCATCTCTTCGATGAAAGTATTCTAGATAGTACATGCTACATGTAAATATATATTGTATATAATTATCAATTGGATTCAAACAAGTGATGTAGTAGTAGTAGATGATTATTTAAAAATTTACTACCAATATTGTCACTTGTTTAAGTATGCTTTATTGAATTTTTTTTTCATATGCAACACAATAATGTTGTTTTATTATTGGCATCTTTTTAGTACTTCATTATCACCAGAGCTTACATTTGCTACACCATTAGTTAAGTTATTCTATCGATACACATTTTCTTTTCATGGATCAGCCAATTTAATGTGATCTTTTTCATGGTAAGAAAAGATTATATATTCTAATATTAATGCTATGCTTAGGAAATGCATTAGCTATCATTAACTCTAATATTAATACTATGCTTAACATGAACGGAAGAAGTGAAAAGAGAGGATGAGAAGAAAGAAATAAGAAGGAAAAAAAGCAGAGGAACTTGTTTGGAAAGAAAGGGAATAAAAAATAATAATGATGGAGGGAAAAGTTAAAATGAATATTTTTTAAACTTGTTAAAATGTCAAAAAATCCTTAAAGCTTCAAAAGGTTATTTCAAATGATATTTTATCATGTTTAGTATGTAAAAATAATCTAGAATGGAATGAAATAGAATGATGAGAGAAATGACTTTTCTATGTTTGGAAATGTTCATAGAATGAAATTAAATATGTATCTAGTAGTAATTATCAAGAAGACATTTGATTATTAAATGTCATAATTAATTGAAGGTTATAATTTGTTTAATAATAAAAAATGCAAGAGGAATGGAATTGCAGTTCTATTTTCTTAAAAGCAAAATTGTGATTCCACCTTCTCAAAAGCAAAATCGAATTTCCCCTTGAAATAGAAACCATCGATTCCATGGAATCATTATTCTAACAACTAAATGCACTTCTAAACATATGGAAATGGAATGGAATGGAAACAACAATTCCAGCTTATAAATGCGCTTCTAAAGGATATCAAATTCTTGATCCAATTAAGTTCTATGATTGAGCTTTGTATTCTTTGCCAAAGAAGAAACAAAAAGCTTTGCTCAAGTGAAAGAAAATGTAAAGTCCTACTCACTGTTATTGCGTTACAATTATATATACAAGAAACAAATGCTAACAAACGTCATAACTACCTAACCAATGAAAGAATTCCATATGGCATGTGATTTCATGTCAGCAATAATTCAACTAACTAAAGTAAAATAAATAAAGCTCTAATATCTTCACATGCCCCCCTCAAGATGGAGCCTCTTAAAGGCCCTTCTTAGAATCAAGAAACTCAACTCGATGAGAAGGCAAAGGCTTTGTGAATATATCTGCAAGTTGCAAATCAAAAGAGATGTGAATAAGTTGAAGAAAGCTAAAACAAACATGGTCGCAAACAAAATGTACATCCACATTGATGTGTTTCGTTCGGCCATGTAAAGAGGGTTGTTAGCAATGAACATTGTAGATTTGTTGTCACAGATAAGTGAAATGGGCATAGAAGAAGGGAATCTAAGATCATGCATAATGAATGAGACCCACAAAAGTTATTTGGATGTAGATGCTAGACTTCGATACTCTGCTTCTAAAGTGGAAGTAGCAATAGTAGACTGTTTTTTTGCTTTCCACGAAACTAAACTATCAGCAAGCAACAAACAATAACCTATAATAGACTTTTTATCAAAATGTTAACTACCCCAATCGAAGTCTAAAAATGCTCTCAACTCTGGTGCACTGTCAAAGGAATAAAATAAGCCAAGTAAAGAAGTATATGCTTTAGATAACGCAAAAGCCGATGAGTAGCAAATAAGTGAGGAGTCCATGGTTGAGACATCAACTAACTAAGCTTATGAATAACGTATATAATATCAGGCCAAGTAATAGTTAAGTAGAGCAATCTCCCTATCAATCTCCGATACACAATCGGATTCGGAAGTAATTTGTCTAAGGTAGAATCCAACTTCAAACCAGTAGCCATAGGGACAAAGGTTGGCTTGTCGACAGCAAAACCAGAGTCTAATAGTAAGTCCAAAACAAACGTCTGTTGACTAAGTAAAACACCTGAATCAATTCGACAAAGCTCCAAACCGAGAAAGAAACGTGCATTGCCAAGATCCTTAATTGTAAATGCTGTATGAAGCTTGGTTTTTATGGTAGAAATGAAATGAGAATGAGAACTCGAAATCAACATGTCGTCTACATATAATAATATAGTAGCAAAACCATTAGAATCCTAATAAGTAAACAAAGAATGATCATGAAGAGATTGAACACAACCCTCTTGAACAAGGAATTTAGAAATCTCTAAATTCCATTACCGTAAGGCTTGCTCGAGCCCATAAAGAGAACGCTTCAACTTACAAACTTAATTGAGCAATGCCTTAGTTTAACCCTCTAATGGTATCATATATATCTCCTCATCCAAAAAGCTATGTAAAAAAGCATTATTCACATCTATTTGGTAAAGAGGCCACCCACAAGAAATAGAAACAATAATTAAAATTCTAACAATGCTTATCTTAGCCACTAGAGAAAAAGCGTCATGGAAATCAACTCCCTCAACTTAAGCATACCCTTTAGCAACTAATCGTGCTTTATACCTTTCAGTACTACCATCAAGATGATATTTCACTTTATACACCCATTTAGACCTTATAGCTTTCTTTCCTTTAGGTAACAAAGTTAATTCCCAATTGTCATTCGCTTTTAATGCATTTAGTTCATTTTGCATAGTATCAATTCATTCTTGATGTTTAGTTGCTTGCAAGTAATTATAAGGTTCATAGAATACTAATACATTAGCAAGAGAAGCCATGTAATAAGAGGGAAAGTATGTAAATGACTAGGACTCCTTTAAAGGATATCTAGTAGTAAAAGAGGATGCATTATCAAAACTAGAAACTACAGTATTCATTGTTATATCATAACCAGAAACTTATGTAGTTACTACTCTAGTAACCATGGTCCTTACATAATCCTTAAGCTACACAAGATCTTGTTTCACTAAACTAGACCTGCGCAAAGTGTGCTACAAAGGAATTGTAGTATAGATGTCATCTTGAATAGAAGAAGATGTGTTTGCTTGATCAATTGAAGACTAATCAAGGAAGATGACGGTTGTCTAATCAGTTGAAGACTGATTAGGTTGAATAGCAATGGTCTGATCAACTGGAAACTGAACAAGTGAATTTGAAGAACCAAACAAGACATGTTTTTGGAATAACAAATTTAAGAGTATGATATGTAAGTGATTCTTGCCTATACGAAGACACATCCTCTTGAACCACCACATCACATGAGACTAAGATTTTCTATTGCACCAAATCCCAAACTTTGTACCTTCTTTGATTATGAGCATAAGCTAAAAAGTTGCCCTCTACTCCTCTAGGATCAAACTTATCATGTGGTTTGGGTAACTTTACCAGATAACACAAGCAACCCATTATCTTCAAATGTGAATAATCTGGTAAATGATCAAAGAGAAGTTCACAAGGGCTCTTCCAACCTAATTTGGCCAAGGGCAATCTATTAATAAGATATGTAGCAATAAGAATGTATTTTCTTTAGAACACCTTAAGCAAATTAGCAACAATCCTTAATGCGCTTGATGTATCCAACAAATGCCGATGTTTTCTCTCGACCCTACCATTTTGCTATAGAGAATAAGCAACATTTTGTTGATATATAATCCTAAGCCTTTGAAACATTAATAGACAAGTAGATGACAAGAACTCGCTTGTATTATCAATCCTAACAAACTTAGGAGTAATAGAAAAGTGATTTTTAACATAGTTCAAAAATTAACTAATGATTGTGCAAGCCCATGATTTGGATTGCATTAAGTGAGTCTAAGTAAAACGTGAATGATCATCAACAATGGTCAAAACATAACGTGTAGCATAAAAGGAAGTAATAACATGAGGATCCTAAATGTCTATGTATAAGAGCTCAAAGTTTAGTAATGTAGTATTGGAACTATGAACAAAAGGAACATGATGAAACTTAGATTGATTATAAGTAGGACAACAAAATGTTTTAGAGACTTACAAGACTTATTCAAATCCATATGCTATAAAATAGAAACTGATGGATGCCTCATCGTAGCATGGAAGAGATGAATCAAACAATCATCAATAGTTGTATCTTTATTACAATTTATTGCAGCTACTGAAAAATTAGCTCTACTATCAACAATTTAACATCTACTAACATTAAGAACATAAAGGCCTGAAACCGGAGAAGTAATAGCCACTTCACTTCTAGGTCTCTAGTCCTAAAAAATGCATGAATCAAGTGTAAAAATGGCATGTATTGAGTGTATGGTCATCAATTTAGGAATCAAAAGGAGGTTACAAGAAAATTATGACACAAAAAGGACTTGGTGTATAATGAGTTGTGAGATAAGTTAGACAAAACCCACTTTGCTAACAGCAATGGATTGATTGTTTGGCAATTTTAAATTGATTAGATATGATAGTGTTTGTATATTGTATAGTAAGGTGGAATAAGGTGTAACATAGTCAGTTGCTTCCATGTCAATAATCCATAAATCTCTATTATTACTTGTAATACTAAAACAAGAATAAATACTCATACATGCATATTGAACCAAACCCATATTAGAAGAATTTGGCTTATCCTTTGAGCTCATCATTTTGAAAACCTCTTCATAGATATCCTACATCATCTCTTTATCAAACATAGGACCATGCTATCCAACTACATTGATAGCACCATTAGTATCAATAGCATCAAAAGGAGTTAAGCAAGATTTTTCCTTGTCTATTGAATTGATGACTGTTTGCAAACCGTAACAAAAAATAGACAAGGCTAGTCGTCGGATGAGTCCAAGCTTGCAAAAAGCTTGAAAAGGATCAATGGAGAAAAGTATGAAAGAGCAAAGACGAAGAATGAAACAGTAAGTAAAAATCATAAACAGCTCTAGAAAATATGACGCACCAATAAAACTTCCAAGGACTCACGGCTTAATTTGATACGACACACGAATTAGTTCAGTGAGGTTACTCGCCACCTAACCTTGCTTAAGGAAAAAAATAAGAGTGATGCCGAAAGTAAACAAATTGTGTTTACGTAAGGAAATAAAAGCACTCAAAGAGTGTATATTAAGAATAATCTGATTAATGTCACAATTATAAGTATAAGGATATTTATACCCATAAGTTAGGGCAATATGCCTAAAAAGGAAAAGACAAAAAGAGTATTTCTTAAGAAAGTAATGTACAAGATACAAAATGATAAAAATGAATATACAAGAAAAACAATCATTAGTGCAACGAATTCTGTACATGATACTGTACACACGGCGATACTACATTGGTGAGGTCGTTATAAGATGAGGATAAAAAGTACGGATGTAACGACCCGGCCGGAACTCCTTCCACCGAGGTATTGTCCGCTTTAGCATGAAACGCCGCACGGTTTTATCCCTTGGTGCAGCTGCTTCCCAGGAGGTTACCCATCCTAGGATTGCTCCAGCATGAGCACGCTTAACTCCGAAGTTTCGACGTACACCGAGCCGCTACACCAAAAGGCACCTCGATGATTAGAGTTCCTCTCTCCAGGCATGTAAGGGGTATTACAATCCACCCCCCTTACAGAACTCACACCCTCGTCAGTTTCGTTACATAGGTCCAAGACAACCACCAGGCAGGGCCACGCCCTTCCGATTGGTGGAATGCTCTAATACCATTCTGTAACGACCCGGCCGGAACTCCTTCCACCGAGGTATTGTCCGCTTTAGCATGAAACGCCGTACGGTTTTATCCCTTGGTGCAGCTGCTTCCCAGGAGGTCACCCATCCTAGGATTGCTCCAGCATGAGCACGCTTAACTCCGAAGTTTCGACATACTCCGAGCCGCTACACCAAAAGGCGCCTCGATGATTAGAGTTCCTCTCTCCAGGCATGTAAGGGGTATTACAATGGATAGATGGGCTTGTCCGAACAGAGATAGCTTATGTCACGCTCCGAAGCGGCAAAGTCGTAACAGCCCCGCCGTGTAAACTATCTTAAGATAAAAGTTGGCCTTACAACCACTATCTTAGACCTGATCTACACAAGGCATCCACAACTAACCCGCTTTGAAGTAAATAGTTTGTAATTTAAATAAATCGTTTATCTACGAAAGTGAGGAAATATATTTATTTACTATAATTCAATTATTACAATTAAAGTTTACAATATTTCTCCGTAATATATTTCTGAGTTATTACATTATTCAGAAATGAAAAATGATTCTAAAATAAAAACTTAGACCTTAAAAATATATGTTTATTCTCCAATGTTTTTCCTCACTCCCCAAGATCCAGCAGTTGCTAGCTTCAGAGTAGTTGTTTGTCGCTTCTTAGCCAGTACCTGCACGACGTCTACAGGGATGTGAGTAACTACAGCTCAGTAAGTTAGGATGGAGGACTTAAAACTATATCATATACACAACAAGGTTTTCAATCACTTATTAGGTGCAATGCATGTGCAAACAAATGCCATCGCACGACGTTATTCGACCAGTTGTGAGATTAGAGAAATTGCGCTTGCTCTAATCCGGGTTAAGGAGTTGCCGTTAATGCAACAGCTCACGACCAAACCCAGGCTTGTGTAATGGAGACCTCGCTCCTCCTGCGACTACCTTCGAACCACTATCGTCACCCTCGCCGCAACCTCCTCTCCTGTTACTTAGATCGACTAAGGATGAAGAAGGGACCATTTTGCAATCCTACGCTATCCCTTTCGAAGGGGTCGGTATTTGGCCGGAGAGTCCTAAGTTCCCTTAACGGGTTGCCATGCATGTCCGATTATGATTACTGGCCGTATATTTGATTAAGTCCAGTTTAGGGTGATCAATCATTTTATACAAATCATACAATACATGCTAAAGCATCAAACAGAATCATAGCATCACCCATAATCAAGCACATGCACACATCCAACTATCTACAAGCACAACCAAGCATAATCTTAAGCCTCCAAAATACAGCATCGTATAAACCCCAACTTACCTCGACTCCTCGCTCACTAACTCAAGGTCCGATTTGCTCAGGCCATCGCCGATCATCCCTATAACACAAACGTAATTTCAGCTTTTCATATAACTATGATAAGTTCATTTTATCCTATAACGCTTATTATTAGGTTTTGTTTAGGGTTTAATATGCCTAATTATCCAGGTCTTAAGTCTTTTATAATTATTCTAGGTTTGGGGTTAGGTTCGGGTTTGGTTTCTACATCGATTTCTTAATTAGGTTCTAGTTTGATTTCTAAGTAATGTTTTATATTCCAACCCTAAAAATTCGTTTTCAACTCATAATGTGAAATTAATCACATTACTTCCCAATCTCCTAAATATCATTATTACCCCCAGTCAGTATTTTATTTCACCCGGTATACTTATATCCTTATTAGTATACCGAAATTACTCCTAATGTGAGAAATTTTTACATTTTTCATATAATTACATAAATTCAAGTTTCTTATCAGATTTGTTATATCTCCCTATTATTTATATAATATCAATTTTTATCCTAATATTTTCTATTTATTATATTTTCAAAAATTACCTATTATGCATTATTGCCTATTATGTACATAATGCGCTTCTAATATTTCTATCACTTTAATTACCATCCTTAAACATCAATTATTATTTCAAAATTTCTAAATTCATCCTAAATCAAATTTTACTCCTAATTTCCCTAATTTACAAAATTAACTTAAAGTTAACTATTTTTCCCTATTAATCATTTACTACATAATTAACCTAATAATTACATCTAACACCCTAAATGCTACAAGTATCATACTCCATCAGATTTCAACATCCTAAAACATATAATTATTCACTAAATTAGTAATTAATCATTTAATTACTTAATTAACCCTAAATTACCTATTTTATGCCTCATTTTAGGGCCTAAAAATTATCTAAAAATTTAGAAAATTAATTTTTGAAAACGGGCTTTATAGCACTATTCTATATCATCTAAGTAATCTACACAAAAATTTTGGGCTCGAAACTACACTCCTAAGATCATTTATTTCTAAACTGAAACATACTCGATTTTGCATGATTTCTTTCGAACCCTATATCACGACACATATTTTCATCAAAATAATATTTTTCCTACAAACTACTTACAAAAATATTCCAGAATAACAAAATTCATAATTTTCTAATAATATTTACTATTTTTACAAAATTATACAAGAATCAGGCTAGAAATTGGACTCACCGATTTGGGTGGCTCTGGCCACTGCCGGCTGCCATGATCTTATCGGCCGGCCTGGGCGCTACCACCACTGTATGGTGGTGGTGGTTGTCCACTCCCAACTGCTCGTCTGGTGTGGGTTCCCTTTGAAAGCCCTAATTGCACAGTTTTTCTTATTTTTTTTTTCTAACTTGAATTTTTCTCTCAATTTTCGCCTCTCCCTAATTTTTTCTAATTTCTAACTGTCCAAATAAGTTCCTAGATTTTTCTTACTATTTATAGAGCTTTAGTGTAATTATTGTGTATTAATTTGGATAAGACAATTGCCTTATCCCTAAATTTTTTGCTTCTGTGTTGTTCTAATTTAATTGGTTGATTTTTATTTTTCAGGTTCTGACTTGCCAAGACCAAATTTGCATCATTCCACACTCTTCTAGTTTTTCCACAATTAATTTATAATTTTCTTTAATTATTTACTAAGTTTTTGGCCAATTTAAGTAATTTCGCGTATTTTTATCTACACGTAAATACATGTGGGGTACATATGAACATTCCTAATTATTATTTTGGTCATTCTAAAATTTTTAGTATACATATAATCTATCTCTAGTAATTTATTAGTTATTAGATTACATTTTTAGCCTTTTCGGTAATTAGCAATTATTATGCTTAAAATTTGAAAATTTTATAATCTCCTATTTTATTACTTATTTTCTTAAATTCAAGTTTACGAGGTTATTTTTACTAATATTTCTCTTGGTAGTTTATAATTGGGTTTGATCAAATTCTTTAATCGATCACCCAAAACCTTATGTTCTAAGTTCAATCCTACGATCAATTGGCTTAGCTTTAGGGCTTACAGCTTAATCAATTCAGACTCTCTCTATCGGCTTCTCGATAAGGAAGATACCAAGAAATTGGTCTATTCGGCGTAAGAGAGTAATCATCAACTCGGCATATTGTGAAAAAATGAGTAGTCATACAATACGGCATGAAGAGTGACTCAGCAAAGAAGCACTCGGCCTCAACAGGGTTAATTAGAACAGAAGGATTCATCCTGCCAGCCCCTCTAGTCTTCAAGCTCGGTTGCGAGTCAGAGGTCCGGCAGCCTAATTCCCATCATTCCTGCCGGGTTGTTTTAGATTTGGGATCAAATCCAAATGATGTTCGCTCAGTTTTCTATCAATGTGATATAGACTAAGGTCGGCAATGTTAAAAGCGTCAGAAACCCCATAGTCCTCGGGCAATTCCAACCTATAGGCATTGTCATTAATTTTCTAGAGGATTCTACAACGTCTTTTTGCTCTTGTAAATAATTTATTTCTCTTCTTGTTTGGAAACTACTCTTTACTAAGGTACAACCACACCAAGTCTCCCAGCTGAAATCGTTTAGTTCTACCCTTGGTCTTTTTTCGTATTCTTCTTGCAACTTAGTCAATGTACCGAGTGACCCCATCATATATGTGCTAAAGGGATTGTGCTTTGGCTATTGTGTCAAGGTCCTCTTGCACGGGTATTGGTACAAGGGCATGGTCGAGGGGCAACTCGGGATTAAACCCATAGACTACCTCGAAGGGAGTGTGCTTAGTAGTGTCATGTATTGTTCGGTTATAGGCGAACCTGACCATTAGCAAGCAAACATCCCAATTAGCCAAGTTCTTACCTACTATAATTCGAAGTAGTGACCCCAAGGTACGATTAACCACCTCTATTTAGCCGTTAGTTTGGGGGTGACATGAGATACTAAAGAGTAATTTAGTTCCCAACTAACATCACAAGGTTCTCCAAAAAATGGCTTAACTTTGAGTCTTTGTCGAAGACTACGCTTTTTGGTACGCCATGTATCTACACAATCTCTTGCAAGAAAAGAAAAGCAATAGCCGAAGCATCATTAGTCTTGGTGCAGAGTACGAAGTGCAACATCTTATTGAACCGATCCACGACTACCATTACAGAATCTTTACCTCGAGCAGTTCGCGGTAGTCCAAGAACAAAGTCGATGCTCAATTTAGTCTACGGCCTCGTTAAAACAAGTAGGGGCATTGCTTTCCCTTGCTCGACTTAGCACTTTGCCTTTTTGCATACGGCACAGCTTTCGACAACTCAATACACATCTTTCCTCATTCTCGGCCAAAAGAATCAGCCATTTATCAGTCTACAGGTCTTCCTTTCCCCAAAATGTCCAAAGAGACCTCTACTATAGGCTTTTTTGACTAGCAGCTCCCTCAGTGAACAAGTCGACATGCATAATTTTCCTCTTTAAAACAAGTAGCCATCCTCCACATGATATTCGTTCACTGTCCTCCCATCCACGCATCATGAAATTATAAGTCCAAAGTATAAATCCTCGAAGTATTGTTCTTCGATACTCATAAACCCAAACAGTCTGATTTACAGTTATGATAAAAACGCATATCTCCTCGAAAGAGCATCAACAACTATGTTGCTCTTTCCCTACTTGTACTTAATTACAAAATTGGATCCTTCAAGGAATTCAACCCATCTCGCCTACTACTTTGATAACCTGGTCTAACTCCGGAGGTACCTCAGCAATTCATGGTTAGTATATATGAAAAATTCTCTTAGTAGTAAATAATGTTGCCATACTTGCATTACTCGAATCAATGCCAAAAGTTCTTTGTCATACACAGAATAATTCAATTGATGTCTTTAGAGCTTCTCACTCTGCAAGGCAATTGATCGACCTTTCTGCATTAGGACAGCGCCTATTCCAGTGCCCAATGTGTCGCAATCCAGCTAAAAAATTTTGTCGCAATCAGGTAGTACTAACACCAAGGTGGAGGTCAACCTTTCTTTTACCTTGACAAAGCTCCCCTCCTCCCTTTCTCCCCATCGGAAGTCAGTGTTTTTCTTCGTTAGTTCAACAAGTAGTATAGTAAGGGTACTGAAATTCCTAATGAATCTTCTGTAAAATGAAGCCAATTTGTGCAAACTTCTCACATCGGTACAGGTAGTAAGAGTCAACCAATCGACAATTGCTCAAATCTTTTCATCATCGACTCGTAAGCCTCCTCTACTGACTACATAGCCTAAGAATATCACTTTCTCCTAGCAAAAGCAATATTTCTTTAGATTGCTAAATAGTTTCTCAGCTGAGAAGTTATCCAGGACTACTCTAAGATGTTTACAATAACTCGGCATATTGATACTGTGGATCAGAACATCGTTGAAGTACACCATGACACACTTCCCAATGAAATGTCTCAACACATGGTTCATTAATCTCATGAAAATGCTCAGGGCATTCGACAAGCTAAAGGGCATGACCATCCACTCATAAAGTCCATGTCGAGTCTTAAACATAATCTTCCTTTCATCGCCTAGTCTCATGTGGATTTAATGGTAGCTAGATTTAAGATCAATTTTGCTTAAAATCTTGGCTCCACTCAATTCATCTAACATGTCTTCTAGCCTCGGGATCGGATACCTGTATTTGATTGTGATTTTGTTCACAGCTCGACTGTCTACACACATCCGCCAAGTTCCATCCTTCTTCGACATTAAAAGTGCAAGTACAGCATAAAGGCTGAGACTCTCTCTTACATAGCCTTTCTCCAGTAACTCATTGACTTGACATTGGAGTTCAAAAGCTTGCTCAGGATTCATCTAAAAAGCTGGCTTATTCAACAGTGCAGTGCCGGGTACTAAGTCAATGCAATACTCTATTTCTTAAGTTGGGGGCAACCCCTCAAGTAATTGTTCTAGAAACAGGCTGGCATATTCATTTAATAACTCCTTAATCTCCTGAGGTAACTCACCCTGCTCCCTCATTTCCAACAGTTGCCTAACCAACAAAAGAGTCAACTTATTAGCATTGATGGCCTCTTGGAGCTCAGCTCTACTCATTACCAGAGCTCTCTTCGATCCGCGAGCAAGTTTTTTCTACAACTTATTAACTTCTCTCGACAACATCGGATTCAACGTAATCTTCCAATCATCCTTCTCGAACATATACGTATTCCTGTAGTCATTATGCATAACTCTCCTATCAAACAACCATGACCTACTCAGCAACACGTAGAAAGCACACATAGGCAGTACGTCACAAAGAATCTAGTCAGAGTAATTCCTAATAGTGATTGGCAATAGTATTTACCGAGTGACATGTAATGCTCCTTTTTCATTCAACCAGTACAGCTTGTACGGCCTCGAATCCGATACAGTCGGCAACTTCAATTTTGAAACAAGATTAGCTGATACCATATTGGTATAACTTCCTCTATCCATAATGAGGGTGCACATTTGATTACTCACCTTATGGGTGGTATGGAACAAATTCTCTCTCTACTCCTCTCGTGAGGGTTCCATGTTCATAGTACATCAGACGACCATGAGTAACTGATCTAAGTCCTTAGAAAACATGTCCTCCTTAATTAATTCTTTCTCGATATTTTCTTTCTCGACAGGAACCTCCTCCTCCCTGGGTTCCTCATGCGTACTCTCTACTTCTAGCTTCGGGATTTCTCCCTTAATGACCATCGTCCGTCGATTTAGGCACTGAGCAACCATGCATCCGAACTCCTAACACTTGAAGCACTTGATCTGACTAGTCTTCCTACCAGACCCTTACCCTTTCTCATACGTTCAGGTCGATACTACATCATCTAGTCAGCCTTTCTACTTGGCTTTATACTCGACTGAGCTTAGTGACTTGCTTGTCTGGGTCGGCTAATCAGCATCCTCGCCAGTACTCAACTCCTTCTTTGCCTCTCTACTCGCTGGACAATCCTAACAGCTTCATCCATTGTGTCAAATCGTTAGAGCTCCACAACATCCCGAATGTCTCCTCTCAACCCAATAATGAACCTCGAGACTGTTCGAGCTAGTGGTTCCTCCACTTCGCAACACATCATAAGCATTTGAAATTCTTGAATATACCCATCAACAATTCGACCTCCTTATCTCAGCTCCTGAAGCCGAGAAAATGTATCTTAGAGGTATGTTTCCAGCATGAACCTGTTTCTGAGCACCCTCTTAATCTCGGGCCAAGTGTTAATCTTTTGATACCCCTCTCGTCTTCTCATGGCCTGAAAATTCTTCCACCACATGGCGGTATATTCGCAAAACTCAACAGCAACAATTCTCACTTTCTCATAATCTTCGTACTGATAATAATCAAATACACGCTCCACCTTCTCCTCCCACTCTAGATATTCATCAGTATTCCCAAATCTATTGAAACTCGAAATTCAAAGCTTCACATGATCGGATGCTCTGGGATTCATATACACTCCTTTTCCTCTTTGTCAAGCTCTCTCGAGTCTATCATTTGCCTTACTCGTTCGCCAACTCCTCCACCTCGAGCAGGTTGAGCTAGGTTCTGACCTTTAATAGGTTGAACAACTTGTGGGGTATTTTATACAATCTCAGTAGGTTGGCAAGACAGCATATGAATAGCTCAGGTCAGATCTACTAATAGGTTAGCTATCTTATCAAGCCTCTCGTCAATACTTCTAAGGATTCCCTGAGATTGTCGTCCATGGTGAACAACTCTACTGTCATCACCAGTACCCACATGCATACTTGGGTCTATCATATTTCCTCATAGATTCAAACTCAAACAAACACGTTAGAAAGTGAACAGCTAACAACACAACAGTTAAATGAACACAATAACTTACTCTATTTCACATATGCAAAATAGAGTATAACAAAACTTCAAGAAGAACTACTACAATTCACACAAAACCTCCATTCTGATACCAAGATGTTACGAACCGTGACTTAGAACAGATAAGGTCGGTCACTGGATGAATTTAAGTTTGCAGAAAGCTCGAAAAAGATTAATGGGGAAAAGTGCGAAAGAGGGAAAATAAAGAATGAAACAGTAAGCAAAAACCACGAACAACTCCAGAGGATATGATACACCAATGGAACTTCCGAAGACTCACGACTTAATTCGATATGATACACGAATTAATCCGGTGAGGTTACTCGCCACCTAACCTTACTTAAGAAAAAAGATAAGAGTAATGCCGAGAGTAAATAAATACTGTTTACGTAAGGAAATAAAAGTACTCAAAGAGTATATATTAAGAATGATCTAATTGATGTCACAGTTATAAGTACAAAAGTATTCATACCCATAAGTTAAGGCAACCTGCCTAAAAAGGAAAAGACAAAAAGAGTATCGTAAGGAAATAATGTACAAGATACAAAAGGATAAAAATGAATATAAAAGAAAAACAATCATTGCTACAACGGATTCTACACATGATACTGTACACGCAGCAATGCTACATTGGTGAGGTTATTAGAAGATGCGGACAAAAAGTACGGACAGATGGGCTTGTCCAAGAAAGGATGGCTTAGTCAATTCAGACTCTCTCTCTCGGCTTCTCGACAAGGAAGATGCTGAGTAATTGTTCAATTCGGCATGGGAGAGTAATCATCAACTTGACATACTACAAAAAAATGAGCAGTCATATAGCACAGCATGAAGAGTGACTCAGCAAAAAAATACTCGACCTCAGCAAGGGAGTACTCAACTTCGGTAGAGGTTAGTTGGAACAAAAGGATTCATCGTGTCAGTCCCTCTAGTTCTCGGGCTCGGCTGCAAGTCAAAGGTCCGACAACCCGATTTCCATCAATGACCACGTTAATTTTCTTCCTTTTAACATATCTCTTTCCTTTATACCAATTCGAGTATCCAACAAGCTAAAAAAAAAAAAACTCTCAACCAAGTAACCATCTTGTTTGTAGTATTTACAAAATAATTTGCTCTTAGCTTTCCTTCTGCCACTCATAACCATCCCCTGCTTCTTCGCTACAAAATAAGCTGAAGCCTCAAGATCAAATCCTAAAAGTCCTATAACTTGTCTCTATTTTTCTATTTGCTGAACAAGATAGAATGTATGATTAACCGATGGCAAAGGATCCATAAATAGCACTCGATTCCTGATTCCATCATATATGTCACTAAGTCCCATAAGGAATTGCATGAGACGTGTTTAAGAATCAAATTCCAAAATTCTCTCTTGCATTACACATGTACAGTAATTGATTTGTCCACATGTACAAGTAAGATATGCATGTAATTGACTCAATTCATCCCAACATTTCTTCAACTTATTATAGTAAATACTAACACTCTAATTACCTTGTTTCATGTTTCAAATTTCAAATTTCATGTTGTAATTGAAACACTAAAGGTCCATTAGTGATTCCATATTGTTCTAAGATTTCTTTCCAAAGTTCAAAAGAAGACTGAGCAAACATAAAACTTTGTGCAATATTTGGAGTCATCAAATTGAGGATCCAATAACAGATATGTAATTACATCTCAACCATTTCACTAAATCTAGTGCATATCATTAGGTTTTTCAATTGAGCCATCAATAAAACCTAGCTTTAACTTGGCTCTTAGTCCCATTCACTGAACGACTCTATGAAAGAAAATTATTTCCATTAAAAGCAAGTGCTCCAATGGACATTGAAGGATTATCAGATGCAGAAATGAATAAAGGATTAGTAATCAAGAGATCTACCATAGGTTGATCTATGACTATACTCATATGATCCGTTTTGTGCTAAAAACTAACTATTTTGAACGTAAACAAAACATCAATAACACTTGTTACCTCGAAGCTCTGATACCATGTCAAGTTCTTGATCCAATTAAGTTCTACAAATTAACATTATATTCTTTGTTGAAGAAGAAATAGAAAGCTTTGCTTGAGTGAAAGAAAACAGAAAGTCCCACTTATTGTTATTGTGTTACAAGCATATATACAAGAAACAAATGCTAACTAACTTCATAACTACCTAACCAACAAAAGAATTCCATAGGGCATGTGATGCAATGTCAACAATAAATAAAGTTCTAATATCTTCACAAAAGAAAATGGAATGGATTTTGAAATCATGATCCTATTCCAGTCAATTCTCATATAGCAAATATGATATTACATCTTTTTGTAAACTTTCACCTTCAAGTGAAGAGAACTTATTGTGGGCTTAAGGAAATTTTTGCTTTTGAAATTTATGTTTTACCTGTTTAGAGAGAATGTTTAGAGAGAATGGCTGGATGATGATGACTAGCCACTTATGGCTATTAACTAAGATTTAAGAAAGCAAAAATAGAAAATTGTAAAATATAGATAAAACTCTTAGTTTCATGACTTTGAAGATGATCGTTTAGGTCTCAAATGAATGGGTACACTCTAGACCCTACATGACCAATTTTTCCCTAATAAAATTGTAACAATCAAATAAAAGGAAAATCTAAAAGGGATTTTTCTATGACTCCCTTTTTGTTTTTCATGAGACTGATTCAATCCTCCATACAGCTTTAATTTACATTCTCTTAAATTTGGATTATTGAACTGACTGCAAATTCAACCGTCTAGATTTAAAAAGAATATAAATTATTAATGAAATAAAGAGTAAAGGAATAGGTTCTTAGGAACTCCCATCTAAAAGATAATACGGACCATCTATATACATCGTAATCACACTCCAGAAAAATTTCTTGAAGACAAGGCTAATGTAGCACCACTCACTTGGTAGAAAAGGAAATTAATTCTCTGTTATTCTTTCATACGCAAAGTTATCTTTTAGTAATGGAATTAATTGCAACTATCGTTTATTCCTCTGCAATTTATTGTGATCCATATTTGCGTATGTTCAAATCAATGTGACCCATAAAGAACTTGATATTTAAATGTGCCGGACATTTTGATTTTCGCTTTTCATATCACACTTTGTTGCAGCTGCATTTCATCCGTTCGAATTTTAACCGTTTTGATTTGTGGGTTGAGAAAAAAGATTCCATAGGTATTATAAAATATTGATATAAATTATAATGAAATAAATAATTTTAAATTAATTATCATATGTGATTTATACATATTATATATATTAATATTTTATTAGTATTCATATACTATATATACATAATATATAGCATGTATTATCCATTGAGTTGTTTATCGCGGCTTAGGGATTTCTTATGTTTTTCTCTCTTTTTTTTCTTTTTTCTTTTTAAATTAACTTTGATAGGTTAGAGAATAACTCAGCATACAAAATGCCAAAAATAAAAATATAAGTATGTAAGTGTTAAAAATGTGAAAACTCGGGCATATCAGATGAATTTTGCCCCCCAAAATTAAAATATATCAAAATATAATCATAAAAGGTACGACGAAGTGGTTAAAATCAAACGAAAATATCAAACCAAAAAATTTTAAACTTATTCAGTTTGGAAAGGAATTCTTAACCAGATCGTAAAATATAGTTCGATTTGTGTTCGATTCCCAAGCCAAACGGCATCCTGCCTAACCTTATTTAGTGGTGGTTTAATTTGAAAAGGCAGATGCTTTTTCCTTTTTTTGGAATTTTAGAAAGTAAAACAACATTTTGGGATTATAAGAAAGATTCTACGGTTACGTTTTTCATTTTAACGAAACTAATTCTATCCTTTATCTTACTATTCATTTCATTTTTTTAGATTTAAAAAAGTATAAATTAAGGATTAAATGAATAGTAAGACAAATTCTCTTAAAAAATAAGAACAAAACCGTAAAAAAATCTAAATTATAAGGAGATACATAGCATAAGAGCTTCTACAGTCCCGTCCTCTATTTTGGTAAAATCAATCTAGTCCTTCAATACATATTTAACTTAATATCTATTAGATCTGAACCGTTTAAAACTTAATCAGTTCAATAATATAAATCTAATAAATATTAAATTAAATGTGAAATGGAGAGTTGAACCAATCCCTAAAAAACATAGACAAGACCATAAAAGAATCCATATAACACTAACCAATAATTTTTCAAGATCAAATTGCAATGATTTTAATTTAAAAGAAAAAATTATAAGATATAGTTTCTCATCATCATTCACACAAAGGACATTATAATGTGAGAATAAGGATTCATAAGTATTGAGATAACTCTTGTTTTGATGAATAGTTAGCGAGTAATAATAATATTTAAATATATATATTAATGATAGTAAATTCATGTTTTTACACATTAAAGTCTAATCGGTACTTATACCATAATGAGATGGAAAGAGATGATGATTTATGACCATATGTTGTATGTTGTCTCTTTCTCTCTGCATGCATGCTTGGGGTGGATCAAAACTGTCCTGTGACATCTTTCTACAACATAATTAAATCGGCACAGATAAAATCCTTAATCTGGCATGGGAAGGCTAGAAAGGAATAATTCCTTAATAGTATCAATGGTCTCCCCTTACAGCGTTAAAGAGAAAAAAAAGGATACTGAAAAAGGAGGATGTTGATTCAGATTTGCAAATACATCTTTGTCAAAATGGGTCCGACCTTCCTGCTGAGTAGTGTGTGTCCTTGATGTATCATAAATAATAATAATAATGCTGTTTTTCCTTTCAGAGCTTTCGACGCATAACTTTAAACGAAAAAGTGGTGTTGGCAAAAAATGGAATCCTCTTGATTTTCTTCGTGGTGTATGTCTGAAACAGAAAATGTTTCCATTTTGTCGATAATGTAGGGCAACACCATGTGTGCTCTTTGATTAATTTATACAGCCATAAAATGCCTTCTGGTATTGTCTGAAGACTTCTTTCTGTTTTTATTATAAATTCAATAACGTTTCAAATTCAGGACTCTAAAACCTACTGCATGTTAGTATTAGCTAATGACGCGTTAAGTATCTTCAATAGTTTGTAATCTTCGAATCATATGCCTTTATCGCTAAATACTCGCTCAAAATAATTCTCCAAATAAATTTAAGAAGGCTTATAACTAAGTCTGTTGAAAATGTAGGGCAACAACATGCATGCTCTTTGATTAACCTATATAGCCCGTAAAATACCTTCTGGCATTGTGAAATATTATTGTAATAATTTCATATATTTAATATGGCCCTATTTAGAGGGAGAATCGTCCATACATTCATTTTATCTTTTTTTTTTCTGTAGAATTGTGAGGCTAACAACCGAGCTTTTTTGTCACATCGTAAGGTATGCTCTTTCCTTATTAAACACCCTTAGCTTTTTTATTCTTTTATAATATCTAGATGGTAGCTAGTATGACAAAAAATAAAATAAAATAAAATAAAGCTGGCCAAATTGAACCATTCCGTAAACGAAATCAAACCAAATTGAAGCTAAGGTGATTTTTGCTATTGGTGTGGAAATTTCCTAAATCAAATGAAACCAAAAGTTTGTGGTTAGTTTAGAGAAATAAACTAAATAAAACCATTTAAAAGAATAATGTAATACTATTCTACTTGTAATTGAAAAAAAAAAAAAAATCTTCTACAACAACATAGCAATTAAAAGAATTTTTATTTACACTTCAAAATGTATATGGTTTTTTACAACATAATTTTTAAGATTATGTATATGGGTTAAGTCAAAATTTATAATATATCTCAGCTTTGAGAAATAAAATTAGTTATTAATAGATATTTGAAATTTCTTAGTTGTATGAATATAAACTGTATTAATTTCTTATATGGTATTAATGCAATATGCATATTATCATTAAATAAAATCAGTATTCATCACAAAAGATTACATTTTACACAAGTATACTTTTTTTAAGTGACAAAATATGGTTCAATTTGTAAGTCAAATCTTATCAAACCAACATTTGAAGGTTTGAAAAAATTTTTTAAACCTAATCTTGCAATTAAATAGAAAAAAAAAAAGGGTACTTTATGGGACGAAGTTTGTGTGTATTCTTGGTGGAGGACAATCTAAAAGTGCCAGCCGGTTCATGGGATGAAGAGAAACATGATTCGGCCCATAATCCTGACTTGGTTGGGATGTGATATATTGTAGGATTTTTCAGCTTTTGCATATTGACACATCGACCGAATATACACATAAAATTATAGAAGTTGGGTAGGCATTGTCATGTTTTTTATTATATTTTTAGATCTAATTATATTTATACTTGATATGGCGCATGCTTTAATGGATTAGAACTGGATACCTGAGACGATTAACATTAATACGAACTTATAATTCTTTGAGGAAAAATTTATACAATGTTGCATCGTTCTACGAATGTTATATCCTTATTCTCTCCTCATATTTCTAATCTATTAATAAAATAAATAATTAGAGATATTTATGGAGAATTATTTCAAAAATCAATATAATTTTCTTACCCACCTGCCCTGCTTTGCATTCTACTACTTTCTCCCCATTACTACTTTAAAAAAGAAAAAAAAAACACTATGTTCTAACTTCCCGGAATAAATTCTAATTGTTCTCTATATTCCATGGTACTTCTTCAACTCAAAATAATCTCATCGATTGTATTATTAGAGTTTTATAATTAAATCCGAACGTTCTATTTGACTCCATTATATATAATAATAGTTGAATATAGGTGAACAAATTAATGGTGGTGGTGGCAATTTTATTATACTCAATACCTATGAGACAAGCATCATGAAAAATATATTGCAAATATTACTAGCTAAAAAATTGAAGTCATTTTTTATAATTATCTCCTACTTAATATTGAGAAGTTTAAATTTTATTTATTTATCACAAGCATAGTTAGTTCATATGATTGGAATATATTATAGTTAGCAATCATTTTTTTTTTTTTCACGTTTACTAATTCTTCTCGCATGACTTGAAACAGTCATCCAAACAACCTTACATTCCCCCCATATTCCAATAATCAACAATGAAAAACAAGAATTTGTTAACAATATGTTAGAAGAGGTTGTAGTGAGAGACAAAATGTATAATTTATATATATTAGTATATATATGTAAATATTACTGGTTGAAGCCTTCAACTTATATAGACCATGACTTTAAAACTGTAACATCTTCAAGCACTTATACTGTGTGTGTAATATAATATTAACATGGCTAAATTAAAATGTCCAAATTTAACGAATGAATATTGATTAAATAAAGTGGAAAAAAATACATTTAATAAATCAATGAAAAAAATAATATATAAACAATCTGAAGAGTAATTTAAAAAGAAAAAAATACACAACTGTAGTAATTTACCTTAATATTTTCATTAAAAAATAATAACACACTTAAAATCCAATTCTTTCTAGTTTTATTTTGAAATTACAAACTCAACATAATATCTCGGGATAAGGAGGGAACTTCTATGGTCCCGTTCATTATTTTGATAAAATCGATTCGATTGACAACGTAATCGGTTTAATGGTTTAAATTTAATGAATATTAAATCAATAGTGCGATAAAAAGATGGTATCAATCTCGTAAAAATAGTGGACAGGATAGTAAAAAAAAAATCCAAATCAATTATTCAGTTCTCAAAATCCAATTGTAAATGTTTATTATAATCGCACCACAATTTTGCTCGACTCAATTTGGATGTCTTGATACATGCTAAATGAGATGAATTATCCACCTTACTCGAGGTACCCAGGTCCGGAGCTAGCAAAAACTTAGAAGATTCCTCCCTATAGAAAAATCCCACCCATTTACAATCCTTATTACAATTTACACACATATCCCTACGTTCAACAAGCTTGATCGGCCCCATCTCCCTCCGTGGCATACGCATTCAGGAAATGCCCGACCCCCACAACCTTGTAGTAATTCACATTAGCCCCACCGCGGCATGATGGTCGCACAGGTGGTGCACACGCCTTGCTCCAACTCAGCAACCCTTGTGGCCCTGGACACGCGACACACTGATCATCCTTGCAAACTCCTAAATCGCCACACCTCTTGGGTAACTGGCAGTCACTCGCCCTACAGTCATCCCTATCAAATAATGTACAAGTGACCTCCTAAGCTCCCCAATCTAACATTTTCATCATATGCGTACACCCTAAGGTTTCCATCAAATCCCACCCTTAGCATTGAACAGGTTCTATTGTACTTGGGCCTTGTTAGGATGTAGGTACCTGAGCTAGTTGAATTATTCATGTCATATATAAACCGGACCTCGAAAGCAGTTGCACCTTCAGGATGAGGTTTGCTATTGAGCCTTGCCCATTACCAAACTCATCAGATTTGTAATATAACATGGGCTTTTGGGCTGCCTTCCATGGCAAAGCTATGAGGCCCAATAGAATTATCCCTTTCTGATGTCCTACTAACAATCTTAGTTGGGCCATAGACCTTAATGCTTGGCCCACTAAGAGAGTGTCGCTATATTTCCCTTTCTTATCGTACAACACCATATTGCCATTTTCAAGCAAATCCAACCTTACCACCCCTTTATTGGCGGTGCCGGTTTGCCACGCCACAGTGCCATCCGCATCGGCTAAGACGAGATTCCCATCCCGGCTGAACATGAGCGTGGTGTTCTCTTTAACGGGCCGGCCATGGTTTGCTTCCCAGACCCATCTCATGATGGATTCGGACCAACGGTGGTCCATGCGGAGGGCGAGAGTGTATGCATTTGGGGTGGTATTGTAGAAGCAAAGAACAATCCTACAGAGTATTTTGTCTTATATCTAAGAATCATCCTAAAGTTCTATAAGAAATTACCCTATAGGGTAATTAATTGTTGAGTAGGGCACATGGAGTACCTATAATGACCTACTTGCTCACACATCTGTATGTGTATGTATTATGGACATTAGTATTAATTTATCTTATTGTTCTTTTATCAAGTGCAAATTCGCCATCGGTATATTATTTTAATTCTAAAACTCAACTTAAAACCTATATGGTTTTAAATACCCAAAATCTTTCCTATATGCCTTCAAGGAATATAGGTAAATCGTCGGTTGAGGAAATTATAAAGACTTGCCCACTTGCATCTCTAAACTCAAACGCTAGGAAAAGATCATATCCAAAGTAAGGATATAATTGAATTAAACCAAATGCAACGGAATTCGAGTGCAAGTCAAAATTGAAAAAATTTTAGTTGGTTTTAGTGTTTAAATTTTTCAATTGAACCCTGATTTGAAAAACTACTCAACAATTTGTAACTCAATTTAAGTATTCTAATAATGATATCTATTTCAATTAAATTTATATTAAAACTCATATTCAACTCAAATTTATTGCACTCAATATATATTTAAATCTGATTAGGGTTGAAAGTTGATCGATTTAAATAGGTTCAATCTTGATTCTAACTTAATAATCTATACAAATAACTGGAGTTCAAACCTGATGGTTGATTTAATTATAACTCAAACCGATTTGTAGCCAAAATTCCAACTAAATTCAAGTAGTCATCTGTGCATTGAGTCCAAAGTATTTCGGTTCCCAGGACAATTTGCCACAAGACCGGGTCTTAGCATAACCGACAAAACGAATAAAACTACATGGCACACCATTTCGGCTCTCTTTCGAGGGCGATTTTGTCCAATACAATGTCCTTAAAACGTGGCGGATTTAAATAAAGTCAGCAACGTCATATCTTAAGAAAGCAAGTTTCGAAGTGAAAAAAAAGACACAACCTGATAGTATTCTGTCCCAAACAAGGAATCTCGTACTTTGTTAGATTTCAGCTTTTTGTAATCTGCTCCAATGTTCGTGTTGAAAAGGAAGATTTAACTTTAGTAATTGAGCAGAAGAAGAAGAAGAAGAAGAAAACGTAAGTAACTAAAGTGGAATAAGTAAAAAAAGTGCAATGGAATGGAAAAGGATTAAGTCTACAATTACTTGGTTAACTTTACAATTCACATTGTAGCAATAAAATTTTGTAAATACAAAAAAAATATATATATATATATATTATATGATTAGCGATTTTTTTAAAAACTACTCATTCCACTATTATACATATAAAAATTTTTATCAACACTTACATAATATATATATAACATATATTTTATCTTATGAAAATTTTACAGATATTTATATATTACTTATCGATTCATATAGCATATTAATACTATTCAATCTTTTCTCATCTTGAACTATGTTCGCATCAACGATATTCACACGTATGAATAAGTATAATAAACTTTATTTGGTATATGGATTATATGAAATCCATATTTGTGTTTGGGTTATAAAATAATAAATCTAAAACTCAAGCACTAGAAAATGATAAGATCAAAAGTAGAGATGTAAGTGAACCAAATCTAAGTGAATGGTATCATAAGTTAAGAGGAGCTTGAAAATTCATAATTTTAGTTGGATTGAGTTTAAATTTTTCGAATTCAAGATTAATTTAAATAATTATTTAATGAACTAGAGCTGAATTTGATTAGTCTAATAATGGTATTTATTTCGATTAAATTTATGTCAAAACTCAAATCGAACTTGAATTTGGTGCACTTGATATATACTTAAATTCGATTAGGGTCGGCTCGATTCATCATGCATAAAGGGGAAAGTACTGGACAATTTTGCCGCAAGACCGGGTCCTAGCATAACCGACAAAACGAATAAAATTATATGGTACACCATTTCGGCTATCTTTTGGGGGCGATTTTGTCCAAAACAGTGTCCTTAAAACGTGGCGGATTTAGATAAAGTCTGCAAAGCCACATCATAACTTAAGAAAGCAAGTTTCGAAGTGAAAAAACACAATCCGTCCCAAAGAAGGAATCTCGTACACGTTAGATTTCAGCTTTTTGTAATCTACTTCAACGTTGGTGTTAGAAAGGAGGATTTAAAAAAAAAAAACGAAGAAGAAGAATTAAAGTGAAATAAGCATAAAAAGTGCAATAAAATGGAAAAGGATTAAATTTATTATTTGCTTAACTTGGTTAACTTTACAAGAGAGAGAATAAACGTATGACAATTCACATGTAACAATAAAATATTGTAAATACAATATATTATATATATAATCCCGTTAGTAATTTTTTTAGAAATTACTCATTACACTATCATAAGTATAAAAAGTACTTACACAATATAATATATATATAGATATATAGATATAGATGACTTGCAGTAATATTGTTATTCTATAAGAAACTTTTGAAATTCTTAGCTGACTCAACGTTTTACGATACAATAAATATTATGTTTAAAAAAAAAAAAGATAAACCCAAATGCTCCTTGTCAAAGGAACGGAGCTTATGGAAGGAACGCAGGACATTGCACGAGGAAAAGCAGTAAGTTCCTTAATGCGTTGGGGAATTGGCGAAGAAACGAGCTACGAACATGCTCTAATAAATTCCTCAGAAAGAACCTTTGTTTTACCTTTTCTTTTTCTTAAAATTTAGATTCTTGATTCAATTAAGGAGCATATACACCAAAACCATGGCTATCAACTTCCTTCAAACAGTTTCATTTTAACCCAATCTAATCGGATGAGCTTGTGCTTGAGTTACTAGGATTAGTTTAGAATATGTTATTTACCCAGACTTAGTTATACACAATAACTCCATCTGTTAGTAAGATTATATGAGTTTCTTTTACTAACTTTGTACGACCAGTTCGCAATCATGGTAGCCTCGAGTTGTACCAATCTTCACTTTATATATATACCTGTCGGATAGCAAATTTTTGCTGGGCCATGTAAGAATTTGTAGGCCTTTAAATGGGCCCAGAGGTCATCTCGAGCGCGCACGGAGAGTAGGCTAATTGGGAATGCTAAGTGGAACCCTTTATTATAAATATTATTAAGTATGGAAGGAACTATTTATGGCTCTAATAAAGGTATTTATAAAACCTTTAATAAATAGGAGCAAACCAATGCGATTTCGATAAGTGCAAAAATGATGTAGTGTGTACAAAAGAAAATACGGAAAACTCAAAAACTTTTTATTTCTTATGAAAGATCTTTCGTAATAATGAAATGAAGACAAAAAGAATATATACATATATACACATACACACAAGTGGTTGTTAAAAGGTTTCCTAAAAATACTTAAAAATAAAAACCTAAATAATAAAAAGATCCATTATAAATTTTATAGTGCATTTTTCAAGCCCAAAATGACTTTTATCATCAAATCGATTTATTTTTAATCTATTTTATTATTCTGCCCGTTCACATAAATAAAATAAAAACCTATAGATAGAGATTGATAATCAATTTGGAAAATAATCCATATCCTAAGATACGACCAATCATAGTACAGTTTTGGCCACCTAGAATGACGAATGATTTGTTTTGCTAATTTCCTCTTTCATTTTGTTCCCTATTTATACTTTCATATTTATCGGCTTAGTCCATGCTCCAATTCATACTATACGATAAGTGTTCTAGGATGTTTTAGTAGCGCACGGCCCGTTAGAGGATCGTTTCAAAGCTGTATAGCGTGGCTAGATGATTGAATCAACTCTTTAATGTCTAATACGAGCACATTGTGGTAATGATTATAACACATTTTCATTGTAAGTAAACATGCTTGCTATTTAAGTGCTCTTGGCAAGGTAGTTTGGAGAAGGTGGAAGATCGACCTATAGAGAAACCGGGTGAGGCTTGAGGAGAAGGAGCATGTTCTTTGGGGGCTTTGATCATCACATATCATTCTAAAGAGGAGATTTTTCCTTTTCTTTTTTATGACTTAACACTAATGAATTCTTTACGATGTGATTTTAATAAAGGCAGAAGAGATAAGAGAGACTGATTGCATGAAAACTATTAAGATGATAAAATGAAAATAATTGACCAATTTGAGAAATAAGAACAACATAACTATGGTGATAGGTTTCTCTTATATTTTGTTTTCTATTTTATGATTTTCCTATTCATATTATTTTTTTCCTATTTTTCTATTTCAATTGAGACTTATAAATGTGTGTGTGTGTATATATATATATATATATATATAATATTCAAGTGATTTTCCGCTTCCAATACAACTAAAAATTAGCACATTTTCTCAAACAAGGGAACAAAGCTGGTGAGCAAATCGAAGTAAGACTGGGGTATTACTTTAGCTTATCCCATCCTTTTCTATGTCGAAAAGCTAAAGGCTCATCTTATAGGATTCAGATCTTGTAGTGTTGCTTCGCTTGTCAAATCATGTGCCACACACGGCTATATTTCTTACATTCATGCAATTATGAGATGCCGCACCATCTAAAAGGTTTGTAGCTTTCGGACAAGATTCGTACAACTTTAAAAATTGGAAAAGATAAGGTAAGATTTATCTTTAACGTGACCGTGTCTTTGCAAATAATATTTATATTTACTTATATTGATAAGAAAACTGAAAACTACACTTCTTAGTGTTTGTCCGTAGCGCCAAGTCTGTCGTAGGATTTCCCATGTTACATGTAGGCTCGAATGGAAAATTTTGTGCTAAAATAAGTTATGCTTGCCATGTGCTTAGTATGGCATCTATTTAGGATCATATGTATATTTGTAGTGTTTTGTCTTCATGAGTTGGTGGGATTGATAATTAAGAATTGAGAAGACTCTTGCTACATAGCTGGCAGTTGAGAATTAAACGATCATAAATTTGTCAAGATCTATGTATTAACAATGTAAATAAAACAAATCTATTCATGAATTACTCCAAGTTGAACCCTTGAGTATTCTTAAATCGAGCTTAAACTCGAACTACTTAAATAACTTATGAGATTAAATTTAAATTTCATAAAATATAATGTAATAACTTTAAAACGAAATGTGATAAAATTCTAATCATCAAAACGCTTTTTGATACTACGATCTAAAGTTTATCCAAACTTCGAATTTAAGCATGTTCCGACAAAGCAATCCTAAGATGAACAACCTCCTACAAAGTGATTATACTAAGGGATAAAATTATTCAGCCTACTATACTAAAGTGAATAATACCTCAATATAGAAAATTTTGGTTAAATCATCACAAGAAATATTAAAGCAGTGTACCAGTAGTAAGGGTAGAGTCTCTACCTAGTATGGCTCTAAACTTATGTAACGAAACTTACAAAAATATCATTTTTATAAGACGGGATAAATTGTGATACTACTTAAATAAAAGTTGATGGAACTCTAATTATTAAAAACCATTTTAATAGATCAACTTAGAGTTCATTGGGACTCCAAAGTTAATTATGCTCATAATAAACCAACCTTAAGATAGGTGACCTCTTAAAAAGTAGTTATATTAAGAGATAAAATCGTATGGTATATCACGCCAAAGCAACCAATATCTCGATATAATGAGCTTCAGTTGAGTCGTTACATATAACTTAAGCAACTTATCAACCTAATCAAACCTAACCTTAGTCGAGTTTGAGCACCAACATTATTTTAAACGAAAGAAAATATTTGGTTAGAAAAATTAAGTTTTAAAATAAGCTTAATGGAGTTAAGTTTCAATTCGTTAAATACCCTCCAAGTTGAGTTTAAACTGAATATTCTATATTGAATTAAGTTTAAGTTAAGCTTAAGCTTAAATTTAACACTGCATCATCTTAGCTCAATGTCTCAACCCCTGTAAGTCCTAACATATGCCCCAATTAGTTAGTAAAACCACAAAAGAATTAGAATTTAAAATCCCTTTTAGTGATAGTATTTAGGATTTACATGCACCTAATTAAGAGTTATAAGAACGTATTTATAATTATCTCCTAAATAATTAGATTAGGGTTTAGTGCAAGCATCTAATCTATTTGAGCATAATTTTTTATTTAGAGATAACATATGTGTAAGCTCATAAAGTAAACGCGGAGCATTAATTGGAGCATTAATTACTCCTCCTTGAGATGCTCAAAACAGTGTCGATGGACCAGTTCAACTTCTAAATTTGAGACCCGGAGAAAGATGACCTAATTATAGTAGTCAGTGGGAAGACAATAAATTAATAGTAACAGTTAAAAAAAAGGAAGAAGGAAAAAAAGTATCTAGCAACTTCCTTGACTTTTCTTAGTGGAACGATGGACCAAAGCCATGATGGTAGCATGTTTTGATTTAATAAAGTACTTGGTCCGCCATGCAGGGTTCTTTTAACATTATTATAAATTGATTGTCTTTTTTACACAAGACAGGGCCCTCGGGAATATGTAAACATACACCGTTGATTTCTCCAAATGGAATATATTTTTTCTTAATTTTTAGGGAACTGCCTCGTTTTGCTGTAACATAATCCTAATAATAATAAAAGTTTGCAACATTAAGACTCTAATTACCACAAGAATTTTAAACCATGTTTAGCAATGTTGAAACTAATTGAAAACTATGAAAATGATACGTCTGGATACTTAAATATTAAAAATATAACGGATCAAATTAGTAAATAATGATTGTAAAGATTTTTATTTTGAGCCAAATTAATTTCTTCACTTTTGGAGTTAAAGAGTAGCAAAGAGTGGAAATAAAAGTAAAAATCATAAACCATAAAAAGTAAAGCTAGATAGATATATTAAGGGATATTTATGTGTAATTCATATATTATTTTGTTTCATTTCTACATTACCTCTCTTTCCTTTACCTTTATATCTATTTACACCCAGTCTTAGGAATGAGAAGGTAATTCTATCATACATGGTATCCATTGAGACCCTATTCGATTTGGTAAGTTTCGAGTGCATAATTAAAATCACAAGATATAATCTGTTTAATAATTTTTCAAAACATGTTTTCATAAAGTATGATATAGATAAAAAGTCAAGGTACCTTATACTAACATTCAAAACCTATACTTTAAAGTATATAGGGTACAGATTCTAGGATCTCTACCCTGTAATAATGATTAAATAAAATTAATAAATAAATGATACTATCTTATGAAAATAAAACAAAGTCTAATCTATTGAAAATCTTAAACTAAATGCTTATTAATCCATTCCATTTATCTTTCTTCTTTAGTTTTTACTCAATTACTGTTTTGTTACTTTTTATTCCTCATTTACTAAATCCATCATCTAGTAAAGTTCAAAAAGGAAATTTGAGCTCTTAGTTTCTACTTCTAGCACCACCTACAAGTCATAAGATAGCCTCATTATTTTATTTTCTGTAGTAAAATAGTTTCTTTATTTTATATTTAACAAAAGATTTAATATTATTATTAGTGTGAAATTTGATTTTCTTATATTATAAAGAGATTATTTTACTTATGCATGTATAAGAAAGAAAAATATTTTAGTTTGAATTTATATTTTATTCTATTTTTCATGTTATGTCTTCATTTTTTTATGGTTATTTGTTTGATCTTATATTATCGTCAAATCCATAATTATTGAATTATGTAATCTTACAAATTTTTTATTCACATTTTAATAAACTTTGTAGATCTTGTGTTAAGTAGATATTACCACTTTCATTTTTTAAAACGGTGTACTTATTCTCTTAAATATTTATGCAATGTAATTGTTACAAAATAAATATTTTATTTATATAAAGAATGTTTTGTATAATATTGCTATAAAAATTTATCCATAATAATAATTGTTAAAGAGCTATTTAAGGAAAAGAAATTAGTCGAAAATAAACCTTAACAAACTCCATTCATTGATGTCATTTGGTAGATTAGTTAAATTGAGAAATTGCTTTTGAAAATAAAAGGATTGAGTTTGTTTTATATTTTGAAAAAATAGTCATATTGAAATATATAAAGAAAATTTAAAAAAAAAAACTTATAGGTTTTATAAAGTACCTTATACTAGATACAGGGTGTATAATAGTTCTAGAATGCCATAGAATAAGGTATGAGTAACAATATTTTGAAACCTATACCTGCAGGGTAAAGTACAGGTAAGACCCGTAACTTACCTATCCTATACCTGGTTACCCATACCCATTCTTTACCTTCCTTAAAATTATCAAATATATTATAAGAGGAAAATTGCAAATAGTCCATAAACTATGGCCTTGGCGTGAATGTTCTTCCTAAACTTACAAAATATATTTTATCACCTACTAAACTTTGATAAATTAATATCATAAAGAATATTTACATTTTCAATTAAAAAAGGCACATCTAAGGTCAAAGTTTAAGAGATATTTAAGTATAATTTGATAAGTTAGAAAGGGTATCTTTGCACCAAGATCGATTTTTAGAAGGTTATTTATGATCTCTAAAGATTATTTACTAACTTATTAGAGTTTAAGAAGCGTTACAATATATTTTAAAAGTCTAGAGCACATCTACGCTAATGTTAAACTTTAAGGCATCATTTGCATTTTTCCTAATGGTAGTTATATGAATACTACTATCCCTAGATCTCAATTTTTTATGGAAAAATTTATATAATTGGTGATGATGGATAATCACTATCAGGTCTCTTAGGTTAACTCTAAGTTGTCTTTCAGCTACGAACAAATAGGAAACTATAAAAAGCCCCATGTGGCTAAGCTATTAAGGGCCCTCCAATGCTCAAGTTAATAAGAGAAGAGAGATAATAGAGGTAGTGAAAGTGAGTTCCTAAGAGAGAATAGCAGGGTAATAAAGATCAATCCATTTACTTAAGAAACTCACTCTTATTTATAGGTTTTGAGGTGCTTACTATAATGGACATATGGTAAACTCTTATTGATCAACATGTAGTTCAAAGAATTGGTGTTACTTGTGCCCGATGGGACTTCCTTCCTTCTGTTGGTTGGTGGTGACAAGAGGGATGGGCTTATCCCATCGATGAAGGGCAACCACCCTAATTCAAAGGCTAATCAATATGCTACATAGTAGGTAGTTAATCAACATTAAATTAATAAAGAAAACAAGGATGTGATTAGTGGATGGAGGAGTTGCTCAGCTTTTGATTGGCGCTTCTCCAGCTACGATTCGCCTGGAAGAGGATGAGGACTAACCTTGTACGAGCACTACAAATGATGGTTGGGTTCACCCAGGGCATCTAAGGGCTCTTCAAGTAACGAAGGCTGCTCTACCCTATTTGAGGTGTGTGAGAGTAGCTTGGAGGGTCTGCACAGTCTAAGCCAAGCCCAAATGGTGATCTATGAGACCCAGACCTAATGTCTTTGGTGGGCTTGGGCCATAAGAGTCCTTGTAGTAGGAATTAACAATGAATAATAATTATATCAATTCATTATTGACATACTTGAATGGTTATATTCAATTTCGTTCATCATTCCAGAGAATCAAAAAAATTATAAGCTAGAAAGGGGGAAAAAAACAAAGAAAAATAAAGGAAGCATTATTTTGGTATTGACATGTCAATTGCAATGTAAGAGAGTATCTAGTTATTGGTCAATAATAATACAGATGCAAATAATCTCCCAAAAAGAAAAAAAGAAAGCTAAAATATACACAACCTAATACTTGATATCATGTTTCCAAAATTACTTATAAATCATGCCCATACTATAATGTCATTAATATTATATTTTTTGATACTCCCTTTGGAGTATGATCGAGGTAGTTGAGACCAGCTAGAGTTTAGTATATCGAGATTCGATTAAGTTCTATCTACATATTGAGATGCTTCATTATCTATGGGTTAAAGCGAATAATTATCTTTTCTTTAATCTTTTCAATCTTATACTATTACATACAATGAAAATAAGAAAACACTTAGACATTTTAAAAGATCTCTTACTAGCTTACATCATGTGATTAAAGTGCATATATTCGGTAACACCAATCGAAGACAAAATTTTTGGTGCGGTTAAAGGAATTGTGTTCCTTCGATTTAGTACTATCCACCGATCTGTTTGAACCGATACTAATACAATTATATTATAATCCAAATTGCCATCCGATTATTGTTAAGTACACCTACAATTACCAGCTGCAGTACAGCCATGGCTGTTTTAAGATGAAGTGGGCCTCGAGGTTTGCTTAAACTATAATTGCACGCTTTAATACTGTAATTATAATAATGACTACCGAGTCACTTCAGTTCTGTCGCTGTCATTGATTGCTTCCCTTTCAACCTGCTCCACCTTGTTTTCATCAACCGAGAAACTTTGCCAATAAATTCCCCGTGAGAAAGTTTTATAAATATTAATATATCTAATATTTTACGAAATAACTAATAAATATTAATAAAATTTTAAAAAGATGTAATACATATATATTGATATTTTAAAAATTTTGATAATTATAAATTATATAAAAAATTATTAAAATATTAATATTATATCGTATTTCTAATATATAATATTAGTATTTATAAATTTGATATAGCATGGTACATTAATATTAATATCGTATCTTAAAAATATAACATAAATATAAATATATTAATATCGCATAACATTAGTATTTTGATAATATTTTTTATATAATTTATAATTATATAATATTTATTAATTTTGATAATAAACACTTAGTTTTCTCAATTTTAACAAGTAAAAATATAAATTTACTATTATTATTATATATCTAAATATAACTATATCTATCCATTACTCCTCAAAGCACGCAATACATAGGTATCAAAAAATCTTTTTTCCATTACGCCTAGCTCTGGATTGTTATATATATTTATAAAGGATTTAGATCTCCAGCTATAATTAAATAATGGGAGAAATCACTCGGCAATATTAAAAGTTAATTAAAAAATAAAACTTTGTTATTATAATATCATGCCTAGGTTAGAGTGACGAAACATTAACTGAGATACCAGGTCAAACTGGATTTTTAAGTCAAACCATCACGGGACCTGACCTTGCAGTTTGCATGTGCACCCACTTGGGAGTCAATAGGATTTTAGCATTTTTTGGATTGAGGGAGTCTTCACAATCATAGAGAAGTTTTAAACTCTAAGGCCTAAGTGTTGCAAGCACCTATTAACAAGATATACGGAAAATGTTAAAGTGCATTTGTTTACATGTTGCATGGATAATTTTTTTCATTTTTTTATCTAACTACCCTTATTATATTGAACTATATAGTTAATATCTGAAAAAAGTAAAAAATTTAGGAGAAATATAAATAACTTCTTAGATTTTAATTTAGATGTGAATTTACCTTCCAAATATAATAGATCACTCATATAAATTTTAATAAATTGGTAATATAAAGAATATTGACTTTTTTAAAAACAAATGTATACTACAGTTAAAGTTTAAGGAGTCTTAAAATACATTTTGCTAAGTTCATACAAGTATTTTTATACTAAGGTTAAATTATAAGAGATTATTTGCAATTTATAAAAGTACAAGAGGTATATCCGCATTAATAGGTACATTTAATTGATTTTTTGTGTACTTGTGTTGTTTCATATTTTTAGACAACAATTTGATTATTTTCTTCCAAAATCAAGTCACAAAATTTATTTACTTATAAAGGTTCCAACTGATCATTATTTCGATTTCCATATAATATTTTTTTGGTAGTTTTTTTAGGACTATAATACGTACCCATAAATTGATACACAAGGATTTTAATGACTTAATTATCAATGTCAATCATCAATATATATTGAGAAATCTTCTATTGCTACATATATAAAATTTCCTTATTAATATCCTCTTCAATGTTTTTCACTTTTGTAGGTATATGGCAACATTTTTGAAGAAGTAAATTAAATGCAACTTTGGGCAAAAAAGAGAAAAAAGAAAAATAATTGCTACAAGCATATTTTTAGATTATTTTAATAAATACATTTACAATGTATGCATTTTTAAAATCATTGATGCATAATTTTTTAACTTTTCTTAATTTTTTATCTATGTGTATAATTTGATTTAGTAAATATTGTGTATTTTAATTTGATTATATCTTTATATGTAATCTTGTGCATGCATTACAAAGTGCGCATTTGCTAGTATTTGCCAATATGATAAATAGAAAAAATTACAATAGAGGATATCAACATTTAAGAGTAAATTTAAAAAAGAAATCAACGTTTTAAAAAAGTTTAAATAAAATATTAACATTTTAATAGAAATTAAAATGAAAAATCACTGTTATAATGGCATTAATTACAAGTAATGTGATAGTTAAGTGCCACATGATGCACACTTAGAGGGAACATGACACTCATGTAGAATTTGCATATATATATTTAAATCCAAATAAATAGGGAAAAATTAAAAAAGAATTTAAATTACAAACAACAAAAAAATATAAAAAGATAAAAATATATATATGAAAAATAAAAAAAGAAATGAAAAAAAAAACTTTATATAATATAGTATATATTTTATATATTAATGCATTCGATTAAAATATATAAAAGAAATTCAAAGAAATTTAAAAAATGTAAAAAAAAAAAAAAAGAAACCGATTATCCCAAAGCTGAGAGTGGTTATCTATTTTTTTAGTTTTATTTTTTACTATTTTTCTTTTAATTATGTTAAAATTTTTCTCCATTTTTTATGAATTTTATATGTTTTTATTTTCATATTTATTTATTTATTTATGTACATCTACCACGTAAGCGCCATGCTAACTATACGTAGCAAATAACAATCAAGTCATATATAGTTAACGATGATATAATGAGATTATTTATTTTAACTACTTACTGAAACGCTGATTATTTACTTAAACTTTTAGAAATATTGATTCTCTATTTAAATTTATCCCCTAATGTTAATACTCTTTGTTATAATTTTCTCATAATAAATTGCATCAAATTCTATATCGACATGGATGGGTTTTGTATATGGATTTTGACTTTTGTGTGATCACAATTGCTTTCTATACTTGGAATAAATTGATGCCTATGGTGTCTAGGAAAAGAAGATGAAGTAAATATATATAAATTTTCTATTTCTAAATAAATAAATAAATGTAGATCATCCGTTTGTTGCTCTAAATAAATAAATATATAGTTATTTGTAATAGTATATAGATTTTCTATTTGTAATATATTATACATATATGTATATTATAATTCTACACATGTATATATATGCATATATACATGTTATATGTACAACACATGTATATAGATTATATGTTATACATATATATAATATTATTTATATTTAATAATTCATGTATAATGTCATGTGTATACACATATATAAAACATAAAATACACACATACGTATATCTACAAACTGAGGACATTTTGTTAAATACTATTATATGCTCATTTTGTTCCATTACAAATATAATTCTACCTAATATAATTATAAAATGAAATTAGTGATTCCATTGATATTTTGAAAAACAAGAATTGATTCGCTATTTCGTTCATGATTTCATTCCATCATATTTCAATTTATTCCATTGCGGATAATTTTTGCATACTGAACATGACATAACTATAATGTAGCTTTACACCATCACTTACTGCAAAAAAAACTAACCAATGGTCTCTTGAGATTTTCATTCAAAAGTTTTTTGATTATACCGAAAGCTAAAAAAAATTCAGATTATTTTTAATCGAAACAAGAAAATACCATTACATTTAGAAGCTTTCTATGGTAACAATACATTACTTTAATATTATGGTAAATCACATCTAATTTTAACGTAATATGTCATAAATGGTAAAATGGAAACTGGTCATATTTTTATTTTTGCAAGATTTCAATAAATTATTCCTGAAAAGTACCGTTCATAATACGATTTACTAAAATTAGGTATAATTTACTACAAAATTAAATTACTTTACCGTAGAATTTCCCGTACATTTATGCGTGTCATTGTTTTGTGATAAAAAAGCATTATTAAGTACTAATATATATAGATTTATGGAAGCAATAGTCGGAAGAGAGAATTTGCTGCCTTGTTGGATAAACTAACACAAAGGTTTTTAGGTAGAATAGATGGGTACTTCTCAACCATTGTGCAACAATTCACGGAAGGAAGCCAAGTTCGTCATCAAATTTTCAAACACATCGTTTTCAAATAATTAACAATAATTTTCTTCTTAGATTTTATTCCTTGCTATACAATTTAGACAAGTTAGTTGAGGACTCGATTATGTTGAGTAAAATTTAGGCCAGATCAGAAACAAAATCCTTCAAATTTTCATTATTCCATTCATCAATAAAGAAAATGCCATTTTTTTTTGGCATTTATTTAAAATAACACTAATCCTAGAGAAAAACAAAAGTAAATAAAGAATACATCATGAAGGAAAATCAACATCTAATAAATTAACAAGCCGCGACATTAGACTGTGAACTTAAATCCTTAGATTTGTGAAATCGGTGTTAAGAAATAGTATGCCCTACTAATCTAGTCGTTCAGAATACTTGGTCTGGTACGGTATATTAGTGCCGTGTGGAATTTAAAAAGGACGGATAAATTATGAATATATCTCCTTTTGTTTTGTTCAATAGGTGATTAGTTTACTGACTTCGAAATCAATTACAAATTTTAGAAGAGAGGAATACAACATAGTTCATTCCATTAAAAATCAATGATTATACTACTAAATTATAATGATATTAATAGTCATATAAGTATTTAAACACAATTCCCGATTATAATGAAAAGTAGGAGAATAAATATGAGGTGTATATTTTAAATTGTATAACAACAGGTATTATTAAATTCGGATTAATCCTCTAGTCCAACTCGATTAGACTTGAACCCTTTATAAAACAAGTTTAAATTATCTCTTTAATCTTTATTGACAATGATCTTGATTTGATTGGTCTAACTTGGTTCTTATAAGAACCTACAATTTCAGATTAAAATATATTATTTTCTCTTATATTTTTTAAAAAAATATTCTAATTTGCCTCAAAAAAATAAATTTAGATCAATGAAAAATAAAAAATAAACTACAAAAACTCTCAACTTTTAATTCTCAAGAAAATATATAATTTTTATTACTATATAAATAAATATGAATTATATTATAATATTTTTATTAATTTAGGTTCAATTCCAGTTCAATCGAGATTAAACCTATCGATCCTTAACTCCTTTCTTGTTCCTAAGACAATCTTCCACTCTGGGTTTGAAAATATTGATAACAACATGAAAATCACATTACAAGCCAGTGAGGTGTGGTTGGCCAGAAGAAGGGAGGGAAAGAAAGTAAAAGGAAAAAAAAAAGCAGCTTGTGAAGAGTATAATGATTGTCTTAAAAGATACATACTTATTAAATATAACTAAAAATATTTAAAGGGAAATTACCCAAAACGGTTCTAAAAGCCAATTGTCCCCAGAAGAAAAGCATCAAGTTAATTCAGCATAAAGACAACAAAACCTTATTCGAGTTTGACTTAACATTAGTTTTAACGAAGAAGGCAGTCTCAGAGAAAATTTACTGCAAAGTGAAGCATCGTAATATGTTTTAATGGGAACCACGTTTTTCTTCCTCATGACTACCGCGTCCACCGCCCATCACGTCTTCCAAGCAACTACGTAAGTATGAAGGCAAGAGACAGTCAAGGGTTTAGTATAGGTTTTAGCACCCAATTTGAGATTTGTTTTGATCCTTGTTGGGTCTTATATAGGAGAAATATTTTGGTACGAGGATTAGATATTATAGAATAGGATAGGTTTCAACGCTCAAAATTTATATTCATATGATACATATAGTATAGTGTTAAAAATCATTAATGAAGTTAAATTACATATATTACATGTTTCAATTTCTAAGAGACCTCGCTCTTTCTCAATGCATATAGAGTACTATAAACCTAATTTGGACATTATTACTAGTATATATAGTAGAATTTGAATCAAATTGTTCTAACTTGGAAATCCATTATTTTAAGCCAACACTTTGCGAGATGGTCAAATCTATCTTATACCTCTTATTTAAGTTCAGTATTACGATACATACTTCTTGTTTTTTTGTTATTGTTTTATATTTTTATTGAAATTTGTTGTACTTATATTTATCTATCATATTGAAGTGGATAAACTCATTTTGGTATTTTTAGTAATAAACCATCTTTATGTATATAACTATCTACTATTTCATATGAAATTTTTATGGATATTTTTTAGTTTAATAAATCATCTTTGATTTACTGTAAAATAGTGCTCATCAATGCTAAAAAGAAGCTATCAATAATTTTATGAAAGCTATTATCAACTTCCATGGAAATTATTGATCGTCTTACTTTTACTGTCAATTATTTTATTTTTACTATTAATAAGTATGATCTACTTAGTTGAGGTGATTTATTAAATTCAAAAATTATCATTTTTTTTAGTGACCGTACCATAGAAAGCCTCACTATTCACTCACTTAAGTTCCCAATGTCCACTTAGCCACTCATATAATCATAGCTTTTTCTCGATGTTACTTCTTCAAGAACATAAACACCAAGGAAATATCATCTCCAATATTTATTTTAGAAAGCAATCGCATATATAATGTATTTATTTAATTATTTACTATTTTTTATGTATTGTAACATTGGCACGTAATATCTAATAATTTTTTTGGGTATTCTAACACTATTGATGATGTATGTATTGCAAAATTGTCATTTATCTAGAGCTATCCATCAAGTTGAACCAAACTGAATCAAACAAAGAAACAAACTAAACCATAAAATAATGTCTTTTTATATTTAGGTTTGTTTCATAGTTTGGTTTGAAGCGATATAAACGGTTTGCTATTCGAGTTAGGGATCAAACTAAGCTGAGTCACTTAAATCAGAACCATATACTTATTAAAAAGTTAAAATAACCAACAATTTCTAGTTTTAGAACTTATTAATAGAGTATAGCACTATTTTCCTTTTCTTTTATGTCATTTCTCATTTCATTCTCGGCCTTTACAATGTACTCATTTTCCTTCACCATCATCTCTTGCATTCATAGTAGACGCATGTACCTTCGGTATCTCTTATGATGCAATGACACTATGATATAAGTTATGTAACTTTAATTCTTTCATAATATTTCACAGTTTGGATATCAATATTGGTGCAAAATTCTTATGATAAATTATCAAGAAAAAAAATGGTGGTTTTATAAAGCGCTTTAGTTTAGAACCCCAAACTATTGAAAGCGATTCAATTAATTAATGTTTGAATTGAATCGAACCATGAACACACTTCCTTTATCATAATTTTCATTAAAATAAAATAGAGGTAACCTTAGCAAGTAAAATCTACCTAAAAAGAAAATAACTTTATCAAATATTAACTTTCTTTTTTCCTCATTTCATTTTCATGGAACCAAGCAACCAAAGATGAAAGGAAAATAATACTATTTTAAAAAAATCTCAAAAATAAGGCTATTAAGAAAATATTCTCAATAATATAACACCTAAACAAGAGGAGATTTTATCAACAATCCCCGTTCCCCCCACCTCCCTCCACACACAACCCCCCTCTTGGCGTGACTCAAATTAATATAGTAAATAACCTAATTTTATACATATAAAGCAAAACAAAACCCAAACAAGGCTAAATCCATACTTCATAGCCACACCCAATCCCTTAAACCAAGATCTCAACATATCCCAAACTCATATAAATAAAAGTTTACTACTCTCCAAACTTCTCAACACCTTTAAAGCTAAAAACTAGACAATATTTATATTTATCAACCATTAACATTGACAATCATAATCTTTGATAGATAAAAAGTTGGGAAAACATAATTAAAGAAAATATAAGTTAACATTATATACAAAATGTTCATCAATTACAATGAAAATGTTCATTAACTACAACTAGTGAGAATCTATTGTCGTCTACATCATCTGTGTATATAGGCACACATCTCTCGAGTATTTGTATTAGGTTGTGGCTGCACCATTTGGTCTGCATCCAATTATGTAATATGTGCACCATCCCTCGAAAAAGCACCAAAGTGGGTCACTTGTGTAAGGATTGTAGCAAACTCGACCTATTACATCCTATCGCCTATGTCTGCATTGTGATCTCCAGTTTGTCTCATAAATGGAATAGGAGGAGTATGAATTTGGCTGCTGGAGCTCTCTCTGAATTGTGTTTGAAATTGGAACCCACCTGCTACAGGAGATGCTAGGGGTGAGTAGTATTGAGACAAAAGATCATCTTGAATGTCTAACTCGGCCTATTTACGTCTATGCCCTCTACCTTATTCATGTCCTTATCCTTGACGATGCCCTTTATGTTGTAGCTTGAACAGTAGGGAGTTTTCATGCTCAATATTTGGTTTAGGCGTAAGTGGATCGCTTAAATAGATGCACTTAAACTGTTAAATGATGCTATCTACTCCTAATTACTCAACTATAATATCCTTATATGATATTTGAGGCAACCTATGTATGAAATTTTCCTCAAAATCACAAATAATAGTGTGACTTGTATATAACAACACAAATGAAGAAGACACAAGAACAAGTAAGATGGATGTGTACACCCAAAAGGCTCTGGATTTGCCAATATATCGATCAGTGACCTATTGGTACAAAGCCTAACAATCCAAAGCAACATTAGGTGGTGGTCATATCTCAATAATCCTGTTACAACAGTTCGCCCATTAATCTAACCAAGTGGCATGGGTAGTAGCATAGTTCATCTCTGTTTAGCCCTTCAAGTCTACCTTGTATGGTGGCTGTAAGGTGTATAGATTAGTGAGAATCTCCTGGATCCCACTAAACTATTACCCCATCGACTCATCAATTGTCAATCGTCTATTACTATTGTGCTTCGGTGGCATAGAGGGACAATGCATGGAAAGTGCTTCTATGCCTAAACTTAAAGTATGATTAAAGACCCGCTAATCTCACCAACATCCATTCGTGAGGTAATGCATAATTTGTGATAAAGCTACGCCAAGCATGCTACAACTCAAGCAACGTCCCATTGTTATAACATTCGAGAGGAGAGGGAAGAATATCATATGTACCCAATTATTCAAATTATCCAATGAGAGTATCCTCTTAATCAATTACTATAACATTTAAGTGTCATACTAGATTGTAATCTCATCAACATCCTCTTGTAACTCACTAAAATTATCCTTCAACTAAGACAATTTCATATGACCACCATTAATACTACTCTTAAGAGGGCAAACACCTAATATGTAAAGGTACACATCATGCCAACTTGTTCATGTGACACTTATCACAGGTTGGCCATTAGCAAGGAGATTGATGAGCAAAGACATATAAATCCTTTCCCACACTAGTCATATAGAATCGCACTGGTTCTAAACTTTCAACTGCATCCACATCTACAATTAACCTAAGCCTTTAATTGTTCCTCCTGCTTCGCCCATAAGCTTCACTTATAGATTAGAGCCACTCTTCTCTTGCACCAATACCATCATTAGAATTAGTATCATTAGAATCTTCAGCAATGTTCTTACAAACTAATTCATTCTCCACATCTCTATCCTTATTGATTTCGATTATGATCAAAATGTTAGCTTGATGAATTATGCAATTGCTACTGTTAAAGGATTTTACTAAAAAAAAAAAGTGGAAAAGTTATAATAGTTTACTAGACTTATTCTTTAGTTTAGATTTAGATTTTATAAGGTAGTGGAAGAATGTCTTCTCTTCTTTCTATTCGACACATTAATTTCATATCAGTTCTTTAGTGGATGGAATCAGTTAAGACTCATATACATTTAGGTTTCAACTTGAAACCCAACATTGCTCTCATATCCTCCCAAATTGTGCTTAGCTATAGTAGGAATGACGATTTCATAAGGTTCAACATTTATCTTTGTTGAACCACTAACCCTTCTACGACCTTGGAAAGATGCCAACAACTGTTAGGCGTCATAGTTGTTGTTCATAGGCATAGCATAGAATAAATCCATACTAACTCCTATAAGAGGACACCCATGGATCAACTTAACTTGGTAAGTCATCATGTCAACCCAAGGATAATTACACATCAAACCCACTAACTAATCATAAGTTTCGCTAATTTGAACTCCGACTGCTGATGTTGGCCTCTATTATGGTGTACCCTATCCTTCACTTGTACAATGTTTTGCTTCAATATAGCAAACCACTTTCACGTATCCATTCTCACCATATTTGTCATAACAATTTCATAAAATTTACAACGTCGATGAAAAGCACATGTTTTGTGTAAAGAAACACAATCATGGATATCAGTAATACCACAGTTAAATTGTAATTTACGTACACATATGATGAGAGTTAATTCAACACTTAGTATTACAGCACTACATGTAATGGTTGAATCGACAATTAAATTATTCTAACATTCAAAAAGAAAAAAAAAATTAAAAACATTAAAGTTTCTCTACATTGCATATCACACATGCATACAAAATACACAAAGCGAACAAATTAGAAGGAAAAAAAAAAGATGATAACAACATAATGTAGCATAATATGTATGTGTACAAAGTCATTTTTCACCAATATAGATAAGTACACGAGCAAAAGTTCAAAAAAATTACTCTCTTTTTCTTCATATGTAAAGAGAGAATATGAGCATAACGCATGTATTTCTTGAATTGTTTATGAACTTGATGTAGGGAAGGGTTGTTAACTATACTAGGATCTTAAATTTGGTGTCGATTCAGCACAAATTGAACAAAAATTAGGATTCTAAAGAGAGATATTGCGAGTTTAGAAGTTTAGGCAGAGAGAGTTAAGTTTATTTAAAATCTGGAAGAGAAGAAGAAGAAGAAAAAGAAGAGTGTGCTATATATTTAGGGCACAATAAAATCATCTATTGCAAAGGCAATTTTAAGTGACTAAAATCACTTTTTAAAAAGGAAATTTTAGTATTGGGTCAAAAATTGCTCTTGAAAAAGGCGATTTTAAGCATTATATTTTTTAGATTATTTTCTAATTGTTCTATTTTTTGGATTTTTTATTTTTATATTATTATTTTTCTCTCACAAATAGATAAAATAAAAACATTTGTCTCAATTTCCTCTTTTTTCCCCTTTCTATATTCTCAAAGTTTACTTCCACAGTTTGCGCTAATTTCTCTTCACTGAAAAAAAAAAAAGACTTTGCCAAACAAAGTATAACACTATGATTGGTAATTTTTATGAGAAAGGAAATCAAAGAAATGTTATGAAAAGAAAAAAAAAGAAAGGAAAATAATTCAAAGAAAATATAATTTTTGTTATTGTTTGGATATAAAAAGTAAAAATGAAAGGAAATCAATAAAAACATTAACTAAATTACCCTTTTATGCATAAAGTTTCTTAGAAAGAGAGAGAAAGAGGAAGGGAGAGAAAGACCCAATGAGAGAGAGAGAGAGAGAGAGAGAGAGACAAAATGCAATGAAGAATGGGATTTTAATATCTAATTTTTTTTTTTTTTTGTTTCCTTTTCTTTAACTATGAGAAAGGAAAATGGCAAATGGTGAGCATAAATTTTTCCCAAGTAAAGAAGAAAAGGAATAGTGAGGGTGGTTTTTTGTAATTTTATTACATTTCCACCTAATTCCATTTGGTGATGTGTTGACTATTGAGAGGGGGCTATTTGGTAGTTTGGTCGTTATATGTATTGGTAAACCTATAATGTAAAACCCAAAACATGGAAAAATATAAAAGTATAAAATAATATAAAATAATAAAATAAAGCAGGTGATGTCAAGGACATAAATAGTATTGTAAAAGTTAAGTAAGGGCATTTCGGGTATAAGAAAAGATTAGCGAACCCTAGCTATATAAAGAGTCGCTAGAGTTTTTGGAAGCCCTTTTTACTTTCTTTTACCACATGTGCAACAACTATCCTTAATGGTTTTTTGGTATATTCTTGAAGCTACAAAGTGAGAATAATAAAGATCAAACGTTTTCAGGTTGAAGGATTAAAGGTAAGGCTAGTTGTTAAGCTTGAATTTTCGGTTTTTTATTTAATTTTACTTCCCACTTTCTGGTTAGTACTAAATCTTAACCCATTTAATATTAATCATCGATTGGAGAAATTGGGAAATTTTGGTTCTTTTATTAAAAAAAATTTCTGGAGTAGTCACCCAATCGAAGTCAGTTCTTTTTTGCTACTGATTTTTAATTTCAATTTGAATGAAAATACAGAAAATTCTGAATTCATGAGCTAACCTATTAAACTCTAATGAGTACTATTATCTATTTACCGAAAATAGATTTATTCTTTCAAATTATCCTTTCTTAATATCTTTTAAGAAAAGAAAAAAAAAACCTAAGTTTGTACAGATTTTATCATCACCCCGAAGGTGTCTATATACCCACTAGTTGGGATTAGACGATCGTAGTTTTTTCAAAAACTTTAGCGTGTTGGTTGATTTTAACTTTAGAAACCAAGCAAATTTACGTTTTAATTAATTCAATTTACTTAAAAAAAAAATCTAAAGGGCCCTAATCCTTGAGTGATTTTATTTAAAAAAAAAACTCTCTAAAAGTCCAAAAAAATTTTTTAAAGGGTTTTTTTTTTGTCAATTTTTATTTAAAAATTTTCTATGTGAAGAAGTTTAAAATGACACTAAAAACTCCTAAGCTACATATACACACACACACACACACATATATATATATATAGATATATATCTATACTACTAATATTACAAAACTATCTACCTAAGTAAATTAATAATATTATATACTTCACATATAAAACTACTAAAAAAACTAATAATAATCAAATAATAATAGATAAGTAAAAAATTCCTAAGCAATCGAACCTGATGGCTTGTTCTTACACAGTAGTTGGGGTAAAGCTTGGACTAAATCCTGTGGACAGTGCTTGTTAGGCGAAGGAGCTGTTACTGCGGTTGATCGAAGACTGCTACTTCAATGTCTTTAAACTGGAGTTTGGAATTGCTACAGGCTATTGATACGTTGAATTAGGATAGCATGGGGCTTGTGCGGTTGGAGATTGTATGGGCGTGTAAACCGTCGGTGGAGTGATGATCAACTGTGTCTTGTTGGGAGGATCAGAGTGATGACAGTGCAACTGTGTTTCAGGCAATAGAGCAGCAGCTTGGACGGTGATGACAGGTGCTGCTGTGTTCGGCTTGTACGTAGGAATTTGGCCGTGCTCTAGTCGCTTTGTTTAGTCGGGATAGACTTGTTAAGATACCGTCTTCAAGCGCATGTCGTATGATCGAGTTTAGCGATGGAACGTGCATTGAAGGAGCACTGTAGCGATTGTATATTTCTCGGAGTTATGTACTGTTGTTTGCGGCGTTAGAGATGGTGTGGATAGTATTGTGCAGCAATGGTAGCGTACGTGGTTCATAATTGATACATGTGGTGAGGGTTGGTGTTGATGAGGGTGTGCGGATTAGGTTGGAGATAATCAGAGAAGGTGCTGTCAGTGGATGTGAAGTCGGCGTACGATTGCTATTGGGTTGGAGTTTAGTATCGTGGACTGAAGTGCCAATCAGATTTGGTGTATGGGTGTTTGTTTGCTGTCCAATGGAGTGTGCATTGACCGGTGCTCGATCGACATTGATCAGTGGTGCATATGGATGGATACTAGAGCGACATGTTGTGCAGCAACTATTATGCCCTTAAGTTACAAAGTTGCAACAATCTCGTTGTACAAACTATTCTATGATAGTAACTAGCCTTACAGTACTTATCATAGACATGATTTACACAAGGTATTGATGACTTCTCGCTTTAAAATAAACAGTCCAATTAAGAATTTAGCTAAAGTTACAGTAAGTATAAAAAACTTTAAGTCATTTCATAGAATTCCTAGAAAATTCTACATCATAATATAACAGTCAGCTGGTTTACATATTAAATATCAATCTTTCAATCTTAAACATACTAGTGAGACTCTAGATATAACTTAACTATTAGGTAAATTGATCCTCATACCCCCAGTCTTCAAAAGAGAACTAACCTCCGAATAGTTGTAGGGCGACATATTAGTTAGAGTAATAAAAAATCAGGACCTACAAAAGAATCTATATAAATATGAGCAACTACAGCCTAGTAAGTTAAATTGGAGACTTATGAGTGTATACAAGCACAAACAAGATTATCAAGCAATTATTTTTATGCAATGTAACAAGTAAGTGTCATCATACAACGTAGTCTGGTCTGTTGTGAAATTAGAGTAATTTCATTTGCTTTAACTCGGGTTGAGGAATTTTCATGTTATGCAATAGCTCATAATCAAAACTAGGTTTATGCAATGGAGACACTGCTCCTTCTAAGACTATCCTTCGAACCAATGCTCTTATTCTTATCATGACCTCCTTTCTTATCACTTAGTTCGACTAAGGATGAGGAAAAGACCAAATTGCTATCAAGCGCTATCTTTTTGAAAGTGTCAGTGTTTGATTGGAGAATCCTAATGATCTCCTAAAGGGTTGCAATACATGACAAGTTAAGGTATTATGGTCAATTAGGATTAGGTTCCATTTATGGTGTTAAGATAATTTCACATCAATCTAGTCATAATAGTCATCAGTCACAACACAAATTTCAACACAAAGTCAGATACGCAAATACTGCATAAAATTACTTATATTCACAATCATACATAATCCTAAGTCTCCGAGTATTCTAAAATAGTACTCCAAATACAATAAACTAACAAACCCAACTTACTTAGAATTTTCGATCTCTCGATTACTTAATTGCAGGTCGATTCGTCTTCGTGTATCTTATAATACAAATACGTCTTTTTAGTACTTATACTTTGATGATACATTTTCTAAGTTATAATTTAACTTACTTCTCCATATATACCTATTCTTTACTAAAGATTAGCTCGGGGTTCGATTTTTGAATTAGATTCCAATTTTTGTTCTAAACTGTTTTCAACTATGAAGAATCCCAAATATGCTCAAATCCTAATATAAAATTAATCACACTAAGCTCGAGTATTCTAAAAATCACACTAAGCTCGAGCATTCTAAAAATTACACTAGATCTTAATTTAGTATTATAATCTATTCGGTACACTCTAATCTTAATTAGAGTGTCGAATTTACTCTTGATATGAGAAAATTTTATATTTTTTTTATCCAATTACCTAAAATTAAGTTTTGTACCAGATTGATTTTGTATTGATATTATTATTATATTATCCAATATAACCTATTATTTCATATTTATTAAAATCCCAACTTCACATATTATTAAATTTCTCACAATTACTACATAATTCCCATATTAATTGCAATTAGCACTCCAAAGACTAGGATTAGGTTTCCACATTAGAGATTAACATTCTTAAATTTCTAATTATCTTCTAAATTGGTAATTAATCATTTAACCACTTAATTAAGCTAAAATTACTTATTTTTTTATCATTTTAGGGCTAAAAATTTACCTAAAAATTTCAAAAATTAATTTTAAAAAAATGACCTAATAATAATATTTTATATCACTTAAGCATTCTACAGAAAAAAAAATTGAGCTCCAAACTATTTTACTAAGCTTATTTATTTTTAATTCTAAATATATCCGGTTTTGTCCAATTTCTTAAAAACCTTATATCTACAGACGTGATTAAATTTAATTACTATTTTTCCCTAAATCTATATACAATAAAATATCAGAATAACAAATTTCAAAATTTTCTAGGCATAATTAATAATTTTAAGGAATTTTGCAAAATCGGAAGAGATGCGAGACTCACCTAGTTCACGAGCTTTTTGGCCTCCAACACCGGTTCAGGTGTATTGACCGATGTAGGCGGTGTGTTTGGAGTAGGGTGGTGGTGGTGGTTCAGTTGCGGGTGGTGGAGACGTGTAGGTTCAACCTACTTGCATTATCTGCACAGATTTAGGAAGAATTTTTCTAAAGCCTTAATTTCCCTCTCAATTTCGGTTCTCTCAATTTCTTTTAGCTCCCAATTGACCAAATGAGCTCTAAAAATTTTCTTGCTATTTATAGAGTCATGTAGGAATTATTGTGCATTAATTAAGATAAGACAAGGCCTATATTTCTTCCATTTTGTCTTTTTATGTGTTTTTTTTATTGGTTAATATTTGTTTCTTACTCCTTGACTTGCTACAACTACTTTTTGAATTGTTCTCTACCTTTCTGATTTTTCATTGATTTTTTTAATAATTTTCTTTAATTATTTAGTAATTTTCTAGCAAATTTCAAGCAATTTATGTAATTTTGCGTATTTCTACCAACAAGTAAATACATGTGGAGTACAACTAAACACTCTTAAATATTATTTAGGGCATTCTACGATTTTTAATATACATAAAATTTATTTTTAATGATTTATTAGCTATTGAAATACATTTTATGTACCTTCAATAAATAACAAGTAATACACTTAAAATTTAAAAATTTTACATTCTCTTATTTTATTACTTATTTTCTCAAAATTCATACTTATGGTGTCACTTTTACTAATATTTCTAGTTTTAATTTATAATTTAGGCTTGATCAGATCATTTAACTGATCGACCTAAACTTTGTGTATTAAGTTCGATCTGACAATGACTTAGCTTATATTTAGGGCTTACAGCAACGTACGAGTGTGGTGAATGTAGGATTCAGTGTTGTAACCGTAGCTTGTTGTTGGCATGTTTTGCTCGTACATGGGGCTTGGCTTAGTTGTTACTGTTGGTGAAGACTGGATTGGGCGAGAGAGAGTGTGTAATGCAGCGTTTAGCAACAGTGTGTAGCAAGGCCGTATGTGCGTTCAATTGTCGCTGTAGACGTGTGTGGATTGTGCTGTAGTTTAGTCAATGGAATAGGGCTTGGATGATTGGACGTAGAACAGAGATTGTGGGTGTATGTGTGTAAAAAATTGTTATTCTTTTATTGCGCGCTTCATATTTATAAAGCCTGAACCAAATCATATCAAATTGAATCTATTATATTGATTTTAATCTGTTTTGATAAAAATTAAATTAAATCTGAATTATTTATATTAATTCAAATCCAATTTAAAAAAAATCAAATTAGATTTAAATCTTTTATAATGATTCAAATTTGATTAGATTTGATTGGATGTGAATCCCGTAAGCTCTACCCGCTTTATTGTAAAAAAAATTAAACGCTAATTTAGTGTCCATGCTCCAATACTTATCCATTACGCCCTTCACCTGTGTTTTGATATTTAGTACAATTAAATTGTACTAAAACTAAACGACTCTCTAAAGTTATTTGAATCAGACCAAAACTAAATCAATTGACTTTAAAATAATTTATTTTCTAAAAATATAAAAATCTTTATAATATTTTCCTTTTCCTTTTTTTTTTTTTGTATTTTCATCATTTTTCAATTTTTATTATTTTTATTTGTCATTATTTTTTTATTTTAGAATTAGGACCCTATTAAAAAAAAAAAAAATTAAGATTACGGGGGGCAAAAATTAAGTGTCTACATTAGTACCATGCCTTGTAGTCATGTTTCATCGTATTTTCTTATTGGGGTACCCACTTTTTTGTGTAGGATAACCTTAACTCAATTTTAAAGAGCTTTCTTAGGTGACCTATAGCAAATCACGGGTGGAGAAAAGTGTATCTAAGAGCATGAATCTTAAAGGTAACTTATGTATCGCGTTTCTTTTGAGTTTTAATAAGTTTTTCTAGAGGGAATTCGTTTTCTGCATAAGACAGTGTGTAAAAATGATTTTTGGGGTATTGTACGTATGTCTTATGGTGTTTGTGTGGTGGTAGACGTGCTAGAATCGATCTATAACAAGTAATTTTTTATTGCCCATCTTATTCTTAGTATTTCATTGTTTTGAGTTTGAAGGATGATGAAGTTAGGATGAGTCAGGATTGTGAGGATGTTTAGTTTTGTGTTTTTGAGTGAGATGGATGATATCTGTAGTTAGGATATCATTTTGGAATTAGTGGTTTTGAAATTGATGAAGAGTAGGTTGTGTATGGAGGGTTGAATGCGTTGCTACATTCTGCATATTGCAGCCATCATTTGAATGCCACCCCCCATAGCATCTGGATGCCAAGGTCAAGACCATGCTCTTTTAAGCATGGCATCTAGACGCTAAACAAGCTAATATCCAAACGCTCAACCTCCATTACGTACAATAAGTTTTCCTTTGAGCCTTTTCGAGGTTTTTCATAGGTGTTTAACGATTCTAAACTTTTCCTAAAACTTTTTAAATTAAGAATCATCCCTTAAAAATAGTTTCCAAATCGATCTATTAACTTAGTGATTTTAGTTGCATATGTGGTTCCTAAAATTAACTTGAGTTGGTTGAGTTATTATGTTGAGGATATTATATTGTTAGTTTGTTTCTAAGTTTGAGTAAGTGTGGTGTTTTTCATTTGAACAAGTTATAAGAATTGTGATTGAGTTTTTGAGCAGACGTTACAATTAGGTATGAGGTTTGAATGTTTTTTTGTGTGTGCATTGGATTTAGTAATATTAAATAGACTTAATGAAAACTCGACTTAAATATATGTATTGCTTATACTTGGCTAGGTCAAAAGGACTAAGAGGACCAAATCTTTAGGTAGCACGCTAATGATTATTGTGCGATAGTGTCCTAATTGGAGTCACACTTAAAAATGGTCTGGACAAATTTAGGATGTGACATAGTTACTAAGGTGTTGGGGATGACCCACACTAATACTTATATGTATATTATATATTGTATATTACAATCATGAGTTCCTCTAAGTTTTGGGACATCGAAACTATGTTGTTTACTGGACTTAGATAAAATAAATAACTTGTGGTTGTTGCATCAAGATACTTGAATTAGTTGTCACATATGTGTTGTGCATTCTTGGTATGATTCATGTGCATATGATTGTACCATGTACTGAGCTTTGCTTACCCCTTAGTTTTCCATGTTTTTAGATTTAGGTACAGGTATAAGTGGTTGTGAGGAGTATTATGGCAATTATGGGCATTACGAGAATAAAGCCAATTATAATTATTACTATTATGATTTTAGAGACAGTGTAATATAGTTATTTTGAATTATGAAACTTGTTGTTATAAGATATCAAACATGTTATACTTTCTTTTAGACGTTGTTATTTAGGTCTAGATAAGTCACTTAAGACTTCTCAAGTCCTTGTTAGTTGATAATCTAAAGTTATCAAGTGTTAAAAAATTGAAATGTTAAGTTTTGTTTTATGACATATGAGATAGATGTTAGAGAATTATGTTAAGTTGTTTTGTTTGATTAAATTATTGTGAAGATTTAATCCTTTGTTTTTATTAGTGAATTGAGAATGTCTTAAGGTATCCTTGAGAAATGTTATGTGGAAGTTAATACAGGTGCTAGGTGATAATTTAAGTATGTGGAGATATGTATAGGTGGATCCTACATGCCTGACATGCCAATAAATTATTGAGAACACATGGTAAGCTATGATTCCTTAGGTTCTGGAGCCTTACATGTAAGAAAGTCCCTTGTAACTAAACTAGTGAGAACTCTCTGATGTCTAAATTAGTAAAGAAAGGAAAAAATATATAATTGTGCATTTGAAAGAAATAAGGAAAGGATTATGAGGGTTGGAAACCTTTGTACCCTTAGCTCTATGCCTTATTTATAAAGTATGGAGCTTACTTGCTTAATATAAGTAGTAAGTTAGAATTGGCTCATATGTGATTAACGCAGAGGTGGCATGTATAATATGAGAGGGGACGTAGCCGCTTGGTCAATTGTTGAACCTTAAGAATGGTGGCTATCACATCCGTATTGTAGGTGACCATCACACTTAGGGCAACTAGGTACTAAGCTGTACTACGAATGTCAAACGACATATATTGAGAGAGCGAGAGAGAGAGAGAGAAAGAGTTGAGGCATTGAAGTCTTTGAGTCATGCTTTGTGCAGCTGGAATGTGCTTAGGGGTTAGAGTTAGAACTATACATTAAGCTTGGATCTAGGTGGCTCGAGGGATTAGATCTATAGAGGATGTTGGGGGGACTCTCTAAGGACTTAAGGAGATCGAGATTGTAAACCCCGCGAATTTAGTTATTTAATTCACAAGTCATTAAAGCCAAGCAAAATAAAAATTTAATAAATCATAAATTTGAATATATTATAAATAGTAAAAACCTTAGAAAATTAATCGAAATCTAAATTGTATACAAAAACCCTAAATTCGATATACACGAAAATACTCGAAATCAAACCCAAACTTAACTAAAATTCTAAAACTATAACTTTAAGCTTATGAAAATGAATAAATATCACTTAATAGTAATATAATCGTAATCAATTGCAACTATTGACTAAATCGTATAATCGCATAAAACTTTTAATGAACACGTCAAAATAACTTGTAAAAATTATAATTGTAATGGATATCAACTAAATTAATAAATTTCATAAAATTCTAAAATTAATTTATAAATATTATTTTTATTATTTTTATGTTTAAAAAAATTATATATAATTATTTTTATTTTCCTTTTTCTTTCTTTTCTTTCTTTTTCCTTCTTCTCTTTTTCCTTCTTGTTCCACTTACATATACAGTAGCCTACGTGAAATTTTCCTCCTCTAGGTGTTAGATTTTACAAACCAAAAACTAAATGCAATGATTTAGATTGTCCTATTCTCATAAATGCTAATATCTCATAGGATTCGTTTCTTTACTTTATTCTTTTACTTAATCCATGGTTTTACTTCTTCACATTTGGAACTTCCTGTAAGTTAAAACCAGAAAAAGAAAAAGAAACAAAGCAATTTCACGCACAAAAAAATCGGACAAGAAGAACAAAGGGAAAAACTAAGAAGAAGAAGAAGAAGAGGAGGAGGAAAAAAAGAAAGGGATTTAACTACTTATTGGATTTAAGTTGTTAAGGATTTAGGTAGGTTATTTATTTATTTTGTATATACATGTATGCTATAATATGTATATATATATTAAGTATTTTATTTATTTACATGTACATATATGTATGCGTGAATAGATAAATATATATATGTATTATGTATTTTCTTTATTTATGTATATACATATGTATGTAGGCATGGGTGTATATATATTATTATATCTAATATACGATATATGTATCTAGGTACAAATAATAACACATATAATATGTATTTTTCTACACATGCAATTATGTACATATGTATGCGCGTGTGTTATATATATGTATATTTAGTATTTTTATTATATAGTATATATATGTATACATGTAGAGCATATGTATATGTACTAAGTATTTTCTTTATATACATATATATTAAGTATTTTATTTAATTATTTTGGTAATATGCATGGTTATGTATATATATGTACTCATTATTTTTACTATATGAGGTATATATATGTATACGTATATAGTAAATATATGTGTATAAGAATTTTAGTATATTTATATATATATATATATATATATATAGCTGAACGTGTTAGATATATAGGTATATATATGTATATTATTAATTGTATTTTTTATTTTTGTACATATGTATATATATATATAATATAATCGTATATGTACATAAGTATATGAAGTATAAATAAGTGTATATTATATTTGTACATAATGTATGAGTAAAGTTAGAATAATTTATTATATAAAGTATAGTATATGTATAAATATACATATATAAATAGTGACGTATACGTAAAAATATGAATATATCTAAATAGTATATACAATATTCTATAATATTAAGTTAATAAATAAGATAAGTTAATAGATATATATATACATAAATACTGTAAATTTGGAAAAGATTAATGATTAAGTAAATTAGAAAATTTAATAAAATATAATCATAAGTATTTATATATATAATTATACTGTAAAATAGGAAAATAATATAAAATTTTGAAAAAATACTCAAATATGATGCGTAGCACTGTCACGTGCTACCACGTCATCATATATGTATAAATTAAGTAATTTTCGAAATTTATAATAATAAATAAATAAATAATTAAGTAGAAAAAAATTGAGTTAATAATTCTAAAATCTTAAAAATAAGTAACAACAAGTAATTATAGTAAAATAAGCTTAAAATAAGAAAATTATCAATTATACGATCTAAATAATTATTAAATCATAAAAATACTAAGAAAAGCTTAAATTGATGTTTCATAGCTTTTTAAGTTAAAATAATAAACTTAGTGATATTTTTTATATTATAGTCAAAACTATAAGTTACAACATCCAAAACAGAACTCGCTACGAGAAAGTACGTTTGAAAACAATCGAAATGGACTATAAGTTCATAGAGATCCGAGCTAAATCGAAAAAGTTATATACGATTCAATAAAAAGCTTGAACCAATAATTTCACACAAATCAATAGTTGAGTAAGTAAATAGTACGAATTACTACACTAGTTTAGTTATTTAATTTACGAACTTATTACTTTTCGTATTCTCTAAACGTCAGGTGATTCCAATACGGATACCGACTTACCAAGTGGATTTTTACGACCATTGATAGACTCATAGCCAAGTAAGTAGTTTCGATGACTTTATACTTATTTTGTGCTTATTATTAATGCTCATAAATTAAATATTAATAAGTTAATGCATGGGGGTTTGGATTATGTATGTGTCTGATATTGATTAATTACTGTGAAAAATACAGTTAAATGTGATAATTGAAGATTTAGTTATCTGATTAATTATTGCATAATTTAAATGATTTGTTAGTAATGTTTGATCACGTTATAAATTAGCTTAATCATATTCAACTCAACTAAAATTAAATAGATCATGCATATGCACGAACATTGTATATAATGTTCTAACCGTTATCTCACACGGTTGGTAATGAAGGGTTTTGGAGAGATGGATCTCCACATGATTTAATTAGTATGGTACAGGAGTATTGTTACAACAAGACCCTATTCTTAACTCGCGGGTTTTACTTGTGTCAGAGAAGTTAACTGTGGATAGCTAAGGGTCGCGTCTAAAGACCATTGCTGTAGAGTATGAGCGTACCTTATGGGGGTCACCTCATCGCTAGATTTGAATATTTGTATACTATTAATTGTTTGGAATAGAAACCTGTTTCGTGAAACAGAGAATTTCTATATATATTTATATATGATTAAAAACTTAGATACTAAAGCTCGATTGTGATTAGTATCGATGTATCTTTAATTCTTACTTTGGAGGGTGTTAAATCCGATGTTGTATATATTTTGTTTGGCATATTGCTTGTTCGTTTATTCATATGTTTGTTAATAAATTGTTTGATAACCTATTTATCAGTATAGTATGAGAGATGACTACTAAGCTTTTATAACTTACTTCATAATAATTTTTTTTTTTACAGGTTGCTAGATAATTAGGTATTGGCTAAGAGCTGAGCGTTGAGTATCAATATCGAGATACATAGAAGTTAGAATTTGAGGACAGACTGCATATTTTGTTTGAATTATATATTATAACTTGTGTAAGTTTAAGTTTTAAACTTTACCACCTTATTTTAGTATTTCGTAAGGAATATTGATTCTCTACGGTTTTGATGGATTGTGGTTTATCGGATATCCATAATCATTTATATGTTATAAAAAGTTAATTAAATTAAGAATAAAAAACTTTAGTGACTAATTGTTTAAAGTTTTACAATTTTTGACTTATAATACAGTTTTTATATTATGGATGCATATATAATATGAAAAATTTAAATAATTATACTAAACTCTCCTTAAGATCATGACAAAGATGAAAAAGTACTTAGGATCTGTTATAGTGGGTAGATTGGGCAAGGCACTCCATTAAGTAAGGTCTAATGATATGTGCTTGAAGGACTCAACCAGGTTGTATAACTTAAGCTAAAGTAAACCTATGAGGGGTGGAGCAAACTGGCATTGAAGGGAGCTAAACTTTTGGTGTAGAGTAGTGCGTAGGAATACTTGAGCAAGTATAGACACTTAAGCCTAAACTTATGGAGCCTGGATCTTGAATAATCTCTCAACACCATTGATTTCTCTTCGAATTCACGAAAAATTTAGGGTTTTGAAGTGAAATCATTTCCACCAATTCCTATTAGAATCATCCAATTTAAACTAATCCAAACACAAAATTCCTTTCCGTTTCCTTCATCTCTGCAGCTTTCAACCAACATATGGGTAAATTTTGCTATCTTATAGCTTTCAACCAACATATGAGTAAAATTTGCTATCTTAAACCGTATTTATCGTCCTTGTGTCCCACTGGACTGCTAGTAACCGTATCTATTTATTTTCACCAGGGAGTGAGTCGAAAATATAAAGAGAATATCGTGCAGAGTTGGCAAAGTCCTCCTCCTTCTCTGCCTCTCTCTCGCTCTTTCTCTCTCTCCATCGGCAGTTAAGCTGCTTCTATCTCACCACCTAACCTCCCATTTCTCTCTTTTTTAATTATCTCTCTTTCTCGCTGTAAAATAAATCCGAGAGAGAGATAGAGAGAGTGAGGCAGAGCTAATAAGAGCAACCTTTTTCCGCTGCTGAAGAACTATACTTCGATAGAGACAGAGAGACACACCCATACACAGACAAACCCCACCAAAATGCCAATGGAGAGGTTTTGGATTCGAAACGAGTTCGGCTTAGGAAAGCCCGAACTCTATACCGAAGCTGTTAAGGAAGAAGATCCGAAACTAATCCTCGATGGTCTAACAGTTTCTGGTCTCGTCGGTGTCTTGCGTCAATTAGGCGATCTCGCCGAGTTTGTTCTTTCTTTCTTTCCTTTTTCTTTGTTTATATATGTTTTGATTTGTGTTAATTCGAGTTTTACAATTAGGAGGTATGATTAGCTTAAATTCTTAGTGTTTTTGAAAATTGGCATTGGGCATGCAGTTGTTTTACTTAGTTTGATTTGCATTTTAAATTAGTTCTATATTGAAAAAGTTTTGTTCTCTTCCTATTTCTTCTGGGAATAAAGTTTGGATCTTTGCTGGGGTCATGTTTAGTATGAAAAACAGTGTTATCTTCATTAGGAATCAATCTCATTCACCTAGAGGTTCTCGAAAAATCGGTGTGTTGGCTTGATTGGGTGGAGTGTGTGTTTTAATACTACCCATAAAGCAAAAGCTGGGAGCTTGAAACTGAAAAATTGGTTCCTTTTTTCTTTCTTTTTTATTTTATTTTTTTTCATGTTTCCTGGATGAAGGGTTAAAAATGGAATTAATCCACTGAATTAGTGCGGTTGACTAATTGAGAATTTGTTAAGAAGGTGATGATGATTCAGGATGTGCTATGTAGCAAGATTAGCGAGTATAGTCACGCTATATTAACGTTAAGAAGGTTTGATAGATGTCTTTAATTTGTGGTATAAGAACATGGCTGAGGAATTTGTTTGAACTGCAGATTTGCGGCGGAAATTTTCCATGGGTTACAGGAAGATGCAATGAAGACAGCTTCTCGAAGTCAGAAACTGATGGTTCGTGTCCAACAAATTGAAGCTACACTTCCTTCTTTGGAGAAGGCTGCACTTGCCCAGACAAGCCACATACACTTTGCTTACACAGCGGGTATGGCTACATTGTGTTTTCTTCTCTTCTTCCTTCTGGTTGGTTTGCTTGTATTAGGGATTTCTCTATACACTGATGGTAGATTTTTCTGTTTCCTATTGTAATGAAGTTCTATTCATCATAGAATCAAAGAGAAGATTCTGTCATGGTTCAGAAAGTATTAGTTGTATGGTTTATTCTACTACCACTGAAATTTTGGTACATTAAGGTGCACTATTCTATAATCCAGAGATACCCCTGAAATAATTAAATGCAGAGACATTGATAAATTCAGACATTTCTTATCATTTTTTTATTCTCACCTCTTGGATTTTACATGTGATGATTGGTGATGAAATTGATCCTCTCTACAGCTTCTTATGATGTCAGAAATGGTATGCATGATAGTTAAACAGAATATCATACTTCTCATCTCCATAAATGCTTACATTATGCGTACAACATCATTGGTAGCACGGTATGTGTGAATATGGTATTTGTAGCTGTATGTTGGATGTGAACAAACTCCTATATGTCTTCCTCATGGATACCATTATTTGTTTGGGATTTTTTTTTTTTCTTCTGAATTCCCCTTGTGTGGTTGTAGTATTTATTGTTCAGATTTGGTACTAGAAATTGTGCAGTAAAGTAACTATCAACCCTATATTAATTGTTATTTTAAGTGATTCAAATCCTTATTGAAAAACAGTGGTTTTGCAGGATCCGATTGGCATGCTCGTATGCATAATAGGCAACACCATTTTATTGATAATGACTTACCCCGCTTTATTATGGATCATTATGAAGAATGTCGGGATCCTCCACGACTTCATTTACTTGACAAGTAATCCAACTTCCAGATGGTTTTCAGTGATTTGCGTGTGAGGCTTAATTCTCCCTTATATTTATTAGTAACTTATTTCCTGTAAAATTTTCAGATTTGATATTAGTGGCCCTGGATCATGTTTAAGGAGGTACTCTGATCCAACTTTCTTTAGAAGTGTATCAGCCAAGTCTGACAAGGATGCCATCAAAATCCGAAGAGTCAAAAAGGCTTGTAAAAATAAAGTGAGTGCTTTGTTGTCCTTTGGCACGTGAAATAGGTGCTTATCCATAGAGTTTTTCATATTGAAGTTTTTGCTGTCACTTATATGGGGTTCTATGCATAAAAATACAACCTTCTTCTTCTTTTTTATTTTTTTTAACCCCTGGGTTGCTATGGTGGAAGCTTCTATAACCATGGCTTAGATGGTTTTCCTCATATTTTAGCTGACTTCCGATGGAGAATTTTGTTAGACTTTCTATGCTGATATAAATGTCAAATTTGGCCAGAGGAAAAGATCATTCACAAAAAATGGGGAAGTTTCTCGTGGTATGTCAACATTTAGTCACAGCGAGAGGTATTGTTACATAAAGACTTCCCTAGAATTATATATTTGGCACAGACGAGAGCTTTAAATTGTGTTGAACTTTTTCAATAACTGCAGGATTCAGTTTCATAGAGAAGCAATCAATGGGCAGGATTCTCCAATCGCATCCATGTCTGATCTAACATTTAAGTCGGATGTAGGAAACCGTTTAAGTTCGTTTGATTCAAGGGCAGGATCTAGCTATATTGAGTGTATTTTCCATCCGAGTTCAGAGATGCAACCTGAAGAACGGAAAGCTTATAAATTGTCATCACCTAAGAAGATGCAGCAAGTTGATGATGATGATGATTATTACAGTGGAGTAATCCAAGAGGTCAATTGTAGATCTCCTGAGATAAAATCATTTGACCAGATTGCTGCAAAGCCATCTAGTATCATTTGGGATGAAAAGGCTGAGATATTGGAATTGGAAGGTAGAAGAAGTATGGATCAAGCTTCAGTATCCCTTTCTCCAAAATCTAACCTTATTCATTCCGATCGTTTTGAAGAAGCAACTGGAGTGGCCGATCCTAAGTCTCCTCATACATCACCTGGTGATGATTTAGTCTCCAAACCACACTCTGATGCTTGGTATGAGAAAACTGACATGGCCGAGCTGGACGATGGTGAAATTTGTCAAGAGGAAAATTTGGTGGCACTTTCTAGGAGATCTGGCCTTGATTCTGCACAAAGAGAGACCTATGTTATTAGAGGGGTTGATTTTGACCAACTAAGACAAGAAAACACTGGTGAGTTGGGTGTCCAATCTCATGATGATATGTCAAAATCATTCTACAATGAGAATGAGCGAGATGATACGGGAAGTGAACGTGATAACTTTGAAGATGCATTAAACACCATTGAATCAGAATATGAAAGTGATTTGGATTTGAAAACTAAACATAGTGCAGAGCAGTCCAGTGTTGACAACAAAGAAGTGAAGTCAGTAGTTCAAGAGCTATCATCACATGATGCTGGTGCTTGTTCTTCTGATAATGGATCTGGAAATCCTTCATTTGCTTTGTCAGAAAAAGTTTACCCTGATGCACCTAAGTCAATATCATCAGAGGTCGGTTTTACTCCTGAATTAAAAGGTCAAATTGCGGATGAATCTGTGTTTTCAGATGGTGTGCCCAGATTGGAGGTCAATGAAAATGGTGACGTTCATGACGGTCCAAAAATAGGATACAATGCTGGTGAGCCATCACCCACTGCTGCTGATGAGATCGGGAGCTCATTTGGCAACTTACAAGATTTGACTGTGGAGGGAGTTAAGTTTTGGACAAATGGTGGCCTATTGGGACTTACTCCAGCAAAACCACCAGTTTTTGCAGCAGTGAATGCTGTCAATCAGGTTCCAGTGGTGAAAATTAAGGACATACTTCAAAGTGAACACCAAGATAAGCTGAATGATGATAAATGTGAACTTAATGTAGTTTGCTCCACTGAAAAGGTTAATGGAAGAGAGAAGGAAGCTAGTGCAACTTGTTCCACTGAAAAGGTTAATGGAAGAGAGAAGGAAACTAGTGCAAGATTCTCCATTCCATGCTCCATCAGCGGAGACAATGTATCTTCACAAAAGTCATCTTTAAAGGACACTAAAGAGGTTCCACATCCCAACTTTTCTGAGTCAACTGATGTGAACACGGACAATAAAGTTGGTTATACCAGTAGAGATGGTATGGATTCTACCTGTGTTGTTGCCCCTCGTAGTGCACTGCCAGTTGCTCCAACAGACAAAGCTGCTTGTGCGGAAGCTATTCAGGAGAGCAATGATAGAAGTTCTGGCATTTTCGTATTTGGTCAGAAGTTTTTTGTAAATAGTTTCCGTAAGAAACTATCATTAGTCTTGGACGAGAGCACTGAGCCAGCTAGTCCTATAGAAACCAGTTTCCTGGAACAGAGTCAAGGACAGAACAATGCTTTGCATCCAAGTTCGCAGGATGGAGACCGAACACATTTAGACTTTGAAACCATGTCTCCAGTAAATTCATTCCCACCTTCACCTCCAATTGACCATATGAAGATATCATTCCACCCTGTCAGAAGGATTGAAGCTTCAAAGCTCAGACTGAAATTTCCCGGTGAGGAAGGAAGGCAGGAAAATACCGGAGATCTATTTGCTGCATTCCAGTTGGTTCCAGAGCGTGCTGTTCCTTTGTCTGATGTGGGTTCTGACACTGATGATAATACATTCTGTCGATCATCATATGTTTCAGATGATAGCCATCACTCCGACTCTAATTCAGAGGACTGGGAATCCAGTGGAACACCTGAAGGCAAGGGTGGAGATGTGCATGATGCTTTTTGTGGGCTCTCCTCAACAGAATCTTCTTCATCCTCTCTGGAAAATGGTGGAATAGCTAGTTATAGAATTTCTGGAGATGGCAGTACAGAAATTCCACAATCCAAGGGTGATGTAGGACCTACTCTCCCATTTTCCGCCAATACTTGTGCAACCTTTGATCTTCCCAGCTTTGACTCCATAGATTCTGCATTGAACAAAGAAAAAAATTCTCTTTCTGATCCAAAAAGCCCTCTTGAATCATCATTTTCCAGTCAGTCAACACTACAACCACCACCACCACCACCACCTTTTCCTCCTATGCAATGGCGACTTTTGAAATCTTGTTCAGATCGGGCAGAGTGTGAACAAAAATCTGAGCAAAAGTGTACAAGATATCCAGTGGATTCAATGTTGCCAGGGTCTGATGTCTCTTTGAAACCAGGGAAAACCTCGGACGAAGAGAGCCATAACAGTCTTATTGAAGAGATCATTTCAGTGACAATGAAGAGAAAGGTATTGTTGGTTCTTCCATCATTTTTAGTTGTTTCTTTCTGGGACTTTAAATCTTTGATTAAGTCGGCAGCAGTTCTCTCATGTCTATAATTTCATCTGCTGTTTCAGGAGCAGCAGAAGTTGAACTCAGATAAAGAAGCTTCCCAGGTTGTGAAAATCAAGGAGATGGATGAAAAGAAGGATTTTTTCCAACATATTAGGACAAATGTGAGTAAATTCTTCCATGCACATTCTTTTTTCCAACAATTCACTATCCTTCTAATATATGGGCACTTAGAAAATAAGTTCAGAAGAGAAAATTCTTCATGGCATATGGTAGTTATGGTTTCAATTCTGCCATCATGTTCTTGGTGTTTTTCCCTCTTGCTCCTATATTGACTGTTAGAAGCACTCTCACGTGCCTATAATTTTGTCCTCTTTTTCAGGAGCAGCAGAAGTTGAACTCAAATCCAGAAGCCTACCCAGTTGCTAAAGTGAAGGAGACAAATGATAAGGAGGATTTTTTGCAGCAGATTAGAACAAAAGTAAGTACATTTTTCTGTTTGCATTTGTGTTTTTTTTTTTCCTTCTGCAATTTATGCAACTTTATCATAGATAGTGGCATAATAAGTAAGTTAAGAAGGGAGAATTCTTCTTTAAATAGGAAAAGCAGTGGAGATTCTTTGCGGAATGCTATCTTGTTCACACTTGTTATATTCCAGTAGTCCATGCAAATTTATTGAAGATGGCTAACAAGCAGAGCTTCAAATTAGGGAAAAAGAACTCATAATTGGACAGATGATAGCTGTTCTTTGTTTGATGAATTCTTGACACTATCAACTAAAAGCTGCTAAGATTTGATCACAAGTTAACAAGTGCTGCTCCCTGCAACTACTTGTGCATAAATTTTAATCTGATTTAAACAATGAGGATATTTTAATTGGTGGTTGGTATGACTTTAAGTTAGCTGCATAAGTCCAACTAGGTATCAATATTTTCCTTATTGATGTTTTGATTTCCTGAGCTTTATGAATATGGTTCTATTTTTGGTCCAAAAAAAAGAAAAGGAAAAGAATATGGTTCTATTTTCTGCTTTGGAACAACCTTGCTGCAGAGCAGTTTCTGGTATATCCTTGTCTAACTGGAATTTAATTTTGTAAAGAAGTGAATGGAGAATACCTTGGAGAAATCACAAGAACTCGTTGTTTTAGTTGCTTGTGGAGACTAAGATTTGTGTACTCTGATTTCTAACTTAGTGGGCCTACCTTCTTAGCAATAGAGGGAGTGTGGTCATTGTATTTGATATTTCTCATATATATCCTCTTCAATATTAACTTAGATTACACATCTATATGTTCTCATCTACTTATGAAAATGATTTTAGCATTATAAAAGTTGTCCCATAAGTAGAAAGTAGAGTTGGTCTGTTAGTTCTGAATACATAAATTTGCTGATTCTCACTTTAGAAAAGAAAAGGTAGCATCTCCTTTTTCTGACTCTTTAACAGCAACACGCTTCCTTTTCTAAATCCCTTGTATGGATATATGGGTTCACATAATAATTTTCTTTTAGTGTATATTTGTGGGCTCGTCTTGTTTAGCTGTTCTTGTGCTTTTGGTCAAGTTGACAGTCAGAAATGCTAGCATTATAACTTTTCAATGCGTGTTGTTTGCATGCAGTCATTCAATCTTCGACCAACGGCGACTGCCAGACAATCTGTTACGGCAGCTTCAACAACAAATGTTAAAGTCACAGCAATTTTGGAGAAAGCAAACGCAATACGCCAGGTTTTGATTGTCACTCTCTTCTTCATTCTAGTTTTCTCTCATTACCCTGTGTGCTTCATATGATTAGGAAAATTTTTCAGGCTGTCGGAAGCAACGATGGAGATGATGACGACGGGGATGATAGCTGGAGCGATAACTAAAATGGATATTGTGCAATTGCAGTAAAAGGCTTGTCTGTGGTTCTGATTATAGGATTCGGGTGAGTCAGGTTGTACATGCGAATAGTGCAATTTTTTTTTCTCCCCTGTAATTAATTCTTAGGACTTAGCTATGCATATGGTTATTTCTTTTTGATTCCTTCAATAGCTTAGTTGGGTCTATCAAGTGTATTTCCAAAGTATTGTCTGCTCACACGGTATGTGGATAGGTATTCACTTGAGCTCTATTCTTCCCTTGCAAGTTTTTTCAAGACTGTCAGAGATAAACTGGTCTTCATATTCCCAATTGGCTTATTTTAGGCTCTTGCGTTCCCCAAGCCATTTTCATTTTTTATCATAACTTTCGATATTTCTTAAATTTTTGTGCAAATCTTACTTTAGACTAGCTGAATAAAGGCTTATTTTACCAATGTAAATCCAAATTCTTGACTACCCAAAGATGATCCATGTGTGTATATATATATATATATACACACACACACACACACTCTCTCGCATTTCCATTCTTTCTGTGCTGAGTTTTCGTATATGGAAGAAAATTCAATGTCACGTACTGCTTGCTTGGATGAGTGGTAATACGTATCAATAATATTGAAGACAAGGGTAAATTTATATAGTTTAGATTTCTGTGTCTCAATCCTTAAATTTAAGATAGCTAAGAAAAAGGGGGAAACAAGAAAAAGGAAAAAGAGAGGAATGTCTTATATCTTTTCCTCAAGCTAAGAAAGTTTGCCCATGTAATGTACGTGTTAAAGAAGCGTTTAGATTTGAAAGCTTTTTTAAGTTCAAAATTCAAAACGTCAGCTTTCCTAAAGAATTTACATGGAGATGTTCGCGAGCAACTGGACCTTATTACGTGGAATTTACGTCCAAGCACTCCGTTTTTCACGCCGCAACTACCGAAAAGTCGTGCGACAGAGAGAATGAAGTAAAACAACCACACGCATCAATGGCATTTCGGATTTTAGATTTATATTGGAAAAAGTGAAGTGCTAAATTGACCGGTAAAAGTGTTGCTTAAGCCTTGTGTATTTTGGACAGAATGCCGTTAGATGTATAGGATATCGTGAGTAGGGCTACAAATTATCTTGTTTAAAATTTTAAACTTGTAGATATGATATGGACAATTAAGGCTCGTACATTTGGAGGTTGTATAGAGGGAATTGAAAAACTATTCCTCCTAATTTTTATTATCCTATTTACTTGCTTTTTTTGTTAAAGAATTCATATTCCTAATACCTAATCTATTTTCTCTAGAGAGGAATCAGTTAGTAACTCGTAAAAGATGGAATTATTTATTCCTTTTAGCGTGACTATCATACTCTTACTAAAAGCTTAAATTTGATGAAATTATTTATCCCAAAAATAATGGTAAATTAGTACTTTTACTTAACGTCAACTTAATATCTCAATTAAAAAATGAAGTAAATATTAGAACATGCACTTCTTAGGATAGAAGCTTATAGAAAGTAAACACTAGAATAAATTTTTTTTATTTATTTCTAGTAATAGTCAATCTCAAGGCATAAGTTTTCTATCCTCTGTCTCATTCTAAAAAGTAAACATATTGTCATATTTATTAATTAATAATCCATTTTGCTTGTAGGTTAAACTTTAATTGAGGCTTATCAAGTGGACGACTTGATTAAGTGTGGGTTAATTGATAATATAGGAGTTTGAACACAGGACCCCTACTCCAATGCTATGTTATTGGTAATACCACGACCATTGATTAAAAACTTAATTTTCCAAATGTAATGCAAACGTATGTAGGAAAAAAAAGTAAAAGTTTAGGACTCAATATTTTATATATTTTTTGTTTCAATTTTAAACGTTTTAAGATTTATATTTGAGTCCTTAACATTTAAAAAAGTTTCTAAATAAGTTGTCCATTACTATATTGTTGGTTTGTCCATCAATAAGGACACATGGTGCTATATAATTAGTTTATGTATTTTTATTAAATAAATAATATATTAAAATATTAAAAATGAATAAAGTACTAAAAATATAAATATTCTTAAAATTAAAGAAAAAATTGAAAAATTAAAATGAAAATTGCAAAATTAAATAAAAATAAGTTGAATATAAACATCAATAATAATAATAATAATAATAATAATAATAAATAGAAAACTCAAAATATTAAAAAAAAAGGACAATAAACAAAAGCTTTTTACTACCCTAAGTCTAGGGAATGGTTGGCAATCGCCTGAGTGAGGTTCTGCAACCCTCTAAGGGTAATGTCAACCACCCCTAACTTGCAATAGCTAGAAAAGCCATCAATTGATAGTGGGTCATGATTAACTCGAAAAAGGTGAGAGAATGGCTACCTAAGGGCAAAAAATTTTTTAAAAAATGAAAAAAAAAAGGTCGAACTTGGTCGGTTTCAATTGAGTTAGGCAACTTGATATGAACCTAATGGGGTTTTAACCCTTCTTGGTGGTCCTTTCTTTTTATTATCATTTTTTTGGTTGTGGATGGTTGCCTACTAGTTTTAGAGAAACTTTCTTTTATGGATTATACAATTAAACAAACTTTTTTTTTTTTTTTTAAGTTCTCAATATGACTCAATGACCTATTGTCCAATTTTTTCATTTATTAGATAACCATTGAGATGATTATAAAGGTTAATATAGTGAGAATTTTCAATGAATAGAGATGATAGATTAATCCATTAAATAACTTAAAAATCGAATGTGTGAAATTCATAGATCTTATTTAAGTGATCAATTTTAAACCTATCGACATGATATTCAAATAGTAAATAGGTAGGATTAAGAATAAAACTTAAGATTGAAATAAAATTATAGATTTCTATGTTCTTTTTGTTTCTCTTGCACCAATTATTATGTATCAAGAAAATCAAACTTAGAATCGTTCTATTAGAAAGCTAATATTTATACTAATTGATTATAAGCGTGTTGTTAGATTATGATTTAGACAGATGTTGTAAGTTGAAATCCAATAGAAGGTAGAATGAACCAATTAAGTATGTTTAAGATATATTTTCCAGCGGAGTTCCAAAATTATCGAACATGCCACCCCATGAATCATGGCATAAGAAAAGGGCGATCGTCATAGCTCATGACCCGAGCCATGTGCCACTTTTCCGGGGTAACTTGCAAGATTCAACTCTCTAATCCCACTGTTAACCTAGGAATGAATGGAAGGAGTCACGAAAGCAATAGAGATAGTTATTATTAACTAAAAATCGAATTAAAAATGCTTTATTTTTGTTGCTTGAATAGTTTGAAGAATATATGTAGTACATGTATATTATATATATATATATGTATGTATGTATACCGATTTCAAGAAATAATTTGAACACTTAGAAATGTATCAAAATGTATCCTCATGCACAACTGAGTATCCATAACATTACAATCATATTTATATGATTATATTTTATTATTCATAATTCTAAAATGAATTTAAGTTATTCTAAATATACAATAATAATTAATTTTATATTAATGATTTTCTTGACATTATGTATCACAAAACTATTATGTAATTGAGTATTGATATATATATATATATATATATATTAAGGTTTGTAATAATTATTTAGTTAATTCATTGTTATTTATAATTAATATATTACTGATATTTTATATAATATGGTGATATTATTAAGAATAAACGAATATATAATAAGTAAGGCATGAAACCCTACTCATACCACACCTTGTAAAATACATCTCCATTAGATAACCTCCTCACCTACCCCTCCCCTCCCTCCTAAAAAAAATCCATCCTCATTAGTATAAAGTCTCGCCTAAATTAAGCTCGACCGCCTCATTATCATACGCCATTAGGATGACAATGCCCAGCCTAATTGGCTCCATCTAGATCATTTAAAAATCCACCTCAACCGACGACTCAATTAGGAAGAACTTCTTCCTCCACTCGTCAATAGATGAAATCAAGCCTTCAAACAGAGGTAGGCTCGTCAAGTAGTACCTGCTATCAGCATAATTTCTTCACCATGTAGAAGATGTTTGACATGAGAGGAGGAACTAGAGAGGAAAAAAAGTGAGAGAAAAAAATATGGAGAGAAGGAATTATGAAGGGATTTGATTTCTTTCATTGTGTTCGGATAGTGAAGTTAAGGAAAATAGAATGAATGTTAATGACTAATAAAGATAAAACATGCTAAAGTATATATTTATTAATTTATCTTTAAAAAAAAATAACATGATACTAAATTATTTATTAAAAAAGTTAAATTAGTAATTTTAGAAAATTTTCCTTATTCCCTCATAATTCTCTGCAATTTTGGGGAAAGAAAATTTATGTGGAGCTTAGGTACTTATTTCCATCAGATTTCCTCTCCTTCTTCCATTCCTCTTTACACCAAAAAAGAAAAGAAAAGAAAAGAATTACCTTCAATTTTCTCCCCTCTTTCCCAACACACACCGTGTAAGGTAGGGGTATTCTTCACCTAAACATTCACGGGTCCCGTGAGAAGAAGTAGATGAAACAACGTTTGTACCTTCCATTTCTATCGAATATGTGTAAGGAAATATGAATATTAGCAACAAATTCCAAAAAAAAATTTGAAACTACAAGGAGAGAAGTAAAACTCTTGAAAGAAGGTTTTGAAATTTGCAAAAGAAGTGATAATTGAATTTTGGATGTAAAGAAGCCTATTCAAAGGTATTCAATCAAAGCTCGAGTGGCAGTTATCGAAGAACTCAATCGATATGACAATCCCCCTTCAAAACTTTTCCACATGTCCAAAAAGAGAAGCACACAGTTCAGATTTTTTGAGGACGAATCTGCACCAACCCAATTCAAATAACAGATCGTCGATACGCACTCTTGGTAGCTAGAGCGCTTGAACTTTGTGCATGCAAGAGAAATAGAAATTAAACTTTCTTGAACCATCATAACTTGTTCATCTTTTCTCTCATGTTTTTGTTTTTTTTTTTTCTTTTTTAACATTTATTTGAACTATCCAAATATTAAATTTAAAAAAAAAATACAGACTATATATAAAATAGATACAATAAAATATAGATAAGATACAAATAATAAAAAAAATAATCTAAACTTCGAGCGATAAATAAATTAAGAGATAGCATCACTAAGCTTTTGTAAGTATGTATAGATATGAGTCATCTAACTTTTTAAAACCAACAGAAGCATTTTTAGTAACTTTCTTACATTACTCTTTTAAAAGCTATATCTCTTGCATGTTTTAGCTAAATCCTTCAATCAACCATAATTGTTGTGTTAACAACAACTAATTGTAATTTTTATAAACTAAAGAAGTAACTAAAAAAAAAGGCTTAGATTAACATCGTCGTTCCTATATTCAACACCAGGAAGTTGATAAAGAATTACTTTCGTTAAACATCCACTTGGAGTGATAAATGGTGGATACCATATGAACTTTATGCAACAGAAATAAGTGCATGCATCTAAAAGAGGATGCATCTATAAAGTAACATCTTATATTGCTTAATCTACACAGGACTTGCTTTGAGTTGGCACAGATTAGCTTCCAACTCTCTGTGATTGGAACAAAGTACAGATTAAAGTATAAGGAAAAAAGGTAAGGAGAAGACTTTTTTCATGCGCTATTTATTAATCAAAAGCAACTTGATAAGGAAGAACCATCTCAGTAAGCAACTTTCTAATCTTTCCTACCCAAAGAAAAAATTATCCTAATATTTTATTCAAAATATCTTAAGAACTTTGATTATGGGATGCTAAAGAAATCCATATCCAATCAAATGTAATCTTAGAGACATGTGATTCCTTGATATATATTCTCTAGTACACCATTATACAATTCTCAAATAATATATGCTAGAATTTTTTCTTAAATCCTCTACTTTAGTATTATTAATGAAAAGTTAGTAGTAAGAAATGAAGTCCTTCCTCTAAATAACCCAAGGGGTTAATTTCTTGGTAAAGTCTAGAATACACTCATGACAATTTGCATGAGATCTTAGGGTTAAATTCTATTGTGAAAACTTCTAGAAGTTATTTACATAGGGCAAACTATTCTTACCTAGTGTATGGGCCTCGTGGGTGATTCATGTGCTCGAGGTTTAGTCAATCATAATATGGTTGTGCCCCTCCATCATCCAAAATGGAAAAAAAAAAAAAAAATTCTTTCCTCTAAATTAAGGTTTGACAAATCCTTTTGTTCCTTTTATTCCCCAGCCAAATGGGTCAATTAAAGGGAATAAGAAAGGATTATCCAATTTATTTTTCTTCTCTAAACAATATCCTTTATTAGTACTTCTTCTTTTAGTTCTTATTATTATTATATTAAGGAGAGATGAGCAAATTCTAACTTATATTCTTCTTTTAAGAAATAAAGCTTACCCACTCCATTAATATACAAGAAAATTATACATACTCCCTGCATAAGATATGGATATATCATATAACTTTTATATAGTTATATGGTTGATTAATTTTGGATTAAAGGGTTGAAGTAGGATGATAATTTTGATTTAGTTAAAAATAATTTTTATATTCACCAAAATATTGTCTTCTTTAAATTTCTTTTAAGCTTTTTAAGATAATTAGATTCACAAATCACAAGGGAAAAAAACAAAAGGGACAAATTCCTTGAAATAATTGCTTCATATTATTAACATGGGAGCTTCTAGACCTTTCGTTTTGACCAAATCGGTGCTGTGTTTTATCTCACTATTTATTTATATCATTTTAAATTTGAATCGTTGAATTCACAATTAGTTCAATGGTCCAAATTTATATAATATAAATGAAGAGTATGAAGGAGGGCAAGATCAATTCTAAAAAAAACAAGAACGGGACCATAGAAAAATCCTAGTAACATTGATCAATTAATATATCATAACGAATGAATAAACCAACTTTTAGGTTTTGGATATTATGCTTAATGATTTAAGTAATTGAACTCGATTTGCTCACAATTTAGATCTAAATTATGTGGCATAAATAAAACATTAATCAATTCACAAATATTTTAATAAAAAATTTGAAAAAGATGCCACATCATAAAGCAATACAATATCGGTGATTAACTCTTAAAAATCATTTGTCTAAAAAATCATCGAATATTTTATTTTCAAGTTGATAAGAGCAGTTACGCCTTTTCTTTTTCCGCATACCCCTTCCACTAAAAAAGAGATAGATCAGTTACTTTCATATGAAATTTTTTATACAATTAATATAATCAAAGGGTATCTATGTAATTTGGTGTTGTGGCTTGTATGTCCTTACGTGGGTGCTCTATTTATTATTAAAAAGAGAAAGCGCCAAAGCTTTAGAGCTTTTTTTTTTTTATTGTGTTTTTCAATTGCAAAGAGACTTCCAAAGCACCCTAAAGAAAAAGTGTAAACCTTTGCAATTAAAAGGAGTGAAAATGCTCCTTTGTCCACATTATTAAATGGGAAAAGCTATTCCTACTGAGGCGGCTTTTTGGATAGTTTAATCAGTCTCCTTTATTAAAGTAATTCCCATATTTAAGCTGCTTTCCGCCAGAATTGCAAGGAGAAGGAAAAAGAGTTGATGATTGGTGTAAACGGGTATATTTAAAATTACTTGCATTTTTTTTTTTTTTGCTTACATTGTAGAGGAACCGCACATAGAAAAGTAAAGCTAAACCCGGATTCTGGTTTTTCTATATGTTAATAAATTAATAGAAAATATATTTAATTCTGTATATAACTCGTCCTACCTTTTTTTTCAGCCAAATAAAAGATGATCGGTTGAGAACTCTGTTCATGTAAAGTGATGAAAAGGAAAAAAATAAGAGTCTTTTTGTTTTTCGGAAGGTCCATTGAAACCTGAAAAAGAAGTCATGATAAAAAAGGAGTGACAACACCGAGCAAGCATCGATATACTTTAAGCATCACTTTGCTTTAAATTATGAATCCAAATTTGCTTTTAATAGCCATTAAGCACTTTACTTTTAACAAAGTTATTCAAGTAGTTTATATGGAGAAATACTCGTGTTAAGTCACGTGTTGGTAACTTTACAAGAAATTGCAGCACGAAATTGTAATATACACGTTCACATTTTAGTATAACATGTACATTTTAATACATCTTTCCGTTACCAAAATATGCATAAACATGTAAATTCTGACACGATATGCAGATCCTGATATATGTTTCCGTTACTAGAATTTGTATGTTCTGCACGCGACTTAATGCATGAAAAGGCTAGTTAAAATATATATATGTAATGGAAATAATATTTTTATATCCATTATTATTATTATTCTAATATCTAGCAAAGAAGAATATAGATATGTGTGAGTTTGTAAATATCACAATACTTATGTAAATAATATATAGAGACAAAGATATATCATAGGTCACGTGCAAAAGTAGTATATATTTATATGTACATTTATACCTTACCCCACCCGATGTTCAAACATTATAATTGAGCTTGGCCAAAAAAAGAACATTATAATTGAGTATACAAATATGCAGAATCCATAAAAAATAAAAAAAAATAAATTATTTGCACGCTCTATACACAATCAAAAAATAAATTATCTCTTTTAAGAATCTATCAACCTATTGTTGGTCTAATATGGGTTCAATCAACTACCACTTTACTCTATTGATCACCCATGCTTCGATTTGGTTGATCCCTCTTCCTCTTCATCAAATCACTCTAATATGGGTTCAATCAACCATCGCTTTGCTCAATTGATCACCCATGCTTCAATTCGGTTGATCCCATTTCCTCTTCATTAGATCGGGCTGCTTTTATTCTACAATGGCCTCCCCATCTACTGTGATTCGATGTAATAATAGATATGTATATGATTGTTAAAATTGTAATTTTACCATTTATTTAAATGTATAGAATCGGTAGAATCATACAAAATCGATAAAATTATAAACCTATAAAATCGTACATCAAAGTTTATAATTTTATCAAAATTTTACATATAAACAATTTTATATCCATTTTAAATAAAAAAATTATATAGCCATAAACTTGTAAAATCATATTTTGGACTTGTAATTTTAATAACTATTTGAAAATCATAATTTTTTTTTTTCATGTATTGAATATAATTACACAATGTGTAAGAATTTTTTTATTTATATGTTTAAAGTGTTCTTTCTTTTTTTTTTTTTATAATTTTATAAAAAAATTGTAGTATTAATCCATTATATGCATGCTTCTTAAATTTCTGAATATGTGGATTGCAACCTTTTTTTTTTTCCCAATACTTAGTGAATAGTAAGAAGAATTTATTCGTGCCTGCAATTGTTTAGATAAACATGTTATATGTATCAATATTATGAGGACCTATTATATAAACTTTGTTTGAAAGGCACGCTAATGCACTCTGAAATTTACTCTATATGCATTTAGGTTTTTGAAATTTGAAATTGAAGGTCTAAACTCTCAAAATCTGAAAAAGAAAAAAGGTCATAAAATCATCTTGCCCATGACAAAAAGAAAAAAAAAAACGGGCCAAGTATTCAAATAATTAAGAAAATAAAGAAAAGGAATTCTCTCTTTCTTTTTCTTTCCGGATTTTACATAACTTTTTTTAATTTTAGTATTTTTAATAATTTTATCCAAAAGAAAAATAATAAAATAAGATTTAAAAGCATATTTTCTAAGGAGTTGGGAGTTTAAATATTAAAATTCATAGATATGACTTACACACTAAAACACTAATTATAAAAGTACAATTCAGAAACTTTATTTATCTATTGACCATATTGTTATTTCAAGTTAAAAAATAAAGGTGTGTCCACTCCACTCCAAATAGAGTTAAAAGACACTACTGACCCTACAAGGTTTGGTGAGAGTTTGTAACCTTTTTTCATCTTTTGGTTAGATTTTAAGATAAAGGCTACTTTATGACATCTTTTTAACGCAACCAAAAGTCTAAAGCAGCATTATTAAGAAAAAGGAGAAAAAGTAAAGAGAACAAAGTTTAGTTTACAAAAGGCACCTGAAAACGTACTATTCATGTGTCATATTATATAGTACCAAATTGGATTTCCCTATTTATGGTTCGAACATCTGAACTGACCTGTTGACATTAACCAGAAACCGGTGTATGGTCATTTTCTTACATGGACATTAGGTTTTCAACGGTAGATTTGAATATGATTCCTAATTATATGTTATCTAGCTAATTGTGTTGATGTATGGGTATCTCTAGAAGAAACTTGTGCAACTTGACCAAATACATTACATCCTTATCTCCTTTTGTGCTCTTTTATTTATTTATTTTTTCCCATTGAATTCACTTCAAGTCTGAATTCTTTTCTTTGTTATCAAGCTACTTGTAAAAAGAAAAAAAAAAAAAGAAAAAAAAGAAAGAAAGAAAAAACATTAATGAGTGTCTAAGAACATCCGTTAAGATATAAAATAAATATTTTTTTTAGGCTTTTAACAAGTACTAAATGTACTTAAATAAATAAATCTATTAATGGGTGTCTTAGAGTATTTATTAAGAGTTTTAAGAAGAAAATTTCACACTTTTCAATATTAATTACTCTCTTAATGTAAAAGTTTTAGTGTACGGGAAGATAGAATATTTTCTTTATTTAGCTTTTTAAGATAGGTATCCTTGAGCTCCCATTAACCTTATCCTTGTATAAGTTAAGCTCATGTAATTAATGACATACAAATTATCTAAATAATCGATTAGAGAATCTATTCAACAACTTTGAATAATGTGAATATTCTTAACTCAAGTTTCTTCCAAAATACTTGATCTTTTTTTCATGAAAGAATTTTTTATGACTAATTATCAAATTTATCATATACTTTACAATTGATTTTTTGGCAAATATCTTAGTTGATATTTGAATTTTATCTATTTTTACAATTAACTATCTAAGTTTGAAATGTCAATTTATTACTTACAAAATTTTTGAGATAATTTGTGGTACCTTAAATAGGTAGTTAATGCAAAATTCAAGTAGTTAATAATTAAAAGGTGGAAAAAGTTTAGGATCGTTAATTGCAAAATGTGTAAAAAGTTCATATACATTTTTAAACTTTAGATAATTAATTATAAAAATGGACTAATATTCAAATATCAAATATCATATTTACCCTTATCCTTTTCATGACCCAAAAATCTATATATAACTCTATGTTTGTCCTTTTGTATTGATCTAAACCTAAAAGTTTAGAAAATGACTATTTTCTAGACCATATACTAAAGAAAACCTTGCAAATAGAGATGACGTGGTGTAGTGATTTGGACAAAAAGCTCATTATCTGCTTTTTCAAGCCACACCTACCTGTTTCCTTGCTTCACTGGCCTGGATTCTTATAATTCTATTTCACCTTACACTTTTTTGTTTTTTTAAATCACCTTCCCACTTATATATACCTTCTCTTGACCTCTACCTCATTCCATAAATCAAAACACCATCCTCCTAGCCCTAGGCCTCTCTCTGATTTAATCCTTATATTACTGGGTTTTCGGGTTTTCCAAAGCCCTCTCTGAATTAATCTTTAGTATTAGGTTTTCGGGATTTCCCTTTTTCTTTCTTTTTTTTTTCTTTTTTGGGTTCTAATGGCAAATGCTCATGGAGTGCAAGAAAGTGGTGGAATCAAGCTATTTGGTACAACAATCACACTGAGCGCTAGACAACAAGTGAAGAATGAGCAACACACGTCCAATGACCAGATACTGCTAGAGATGAGAAGACCGGATAAGATCATTCCATGCCCTAGATGCAAAAGCATGGAGACCAAGTTTTGCTACTTCAATAACTACAATGTCAATCAGCCTAGACATTTTTGTAAGGGCTGCCAGAGGTATTGGACAGCTGGTGGTGCCCTAAGGAACGTGCCGGTCGGTGCGGGTCGGCGGAAGAGCAAGCCGCCGTGTAGAGGACTCGATGTTGCTGGATTCCCGGATAATTGCTTATATGATGGGGCCACTCAAGGGCAACAGTGTGGTTTTGAGCTAGATGGGGTGGTGGAGAATTGGTATGTCATGGGACAAGGCGGTTTTCGGCAAGTTTTTCCGGCGAAAAGGCGGAGGACTTGCTTAGATGATCAAAGTTGTTGATAATTATATTTCTAGGCAATTTAGTTTAGTTTTCTTTTTTCTTTTTATTTTTGTTTATTTTTTCTTGTTATTAGTTTTTACTTTCAATTATGTGTAGGGTCTAGACGTTGAAAAATTGGATTGAATGTGCCAAAAGCTTCTGCTGTACGTAACATGTGTAAATACAGACTGGAAATTTGGATTAGTATTTATTCTTCTGTAGCATAAATATTATGTTATGCTTAGAGGAATCAGATTCTTGACTTTTCATTTTCCCTTGGTCTTTCTTTATTAATGAGAATTTGATTTATGTAATAGCTAGGAAAACATTTAAAAAAAAACATATATGTACGACTACTAGATTAGATGTTAACTGGCATCAATTAAAAAATAAACAAACATTTACTATTAATTAGATTAAACATATAAATAAATATATATATATATATGTAGATGATTCCAGGCTTCAGCTATCGTAGAAAAATATTCCTCCAACTGATTGGCATATATATAAATTTCTTTCTCCATTGTCGTACAGGAATCTATATATAATATTTTCTATGCACATCAATTTTATCACCTCAATAATTAGTTTACCTATCAACCACTTGAAATTTATATACATCTCTTTATTGTGATTATAAAATGTTTGAGTGAATTTCACTTTTTTCTTTTAAGTCAGGCTCAAAATTGAGCTAAATTTACTTACGATCGGTCAGATCGATCATCACCTTTTGATAGTATGGGTTTATATGCCAGCCAGTAAAGAAGAAGAAGTTACCACTTTTTGATGGTGGTCAATGGTCATCACTATAATAGTTTGGTGTTTTAAATGCAAGTTGATTAACTTTTTGCCAAAAAAAAAAAAAAACTTCCATAATATTAATACAGCATACATAAAAATATGGATCTACTATTATTATTATTATTATTATTATTATTATTATTATTATTATTATTATTATTATTATTATTATTATTATGTATCTAGATATTATTAAGAATATTTCAAGCAACACTAAGAAACAAGACTCTTCTAACTTCTGAATCTTATCATGAAAGTTGTCTTGAGCCATTAAATTTGTCTAAGAATAGCTAAGAATACATTAAGATCTTTAATATTTACCAAAACACACACGTATGTGCACTTGTGATAAGCTAATTTAGAATAGCCTAAAATCATGAGGTTCATTTAAGTCTAAGAGGAAATAATCCAGAATATTCTAAAAGATCTAGAAAGTTTTAGAATAGATGATAGGTAAGGTAAGTAGATATATTTAACGTAAAAGTAAGAAGGATTCATTTGTAACCATTAGATCGAATTGATCTTGGTTCTCCATCTTGAGAGGCTTATTGTATATATAGGATAGATTCCTTCAGTTATATCATCAAGTTATTTTAAGTAAATATTATTTACATCAGAGTTTCTTTCTCTATATTTTCTTTTTGTAAACATTATGAGTTATTACAGGTTGACTTAGCCTTCCTTAGTGTGGTTAGAAATGCTAAGTGTCGCACGAGTTTGAGTAAGAGAATCTGCCTATGATAAGTGGTATTAGAGATAGGTTAAGAGACCTTATGTGGAGAAGATGTCATCTGAAGGAGATAACAATACTTCAATGGTTGAAGAGTAAGGTAATCAAGATGATTGCAGAGTCATCAGGCAGAGAGCTAGGTCTCGAGACTTACTGAACTCCCTCCTTAATAGGATGGATAGAGCGGAGCTGAGCATTGCTGAAGCAAATGAACAATTCGATGAATCACAAGGTCGCCTTAAAGAGATGGAGGAAGAACTTCGAGGCGAGTTGCAAGGAGCATTAAATCAAGCCATTGAGGAGTTGAAGCAGTGTGATGAGGCCATTGAAGGGAAGAATGAAGTACTTCAAGCTCGAGTTACGGCTTTGGAAACTAAGGAGGAAGATTATGAAGGCAAGATGGATGCTGCAATGGTGGCTATGCGTCAGGAGATTGAAGAACTTAAGAACCAACTAGCAGCATGTCGGGCGGTAGTAGCAAATGGAGTAACCATCCAGTTTGCTCATAGGATCGATGTGCTTAAGCTCAAACCTTTCAATGGGACATGATTTGCTCGGGAGGTAGACAATTTCATCTGGGGAATAGAACAATATTTCAATGCTGTAAGAATTTTGGATGACCTTGAAAAGGTATGTACTACTGCTATGTATTTGAAAGATTTTGCTATAGTGTAGTAGTATAGGAGGGCAAATGAAATCAATATTTAGGCTAGCTTTGTACATGAAATCAAGGGGCAATTCTCTCCCCAAAATGCTACTAAAGAAGCAAACGTGAAGTTTTGTCACCTAACTCATAAGGGTAACATCAAGCAATATGTGAAGGAATTCTCAGAATTGATGCTGGAGATCCTATACCTTAACCAAGATGATGCTTTAGTGATGTTTTTAGATGATTTGAAACCTTCGGCAAAGTTGGAGCTAGAATAAAGAGGAATAGAAAACATCTCTAAAGCCATAGCAGTTGTTGAAGGCTTAATGGAGTTTAAGAAGATAGAACATAAGACCTTAATGGGAAGGTGGAAAGGGGGAGTTGAGAAGGAAAGGAGTGGGAGTTCCTCAAGAGGGAAGCCTAAGATGGAAGAGAAAAACAATGATCGAGGAAGGACTTGTAAAGGAAAAGATGGGGAACGATGGAAGCCTTGAGAATTGAAGTGCTATTTTTGCAATGGGCCCCATTATGCCAAGGAATGCCTAAAGAAAGATTGGTTGGCAGCAATTATGGTAGATGAGAGCTTCGATGAAGGGGACGAGGCTAAACTGGGTTCGGCACGATTGCTTAATGCTATGAAGATGTAGGAGAAGCGAAAGGGGTTGATGTTCACTGAAGTGATAGTTGTTGGCAAGAAGTTAAATGCCCTTATTGACACAAGGGCATCTCATCTGTTCATCTTCGAGGTAGCAGTAAGTAAGATTGGAATGGAAGCAGAGAAACCAAGACATGGCTCAAGACGGTAAACTCAAAGGAAGTCCTTACTATTGGAGTTGCTAGGGAGATAGAGGTCCATGTGGGAGGGTAGAAAGGGAAGGAAACCATTGAAGTAGTACCTATGGATGACTTCGAATTTGTGTTTGGGATGGAATTCCTAGATCGTATTGACGCACTTATTGTTCCTTGTGCAAACTGTATATGTATACTCGAGACCAACTCTTAATGTATGGTGTCTGTTACAAGGAAAGCTGGTTGAGCCACAAAATTCCTTTCCACTATGCAACTAGCGAAGGGCTTAAAAAAAAAAAATGAAGTTACGTACGTAGCTACATTAAAGGGAGAAGAAGAGACGCGGAGTCAAGAGGCAATTCCACATCGAGTGGGGGAGTTGCTAGAAGAATTTAAAGACATCATGCCTAAAGAGTTGCTAAAGAAGTTATCACTAAGAAGGGAAGTGGATCATGCAATTGAGCTAGAACCAGGTACAAAGGCCCTTGCTACAGTTCCTTATTGCATGTCCCCAAAAGAATTAGAAGAATTAAGGCTACAATTGAAGGAGTTGTTGGAAGTTGGATTCATCTAACCATCAAAGGCACCTTTTGGAGCTCCAGTTCTCTTCCAAAAGAAACATGATGGGTCCTTTCGGTTAGGTATTAACTATAGGGCCTTGAATAAGGTTACTGTAAAAAATAAGTACTCTATTCCTTTGGTATCAGACTTGTTCGATCGATTAGAAGAGGTAAGATATTTTTCAAAACTGGATCTACAATTGGGATATCATCAAGTACGGATAACAGATGGAGATGAGCCTAAAACCACTTACATCACAAGGTATGATGCATTTGAGTTTCTTATTATGCCATTTGGGCTCACGAACGCCCTAGTTACTTTTTGTAGTCTTATGAATAGGGTATTAGTATCGTTCTTGGATCATTTTGTTGTGGTTTACTTGGATGATATCATGATTTATAGCAAGTCTATGGAAGAGCACCTAGAACATCTTTGTATAGTTTTCTTAGCCTTAAGGGAAAACGAGTCATATGTAAAGCTGGAGAAATGTGCTTTTGCAAAGGAAGAAGTGGCCTTCTTAAGGCATGTAGTAGGATAGGGGAAGATCAAAATGGATGAAGAGAAGATACGGGCCATTCAAGAATGGAAAGAACCCATTAAGCCTACTGAATTGAGATCGTTTCTTGGCTTAGTAAATTATTACAAAAGGTTCATATGTGGATACTCTTGAATGGCTACCCCCTTAACGGGTTTACTTAAGAAAGATGTTCCATGGGAATGGAGGGAAGATCGACAAAAGGCATTTGATACCCTGAAGGAAGCAGTCATTAAAGAACTAGTTCTTGCGCTCCCTAACTTTGGTAAAGTATTTGAAGTATGCACGGATGCTAATGATTATGCCATTGGTGGGGTTTTGATGTAGGAAAATTATCCAATAATCTTTAAGAGCTGAAAGTTGAATGATACGGAGAGGCGATATCTAGTACATGAGAAGGAAATGACAGTTGTAGTGCATTGCCTTCGAGTTTGGAGGCACTTTATAAGTACAAGTCAGTGAGACTGGTCTAAGTTATTAGATGTCGCACACTTCTCTTTCAATTTATAGAAGAATGAATCAACAGGGCATAGTCCATTTGAGATTGTCCTAAGGAGATAGCCACTAACTCCCAATATGGTAACCATAGGATATACAGGGTCTAATCCCCCAACATATAAATTTGCAAAAGAGTGGCAAGAGAGCCAAGACTTAGCTCTGACTTACTTAGACAAGGTTATTAAGAGAATGAAGAAAGTTGCAAATAAAAAGCGTCAGCCAACGGAGTATCAAGTAGGGGATCAAGTACTTGTGAAGTTACACCTGATCTAGCGGACTAAGGGCTAATTGCATAAAGGATTAATGAGGCGTTATGAAAGACCATTTCTTATCGTGAAACGAGTGGGACGAATATCTTATAAGTTGGAGTTACCTCCAAGATTAAAATTCCACCCAGTATTTCATGTTAGTATGCTTAAGCCATATCATAAAGATAGGGATAACTCTAGTAGAACAATATCATAGAGGGCTTCAATTGAAGTTCGGGAATCATGCAAAAAAGAAGTTGGAGAAATTATTGTAGATAGATATGTAAGAAGACAAGGCCACTCCCTTAGGCACAAGTATATGGTTATTTGGAAAAGAAAGCTAGAAAGTGAGGCCAGTTGGGAACCTACTGAAGCTCCATGGCAGTTTCCAAACAAAATTCAAAAGTTCTACAAAGAAAATATGACGAGGACGTCGCCAGAATGAGAGGGGGAGAATGTCACGAGCCAATTAAGGGCCCAAAATCATGAGATTTGTTCAAGCCCAAGAGGAAATAATCCAAAATATTTTAGAAGATCTAAAAGGTTTTAGAATAGGTGGTAGGTAAGGTAGGTAGATACATTTAATATAAAGATAGGTGGGATTCATTTGTAACTGTTAAATTTAATTGATCTTAGGCTTCCATCTTAAGAGGCCTCTTATATATATAGGGGAGATCCCCTCAGTTGTATCATCAAGTTATTTTAAGTGAATATTATTTACATTAGAGTTTCTCTCTCTATATTTTCTCTCTCTAAATATTGCTAGTTGTTACAGGCTGACTTAGCCTTCCTTGGTGTGGTCAGGAACGCTAAGTGCCACAGGGGTTCGAGTAAGGGAATCTGCTTGTGACACATATACACATACATATACATCTCTCTTATTTGAAACAAAATGGTGTTTTGAAAAAAAGAAGAAAATCATAAGCTTTGAGCATACACAATCAAGGTTCTGAAAGATACTCATTTGGACTTCACTTCATCTAAACAATATAATTGATTTCACTCTTTCGACTCTTAACACTATTCTGTACGAGATCTAAACAAAGTCCCCTTTTGTAGGATATTGGAAAATGGGGGCATCTACTTCATTTGGATCTCACATAGTGAGATTCGAACAAATGACTATATTTTCCTAGTTTCATATTTCGTTTAAATCTTGCGGATCTTTTATCGGATATCTCGATTCTTTCTTATTGTTTGATCTTAATGTTATAGTTGACTAAGCATTAAGTTCTCGATGCATTAAAAAATTTATCTAAGACTTAGTTTATGTTCAAACACATAATTGATAATCTATTGAATAATACTTAGTTATGTAATTAGCAATCCGTTTAGTATTCCTTCATTAAATTACTGATTTTATATATTAACAAATATTGACCTCTATTATAATACTTGAAGAACAATATTTTAGATTTTATTTATTCCTTAGCATATATTCTCAAATTATAACAAGTTAAAATAACTAAATGCATGAATCCTTACACTTAGAGTTATAATTGAAGAACTCACACACATAATCAATTTCAAATCCTTGCTAGTGGACTCAATTATGGGTAGATGTTCTATTGTACTACAATTTCAATTACGTGTTCATCCTAACTTCACAAACATTTGCAAAAAGTAAACTCATTATGGTATGGTAGAATACGATGCAACATGTGTTAGCATGGCAAATCTTCATTATACTGTACAAGTGTAGGCTTGTATTTACTGACACGTGATAGTTTATTCTCTTGTCATTTGTATAGTTAGTTAGGTTGACTTAAATCCTCTTGTATATATCAAATTTTATTAGTTAATGAGATAATAATAGGAGCACTTCATTTACTTCTTTTTCATTCACATTGCGATTTTTTCTCTTTGTTTACATCTCTCATTAACAACCTTGGAGATTTCATTGATGAACCCTAGCGATGAGCTTTACATGGTATCAAAGTGGGTGGAAGGTACTCCTTCATTTGACAATTGATTCTTTTCATTTTTTTCTTGATTGTTGCTTGTGGAATTTAAAGATGAGTAAGGAGAAGGAAGCGAATCAATTGCTAGCCTTAGTATGTGTATTGGAAATCTCATCATTAATGGAACCAATTATATTATATGGAGTAGATATAAGCCCCGCAATCAGGTGTTCGAGGTTCGATCTATAAAATTTAAAGTGATTAAGTAAGTTATTTGATCAAGTTCAAATTTTTACAACGGAGATAGAAATATTAGTAAAACTGATCCCGTGAGTTTGCATTTAGAAAAATAAATAATAAAATAATTAATTATTATAATATTGAATTATATATGAATTTCTCGTTATTTATCGGAATCGCGTAAAACAAGTTCCGATAACTAATGAATAGATAGAAATAAATTATATGTATACTAAAAATCGTAAAATAACTTAAATAATATTTATGAGTATTTACTTGAACAATATATGTATTTATGTGTAGGTAAAAATATGCAAATTTAATTAAAATGCTTGAAATATACTAAATAATTAAAGAAAATTCATAAATAATTAAGAAAAAATAAAAAAAATGGAAAAATGAGGTTAGAAGTGGGTCGTAATAGCTTAGAAATGAAGCAATTAAAGCAACCAATTAAATTAAGGCAACTAGAAAATAAAAAATGGAAGAGATAATGGACACTTGGCAAGAAAAAAAATGGAGGAAAAAGCACCACTATAAATTCAGAAATCCACTTCCTAAACCTCATTTGGTTAGTTTGGAGTTAAAAAAAAAAAAATAGAGAGAAGAGAGAAGAGAGAAGAAAGAATTTTTACCAAAAATTAGAAATTTAATGTGTAATTAAGACCTTAGAAGGGAACCAACACTTGACAACAATCTGGAAGTGGAGCCCAGATTGGTTAATAAGGACATGGTGGCCGACGGTGGCCAGAGCTACCAATACGTTAGAGCCACTAATACCGGTGAGTTTGATCTTTCCTTCTAATTTTACTTATTTTATTAAAAATATTAAATAGTTATAAAATATTATGAAATTTGGTATTCTGAAATATTTTTATATGTATTTTTTATGAAAAATATTATTTTGATAAAACTATATCCCGTGATATATAGTGTTTAAGAAATCACTAAACTCGAATTAATTTTCGATTTAGAAATAAATAACCATAAGATTGTAATTTTAAGTTCAAAAATTTTGTGTAGACTATTAGACGATGTAGAATAGTGCTGTAAAGCCCCCTTTTTTAGAAATGAATTTTCTAAATTTTTAGATGATTTTTATGTTTTAAAATGATGCATAAAACGAGTAATTTTGAGCTAATTAAGTAATTAAAGGGATAATTACTAATTTAGTGCATAATTATATGTTTTAAGTAGTTGAATTCTGATTTAGAGTCATATTTATAGCATTTAGGGTGTTAGATATAATTATTAGGTGTTTTATGTAGTATATATGTAATAGGTAAAATAGTACATTTTAAGTTGATTTTGTAATTTAGGGTAATTAGGTATAAATTGTAATTTAGGATAAATTTAGATATCTTAAGATGTTAGTTGATGTTGAGAGATGATATTTGTAATGGGAATATCAGATGTGTATATTATGTATATATTAGGTGATAATGTATAATATGTAAGTACAAGAAATTAATAAGTAGAAAAAATATTATGTTAAAATTTATAATATGATAATAATAGTAAAATACAATAAATCTGATATGGAACTTAAATTTGAAAATAATGTGATTAATTTCACATTATGGGTCAAAATGAGTTTCTAGGGTTCGTGTATAAAATCGTACTAAAAAACTAAATTAGAAACCGAATCAGAACTTAGCCTAAATTAAGAATAATTGTAAAAGTCTTAAAAAACTGAATAATTAGGTATAATAAAACTCTAAGCTAAAGATAACATAAAGAAATATCAAATAAAGCTTATATAAGATAGTTATATGAGTACTAAAACAACATTTGTAGTATAATGATTATTGGTGATGGTCTGTGCGAGTTATACCTCGAATGAGCAAGCAGAGAGTTCAAGTAAGTTCGGATCGATACTTCGCTGTATTTTGCAGTACTGTTAATAATATTCAAAGGATTGAGATTATAATTGGTTGTAGTTATTAGATAGATGATTATGCGCATGCTTGTATGTGCCTGGGTTTGATAATATGATTCTGGGTTACCACTTTAGTTTGTATTTGTGTGATTTTTTTGAATGATTGAACACCTTAAACTAGATTTAATTCAATATATGACTTGTAATTCTAAATCGGACTTTCATTGCAACCCATTAGAGGAAACTAAGGGTTCTTTCGCTAAATATTGACTTCTTCGAATTAAATAGCATTGGATAACATACTCCATTCTTCATCCTTAGTTGAACTAAGTGATAGGTAAAGAGATTGCGGTAAGGGTAAAGTTAATGATTCGAAGGTAATCGAGGAGCGTTGTCTCTATTGCATAAGCTTAGGTTTGTTTATGAATTGTTGCATTAAATGGAAACTTTTCAACTTAGATTAGAGTTAGTATAATTTCTCTTATCTTGGGGACAGATCGGGAAAACTTCGTACGATGGCATTTGCTTGATAACCTTACTTATGTTATCAATTAAATCTAATTAAATTAGTTGATAACCTTACTTGTGTTTGATGTGTAGTTTTAAGTTTCTATCCTAACTTATTGAGTTATCGATTACTCGTATTTCTATAAACGTTATTACATGTATTAGCTAGGAAGTAACCTATATTTACCTTGAAGCTAGTAACTACTGAATTATGGGGAGTGAAGAAATATATCTGAAGAATAGATATATTTTTAAGATCTTAGCTTTTATTTTAGAATCTTCAATTTTTGAATAATATATTACTTAGGAAATATAGTGCAATGAAACCTTGCAAACATTTTTTGTAATTTTTGAATCTTAGTGTGTGTATATATATATTCATACTTTATTAGGTAAATAATTTATTTGATTTATGAACTGTTTATTTTAAAGTGAGTTAGTCGTAGACACTTTATGTAAATCAGGTTTAAAATAATGACTGTATGGTCAGTTTTTATCTTATAATGGTTTGCACGGCGGAATTGTTACGATTCTACTACTTTGAGTCGTGACAGTAAATCCATTAGAATAGGGCTAGGTGCAAACCTTAAATTAGGTTTCATTGATGGTATTCAAAATAAACTTAATGAGAAATTTCCATATTACATCAAATGGGCTAGGAAACTCAATGACAAGTGAGTTTTCGCAAAATTTACAATACTCCTTTTTTGCTTATGATCTATGGAATAAGATTAAAGAGTAATATGGTGTAGCTAATGGTCCACTTGTGTTTCAACTGTAATATGAAATTTGTAATTTGAAACAAAATAATATGACACCTTATTTTCACATCCTTCATGACATTAAACCTTTACACCCATCTATTAAAGTTTGACTCTTGTATAGTAGACTTATACAAATAAACACAATGGTTTTATCACCATTAGCCTTACTTTAACCTTGTATAATGTTCTTTATGTGCCATAATTCATCTATAATCTATTATCAGTTCGTAAAGTCACTAAAGACCAACATATTACAACCATCTTTAGTGCTCATGGTTGTACATTTTAAGATTAGATGACTAGTAGAGAAGTTGCTTTAGCTTAAGTGATTGAAAGGTTATATATACTCATGTTAGATAATTGCAATAAGGTTGGAACAATTTCAATTCACACTAATGTTGATGTTCATTTGTTTCATGACCGCTTAGGTTGCACTTCTTTATCTAAATTAATTCATTGGATCGATTGGAAAGACCTTACTAAAAGGAGTTTACATGTGATGTTTGTCAAAAGGCAAAGTTTCATGGATAGTTGTATCTCGTTTTCTTCCTGCTTTTTCATCTTATATATGTTGATTTATGGGGTCTATATGGAGTTCCATCTATCTCAGGTGCTTGCTACTTTCTAAGTATCATTGATGATTACTCAAGAGCTACTTAGATGTATTTGCTTACACATGAATCATTAGCATAATCTATTTTGCTTCAGTTTATAAAGTATGTTTCAAATGATTTTTCCTTAAATCGTATGTTAGAACAAATCATGGATTTAAGTTTATTTCCAAGTTGTATGAGTTCATGTTTCATTGTTTTGGTATAATTCACCAATACTACTTAACAATATTGTTGGTCCCAATAAGATATCAAGAGAGGGAATGAATTGATATATTTTGTAAAAACTAAAACTTTTGATTTAAAAACAAAACCCCTCTTAATAGCTTAAATGGTGTGATAGTAGTTGAAGATTGATTGTGCAACACAAATAAAAATCATAAACTAAATTAAGTAGAGAGAAAGAAAATCAGGCGATCGATTTATAAAGTTTCGGCTTTTTGCCTACTGTTCTCTTCTAGTTCTACTACTGGGGACCCAATCTTCCTCACCAGTGACCCAATCTTCCTCATCGGTGTTGTTCTACTGGTCTAAACTTTTCAATAAACAAATATCAACGAGAGATTACAAGGCTATTCAGTCGCTTTTCTGTCCTATCTCACTAGCTTCTTTTTAAGTTATATATAGGACTCAGAGAACTTCTTAATCCTCTCACACTCAAATACAATTCCAATAATGCTTACAATGAAATTGAAACAACAAAATAAAAAAGCTCTTTACAACTTTCACACAAATGCAATGACAATGAAATAAAAACTTTTTTCGCTCGGTTTCTAACAATCTGCTCAAGAGTATTTTTAACTTTGATTCTGATATTGAGTGTGCAATACCCTTTCTTGAACAACATTGTCTTTAAATTAAATAAACCTTCGTGTAACAACTAAAAATGGTTACTTTCAGATTTTTCTCCATGATATCTTTATTTAAACAAAATCGGTTTTTATATTATAGAAGTATCTCATGAAAATAGGAATCAAAAATAGAAATTCAAAAATTTCGAGACAAGGTATTCCAGATTTGTTCCTTTGCTAAGCTTATGTAATTAGAAAGTTGCTGCATGTTATAATAAATTTCAATGCTCAATTATCTTTGTGGAAATTCAAACATTTTAAATAATAAAGATAAGGATGAGGAGATAAGAACAAATCCAGCATTGCTTATCATAACTGTTGTGAACAAATCCTTCTTCAATATCTTTATTTGAATTTTGTCAAAACAAATCCCATAAGAGATCAAGTTGGATTATTTGGGGACATTTAAGCTTATTTGTAAGATATCTTCAGGATTAAGAATTTGAATCCAACAAACCTTATCTTTGAGAAACTTACTTATAATTGATCTTATTTTTTAAACTCAACATGTCCAAAAGGTCCTTATATAAAGAGTATATCAGAATCCTTTTCCAATTAATGTCCTTACTATATTTCAATCCTTGAACAATTTTGTTGAGCCTGATTTTTTGGTTTCTTTTATTTAAAATTAGTTTCCCCTTTCCGATTAATACTAAACCCTAACCCATTTAATATTAATCCTTGACTAAAGAAATTAGGAAATTCCGGTTTCATTTTTAGGAAAAGTTTTTGGAGTCGTCACTCGACCGAAGTCGGGAAAAAAAACATAATCAATTGGGTGAATTGATTACAATTTAGCTACCGGTCTTTGATTTCAATTCAAATGAAAAATCAGAGGATTTCGAATTTAGGGGCTAACCGATTAAACTCCAACGGGTACCACTATCTATTTACCGAAATTAAGATTATTCTTATAATTATAATATTTAAAAATAAAAAAATCAAAAGAAAAAAAAAGCTAAGTTTATACAGATTTCATCGTTGCCCCGAAGGTGTCTATGTACATGCTAATCAGGATCAGATGATCGTAGTTCTTTTTAAAAGCTTTCATCTGTTGGTTGATTTTAATTTTTGAAAACTGATCGAGTTTACATTTTAATTGATTCGATCTATTTTAAAAAAAAAATCTAAAGAGTCCTAACTTGTAAGTGATCAAAAGACTCTTTAAGATGTTATAGTCTTCTTGTGAAAAGTCTTTTTTGGTTAATTTTTATTTCTAAAAATAATTTTCAATGTGAGGATTTCTAAGAAAAAAACCTATTCCTAAAAAAAATCCTAAGCTTATATATATATCCATACTTATATTTCTACTTTTAACAACTATCTACCTAAATTATTAAAATCATATGATAAACTTCACATAAAAGACTACTAAAATTTTTTACAACTAATATATTCATATTTATCTATACTATATTAAATAACTAAAGATCTAGTTAATAATAATAATAGTATAGTAATAGTAAATAGATAAATAATCAATAAAAAGAATCAACTAGGCCCGAACCTGATTGGTGTTCTTGTTGTAGCTACTGCACAGTGCTGGTTAGAAGGGATTGAAAACAGTTGCTACGCGTATGAAGCTAGCTTAGCGCTGGAGCATTCGGTCGTGATCTTTAGGCCATCTAAAGTACAGTGCAGTGAAGGGATGGCTGTTGTCTTGCACATGGATGAGTTTGGCTAGTGGCGATGGACGATGTAACAACATAACTATGGGTAGAGCAGCAATGCTGCTGCGTGTGAAGTGGGCATTGTTGCGGCTACTAAAGTGTGCCACAGTGAGCTTTAGGCATGTGTTGATCGAGAACGTACGTGCCGATTATGTCAATGGGGGGCTGCAGTGGTGATCGTGAGTGTGTATGGAGTTGTTTAGTTGCAACTAGGATGGCGCAATTGAGGGACGATGATGGTATGGAATTGCTGTGTTGTCGGCGGTGTATCTTGTCACAGTAATTAGAGTTGCTGTTAATGGAGGATAGACTTGATTAGGCATGTGGTTTGGACGAGGATGTGCAAGCTATTTGTAGATGAGAAGACAGCTGCTGCTGCAACTGTTTGTGTTGGTTAGAAGCTTGTGTAATGAAGGGTCATGTAAGCCCCACAACTAGTCCCTCAAGGTTTCGATCGGCTGAAAGATTCGATTAAGCCTAAATTATGAAGTAAAGCTAGAAATATTAGTAAAATGATCTCGTAAGTTTGAATTTAAGAAAATAAGCAATAAAATAAAAGACTATAAAAATTTCAAATTTTAAATATATAACTCGTTATTTATCGAAAATGCATAAAATGCATTCTGATAATTAACAAATCGCTAGAGATAAATTATATGTATACTAAAAATCATAAAATAACCTAAATAATATTTAGGAATATTTATTTGTACTATATATGAATTTACATAAATACGCGTAATTACAAATACGCGTAATTACTTAAAATACGCGAAATGTGCTAAAATAATACTAAATACTTAAAGAAAATTCATAATTAATTAAGAAAAAATCAAGAAAAATCAGGAAAAGTCAGAAATGATCCAGAATTGGGTCGTGGTAGTTGGGAAAAATAAGAAAAAATTTGGCCAATTAAATTAAGACAACATAAAAGCAAAAAATTAAGGGATAAGGTAATTGTCTTGTTCAATTTAATGCACAATAATTACCCTAAAACTCTATAAATAGCAAGAAAAATTCAGAAGCTCATTTGGACAGTTAGAAATCATAGAAAATTAGGGAGGCGAAAATTAAGAGAAAAATTCGAGTTAAAAAAAAAAAGGAAAAACTGTGCAATTAGGACCTTTAAAGGGAACTTATACCAGACGAGTAGCTGGGAGTGGACGGCCACCACCACCACCACACGGTGAGTCCGATTTTCAGCCTGATTCTTGTGTAATTTTGTAAAAATAGTAAATATTATTAGAAAATTATGAATTTTGTTATTTTGAAATATTTTTGTATGTAGTTTTTAGGAAAAATATTATTTTGATGAAAATATGTCTTGTGATATAGGGTCCTTAAGAAATCGTGCAAAACTGAGCATATGTCGGTTTAGAAATAAATGACCTTAGGAGTATAGTTTTGAACCCAAAATTTTTGTGTAGACTACTTAGATGATATAGAACAGTGCTATGAAGTTCGTTTTCAAAAATTAATTTTTGAAAATTTTAGATAATTTTTAGGCCCTAAAATGAGGCATAAAATAGGCAATTTAGGGTTAATTACGTAATTAAATGATTAATTACTGATTTAGTGAATAATTATATGTTTTAGGATGTTGAAATCTGATGGAGTATGATACTTGTAGCATTTAGGGTGCTAGATGTAATTATTAGGTTAATTAAGTAGTAAATAAGTAATATGGGAAAATAGTACATTTTAAGTTAATTTTGTAAATTAGGGTAATTAGATGTAAAATTTGATTTAAGAGGAATTTAGACATTTTGAAATGATAATTGATGTTTAGAGATGATAATTAGAGTGATAGAAATATTAGAAGTATATTATATACATAATAGATAATAATACATAATATGTAATTATTGGAAATATAATAAATAGAAAATATTATAATAAAAATTGATATTATGATAATAATAAAAATGTACAATAAATATGATGGGAAACTTGAATTTATTGAATGAGATGAAAAATATAAAAATTTCTCACATTAGGAGTGAATTTGGTACACTAATGCGGATTTAAGTGTACTGGTGAAATAAAATACTGACTAGGGGTAATGATGATATTTAGGAGATCGGGAAGTAATGTGATTAATTTCACATTATGGGTTGAAACGAATTTCTAGGGTTGGAGTATAAAACACTACTTAGAAAATTGAACTAGAACTTAATTTATTAATCGATGCGAAAACTGAACCCGAACCTAACCCCAAACCTAGAATAATTGTAAAAGACTTAAGACCTAGATAATTAGATATATTAAACCCTAAACAAAACATAACAATAAGCGTTATAGGATGAAACGAACCTATAATAGTTATATAAAAAACTGAAACCACGTTTATGTTATAAGGATGATCGGCGATGGCTTGAGCAAGTCGAACCTCGAGTAAGTGAGCGAAGAGTCGAGGTAAGCTGGGATTAATACGATGCTGTATTTTGGAGGCTTAAGATTATGCTTGGTTGTGCTTATTAGATAGTTACATGTGTGCATGTGCTTGTTAGATAGTTAGATGTGTGCATGTGCTTGTTAGATAGTTAGATGTGTGCATGTGCTTGATTATGAGTGATGTTATGATTCTGTCTGTTGTCCTGGCTTGTATTTTATGGTTTGTATTTTATGGTCTGTTGTCCTGGCTTGATTAGAGTGATGCTAAACTGGACTTAATTAAATATACGACCAGTAATCATAATCGAACATACATGGCAACCCATTAAGGGAACTTAGGACTCTCCGACCAAATATCGACCCCTTCGAAAGGGATAACGCAGGATTGTATAATGGTCCCTTCTTCATCTTCAGTTGAACTAAGTGACAGGTGAGAAGGTCGCGGCGAGGGTGAAGTCAGTGGTTCGAAGGTAGTCTTAGGAGGAGTGAGGTCTCCATTGCACAAGCCTGGGTTTGGTCGTGAGCTGTTGTATTAATGGCAACTCCTCAACCCGGATTAAAGCGGGCGCAATTTCTTTAATCTCACGACGAGTCGGACAACGTCATACGATGGCATTTGCTTGCACATGCATTGCACCTAATAAGTTGATTGAAAACCTTGTTGTGTTTTTGGTATAGTTCTAAGTCCTCCATCTTAACTTACTGAGCTGTGGTTGCTCACATCCCTATAGACGTTGTGCAGGTGCTGACCAAGAAGTGGCAAATAACTACTCTGAAGCTAGCAACTGCTGGATCTTGAGAAGTGAGGAAAAACATTGAAGAATAAACACATAATTTTAAGGTCTAAGTTTTTATTTAAGAATTATTTTTTTTCTGAATAATGTAATAACTAGGAAATATATTACGGAAAATTATTGTAAACTTTAATTGCAATAACTGAATTATAATGTATATATATATTTCCTCACTTTCTTAGGTAAATAATTTATTTAAATTACAAACTATTTACTTCAAAGCGGGTTAGTCGTGGATGCCTTATGTAGATCAGGTCTAAAATAGCGGTTGTAAGGCCAACTTCTATCTTAAGATGATTTGCACGGCGGGGCTGTTACGACTCTGTCGCTTCGGGGCGTGACAGGTTAGACGAGGTTCGTACTAGCTACGGACGTTGGTATTACGCAAGGATAGGGGCAGTCGTGGACATGTGTCATTGTTGTCACTGCTGTTTTGGTGTTGGTGTTTAGTCAGAGGAGTGGACTTGCTGTTCTTGTTGTGGTTGGACTTATTGCTATGCGAAGTGGAGTGCTACAGTAAAGACAGTGTGTTCATATTCTAGGTGATGAGGATGGAGCCGTGTTGATGGATGGCAACAGGGGTTTGATTTGAGATTGAAAGGAGCGAGTTGGACAGGGGGGAATTGTGGAAATTGACTAGTACCCCCCTTTCAATTGGATGTGTATTTATAAAGGCCAAACATGATCATATCAAATCATATCTATTGTATCTAATTAAATTAGATCCGAATCCTTTAGATCAATCCAAATCTAATCAAACTAGATTCAAATGATTTTGATTAGATATGAATTCTATGTATTCAACTTGCTTTTTTTGTAAAAAAGGATAGAAAAATAAAAGACACATAAGTGTCTAACGAGATTCGAACCTGTGACCTTAAACTCATTCCACATTAAATACCCTAATGTTTATCCGTTAGGCTATTGGCTTATACCTTGAGTTTTAATACATTTGAATTGCACTTAAACTACACGACTCCTTAAAATAATAATTTAAACCAGACCAAAACTAAAACTATTGACCCTAAAATAATTTACTTCCTAAAAATCTACAAAATCTTTATAATTTTTTTCTTTTCTTATTTTTTGTTATTTTCATCATTTGTCAATTTTTATTTAATTTTTAATTTTTCTTTTTTTTTTGAATTGGGATCCCTTTTAAAAAAACTCAAAAATTAGGACTATGAGGGTAAAAATTAGGTGTCTACAGTTACCCTTCTTTATGGTGAAATTTAAGTAAAACTTAACCATTAAGACAAAAGAGACACTGTTTTTTCTTTTTTTGCCTCGTGATGACTTTATCCTAAGGAATGTTAGGATGTTTGACAACGATAAGTTTGAAATGAAGAACAGTGAGAGTAACACCCTTTTGGCAAGAATTCATAAAAATAACTATGAGAATTTGATCATACCCCCCATGGGTTGATTAATCAAAGCAAGCGAAGCGCTTCTTGAGTTAGCTAAGGCCCTGTACTATATGAAATGGGTAAGCACTCCTAGAGTTGGTGAAAACCCTAACAGAATAAGAGAACTTGGTTGTGCCTTAATGAGTTAACTAACCAAGGTAAGCGAAGTGCTCCTTATGTTAGATAAAACCCTAAACTGGATGAAATGGGTAAGCGCTCCTAGAGTTGGCTAAACCCTAAAGAACGAAAGAACTTGGTCGTGCCTTAATGAGCTAACTAACCAAGGTAAGCAAAGTGCAATTTATGCTGGATAAAACCCTAAATTGGATGAAATATGTAAGCGCTCTTAGAGTTGGCTAAACCCTAAAGAATGAGAGAACTTGATCGTGCCCTAATGAGTTAACTAACTAAGGCATTTAAAGCACCTTTTGAGTTAGTTAAGACCTAAAGATGAGAAAATTTGGTTGTGCCCTAATGAGTTGACTAACCAAGGCGGTCAAAGTACTCTTTAAGCTGACTAAGACCTAAAGAATAAGGAAACTTGGTCGTGTTCTAATGAGCTAAATAACCAAGGTGGTCAAAGTGCCCTTTAAGCTAGCTAAGACTTAAGATAAAGAAACTTGGTCGTACCCTAATGAGCTGACTAACCAAGGTGGCTAAAGCACCCTTTGAGCTGGCTAAGACCTAAAGATAAAGAAACTTGGTCATGCCCTGATGAGCTAACAAACCAAGGCTATCAAAGCGTTCTTTGAGTTGGCTAAGACCTAAAGAATGAAGAAACTTGGTTGTACCTTAATGAGCTGACTAACCAAGGTAGTCAAAGCGCCCTTTGAGCTGGCTAAGACAAAAAAATGAAGAAACTTAGTTGTGCCCTAATGAGCTGACTAACCAAGGTGGTTAAAGCGTCCTTTGAGCTGGTTAAGACCTAAAGAATGAAGAAAACTTAGTCGTACCCTAATGAGCTAACTAACCAAGGCGGTTAAAGTATACTTTGAGTTGGCTAAGACCAAAAAATGAAGAAACTTGGTTGTGCCTTAATGAGTTGACTAACCAAGGTGGTCAAAGTGGCCTTTGAGCTAGCTAAGACCTAAAGAATGAAGAAAATTTGGTTGTGCCCTAATGAGCTAACTAATTAAGGCGATCAAAGCGCCCTTTGAGTTGGCTAAGACCTAAAGAATGAAGAAACTTGGTCGTGTCCTAATGAGCTGACTAACCAAGGTGGTTAAAGTTTCCTTTGAGCTGGTTAAGACTTAAAGATAAGGAAACTTGGTCGTGCCCTAATGAGTTAACTAACCAAGGCGGTCAAAATGCCCTTTGAGCTGATTAAGACCTAAAGATAAGAAAACATGGTCGTGCTTTAATGAGCTGACTAATCGCTAAGACCTAAAGAATGAAGAAACTTGGTCGTGCCCTAATGAGCTGATTAACCAAGGCGGTCAAAGCACCCTTTGAGCTGGCTAAGACCTAAAGAATGAAGAAAACTTGGTTGTGCCCTAATGACTTGACTAACTTAGGTGGTCAAAGCGGCCTTTAAGCTGGTTAAGACCTAAAAATAAGGAAACTTGAATTGGGATAGTGCTCCATGAGCCTTCTAAATCCTTAAAAGATTATGAGTTGGGCAACATTTTGTGAGTCAGGCGAATAGAAGCCTAAGAAACTTTGGATTAGGACTACGCTCTACGAGCTGGCTAGATGAGAACATGAATCTGAACAACGCTCCATGAGCTGGCTGAAGCACTAAAGAGATATGGATAGGAATAGTGCTTTACGAGTTGGCTATATCCTTGAGAAACTGGATAAAGGGTAAGCACCCTTCAGACTCGCTTAAACTCTATATGACAATTGAAAGTAAAATTGAAGAACATAGCCAACTCGAAAAAAACTCTTGATTTGAGAAATTTACTAATGAGGAATTTAGTAAAAACTGTTTATAACATGAATTGAAAATTTGGCCACTATGGATGAAATGGACTGGAAAAACTTGTAATAAGCCTCCAATTTCTCTCTCTCCTTTTCATGTCTTTTCATTTTCTTTTTTTCTTTTTTTTCCTTAAAAGTTTGCTAACGGATATAAATTCTTATTTAAAGGCAAACGCTATAATCTTGTAGGGTATCTCATATGTACGTTAGTTTGTAACCTAGACAATAAGCTTCTTGGGAGAGGCCTTAAACATTCATTTTGTAAGAAAAAGGTAACTTACGATTAGTCTAGTCGAAGAGGACTTCCTTACGCACTCTTGGTTTAGACGTCGCTCTTGACTACTATTCTGAAAATTACAATCCAATTTGTAAGTGATATGCTCTGATCGATTTGTTAAGTCTTTTTGGGTTCAATATTGTAAATTGGGCTTTTAGTCAAATGGTTTCAAAAGAAGTTAATTGAGAGAGCCTATTTTGAAAAAAATGATTTCGTCTAACCCGAGGTACAAGTCAAGAACCCTTAGGAATGAACTAAATGTGCGCTTAACCTAGTTTCAGAAATAATTTTTATCTTAGATAAATTATTCTTTAAAATTGGAAGAGCTTTGTATAGGGAGGTCTTGTAGGTGGAGAGGTCTTGTGTTTAAGAATCGAGTGGATAAAAAGGGTTTATGTTTATGATTTGGAGTGTAATTTTGAACTGAATATGAAGTTTTTGGTTTGTGGTTGAGAATGTGATTCTGAATGAATATGAGGTTTTGTGTTTTTGGTTGGGAATGCGATTTAAGACCTTATGTTTTTTTTTTTAAGCAACTTAGGCTTCTTTGATTGGGGATTTTCTTAAGCCCAATATTTGGGTATTTCTTCATTTTCCTTTTTCCTAGTTTTTTTTTTCTTTTTTCTGTTTTCATTTCTTTCCTTTTTTTTTTTTTTTGAAAGAGAGAGAGGAAAAGTTAAGGCTTTTGTGCTTTAAAGACCAAGTGATGGAATTGTAAATGGAGAGTTGCTTTACTAGAATTCTATATACAAACTTAGAACAACATTACTGAGGGTCTATTTACAAATGAGGAATTCTAAAGGAAAAAGACTAAAAATAAAAATAAAAATCTAAATCCTATTTATTCCAAATGATAAAGGCTAAGGAGTTAATCTATCCAAAATAATAAATATTTCTGGCTGGTAGAATACTAGGCAAAACGGTAACTACTTGAAATTATTTTACAGGTTTGATTCTTTTTGTTTTGTTTCTTTTTTTTTATTATTTTTATTTATTTACTCTGTGAAGGTTAGGCTCAGCTGATATGAGCTCAAATGAAAAGTGATAGATTCGAGCCCTAATAGATGTACTAAGGTTTGTAACTAGGTAATATTCATAGGGCTCTTCTATAGAGGCAAGATGAGCTCAATCTTGTTCCTAATAAATTCATACTTATTTAGGTTAAAAAATTAGAACTATATCTAGAGTATCTTTTAAGGCCAATGAGGTAGGTAAATGTGGATTTGTTTGGAAGCCCCTTGACTCGATCCAGCCATAGTTATGTAAAAAAAAATCAAAATTGCAATCATGACCTATTTTAAACTTTATATAGAATTATTACAAATTATTTACAGGGAAATATTACAACTGTAACTTCATAATTGCCCTTGTCCATTTAGGTCTGCCACATTATAGGTTCTTATGATTTTTTGAAAAAAAGTTTTTGTATAATACAAAGGATGGGTTCTAAAAGTCCATAAACTCTACAACCACTGCGTTTTTTTTTAAAGCAAAGATTCTGTGGCCGCATTTGAACTTGAGTGGGGTAGCCTAATCGGCCTCGAGAGGTGGTTATCCCACAACATCCAAAACTTACACAATGGCCCCCCTCTAAAGGTCTTAAGACGAACTGGTTCTAACCGTATCTACCATACATTTACGACGTAAAGAAATAAAAATAAAGTAAACCCCCAAAACTATCCTCCTAAATAAACTGCAATAAAAAAAATGTTAGTAAAAAAGAAATAAAAAAATATATTACAACGACATACCTAAGTTGTTTTTTTTTTTAATTTTATTATTTCATCTTTTTATTTATTTTTTTGAAAAATAATCTTATTTTCGGTAACTTTTAGTGGAGTCGCCAGACTGTCGAGCTTGATTTTTGGATTTCTTTTATTTAAAATTAATTTTCCATTTCCGATTAATACTAAACCCTAACCCATTTAATATTAATCATCGACTAAAGAAATTGGGAAATTCTGATTTCTTTTTTAGGAAAAGTTTTTGAAGTCGTCATCCAATCAAAGTCGGGAAAAAAAATCATAATTAATTGGGTAGATTGATTATAATTTAGCTACCGGTTTTTGATTTTAATTTAAATGAAAAATCAGAGGATTTCGAATTTGGAGGGCTAACCTATTAAACCTTAACAGATACCACTATCTATTTATTGAAATTAGGATTATTCTTCTAATTATAATATTTAAAAATAAAAAAATCAAAATCAAAAGAAAAAAAAAAAACCCTAAGTTTATACAAATTTTATCGTCGTTCCGAAAGTGTCTACGTACTTACTAGCCGGGATCATACGATCGTAGTTCTTTCTGAAAGCTTTAATGTTGTTGTTGATTTTAATTTTTGAAAACTGACCGAGTTTACATTTTAATTGACTCAATCTATTTTAAAAAAAAAAATCTAAAGGGTCTTAACTTATAAGTGATCAAATGACTCTCTAAAATGTTATAGTCTTCTTGTGAAAAGTCTCTTTTTGGTTAATTTTTATTTCTAAAAATAATTTTCTATGTGAGGATTTCTAAGAAAAAAACCTATTCCTAAAAAATCCAAAGCTTATATATATATCCATACTTATATTTCTACTGTTAACAACTATCCACCTAAATTATTAAAATCATATGACAAACTTCACATAAAAGACTACTAAAATTTTCTTACAACTAATATATTCATATTCGTCTATACTATATTAAATAACTAAAGATCTAGATAATAATAATAATAGTACAGTAATAGTAAATAGATAAATAATTAATAAAAAGAATCAACTAGGCCCGAACTTGATTGTTGTTCTTGTTGTTGCCATTGCATAGTGTTAGTTAGAAGGGATTGAAGACAGTTATTGCACGTGTGAAGCTAACTTAGCGCTAGAGCATTTGGTCCATCCAAAGTACAGTGCAATGAAGGGATGGCTGTTGTCTTGCACGTGGACGAGTTTGGCTAATGGCGATGGATGGTGCGACAGCGTATCATATTTTTAGAGTAATTTCATAACTTATCAAGCAATAACATTCATATGTATAATCTAACTCCACACATAATCTATTCATTAATAACAGTTAATATTCATTAATTATAGATACAAACATGTGTGGAATCATAAGGAGTACTCACTTGGCCATGACACTGGTTAAGAATCGTAGTAATCCTTAAGAAAGTTGGTGTTCGTGACCAGATCACCTATTGATTAGGAAATGAAAAAGATCATGAGAATCTAAGTAAACTAACTATCCTATGTACCTATTTATCTAAATTTACCTATATTTTTATTAAATTTCCTCGGTTCAAGCTCTTTTGGTAATCACATATAACTTTTTTGTTCTAACTACAGTATTTATAAACTTGTAGTCAATTTTTATTGAATTTGAGCGTATGTTTGCGTAGCGGAATCCATTTTAGACATTAAAACCCGTATTTTCCAAGATAAGCCTAAATTATTATAAATTTAATAATTTTGACTTAAATATTTTATTTATTAATTTTGAGTTTTTCCTTAGTATTTTATGATTTAATTAATTTCTAAATTTATATTTTATAATTTATTATTTTTAATTTCAATTTATGTAGATTTCATTATTTCCCAGCTTAATTTGCTATTTATTGTAATTTTGTTATTATTATAAATTTAATTAATTAATTTACTATTATTATTCTTTAAATTAATTTGAAATTTTCGGTTTAGTTATTTAATTGGAATAAATTGCTAACATGGTATAATTTTATTGGTATATGTGACAATTTGTTAAATTTTCTTGATTTTTATATTTCTTAAATTTTATATTATTATTAGATATATTTATATATTTAATTAATTAATAGATTATGGGCCTTAATTATGAATTATAAGTTTTGGCCCATTATATATGTATGTATATTTTATTCTATTAAATTAAATAAGTATATTGTATATGTATAATTATATATAAATACTTATGTGTTTATGTACATACATATATTCTTAATTGTTTTATTATACTTAATATTTTATTATATTTACTTATATTTAGTATCTTATTATACACACTCACACATATATACATATGTACATATGTATTCTTATTGATATTATTATACTTAGTATTTTAATATATGTACCTATACATATATACATGTTTACATACGTATGTCTATCCATGTATGCATATGTATGTACACGTATTTCTACTTGTACTATACTCTTATTGTACGTATTTATGTACATGTGCATATATACATGACCACGCATTTATACCTAATTTTATATGTATTTTTATATTTATATATTTATACGTATTTTTATATTTTCTTAGTATATTTTAAAAGAAATTTCAATATGCAACACCTATACATATGTACATATTTTCTATTTTATACACATATATATATGTATTAAGTATTATATATATCGGTATGTATATATATGCTATATATTTCTATATTCATATACATATACATGTAAACCGTATATATATGTATTTACTCCTATACTCATATTTCTAAGTAAAGTATGATATATGTATATCTACTTATCTATATGCATAATAGTATATACATACATATATACAACATCTTCAAAAGAAATGAATTACACATCCAAAAGCTAACATATTTGCATATACTTTCTAAATTCTTACACTAAAATACATGCGAAGTATATAAAAAATAAGATGGTACAAAATATATCAAGAGATTACATAAAACCAACTTTTACATAAAGGATTACTATTAATATTATGTAAAGTAAATATAATTACTTGCCTTAATATATAGTTTAGTGAATAATTCCCCTCTTAATCCCTCCTTTTAGTGTTGAAAGTTAGGTATTTTGATAATATGGTTGGAAGTGAGGGAGTAGATAAGAAAATGGAGGAGAAATGAGGGAAGAAGATTGATGAAAAGTGTGTGTGTGTTTGTCGGTTCAAATGGGAGGCGGTTTATCTTTCATTTGCAATGATTAATTGGTAATAATTAGGAAAGTATGGATAATTCTAGATGCTAGATGGAGTTTAGGGTAGAGAGGGAAAAGAAGGAGAAACGAAAAAGAAAAAAGAAATGATAAGAGAATTAAATGCTATTGAAAAGGACATATTGACTTTTAGTCAACATTTAAAATATTAATATAATGATCATATCATGTACATGTAATACTTTATTATTGAGAGAGGAAAATAAAAGATAAGAAGGAAAATTAAAGAAGTAAGGTGAAATAAGAAAAATAAGGAAATAATCTAATAAAATAAAATTTTAAATTTCCTCGAAATATTTTTTTAATACTAAAAATAATATTAATAATAATTTATATTCTAATTATAAAGAAAGTTATAAGGTATATAGGTTATATTAATTAATTAACTCATAAACAACAAAATAGCATTAAATTAGATTTAAATAATTAAGTTCATATAATACTAATTTATTTATATAATTATTAATAATTAAATAATAATAGTATTATCAATGTTATAAATTAATATAGTACTTCCTCATTTATTAGCATTTAGAATCTATTCTTAATATTTAATAACATTTAGGGTTTGAAATCTTTATATACAATTAGGGTTTCGATTAGTATTTTAGGGTTTATAATTTAGCATAGTTTTTAATTTATTTAACTCTGTTGGCTCATATGGTTATTTAGGATACTTGAGTCTAATCTAGAGTCCAGACTAAAAAATTTTTGGGGTTTACAACATATCTTGCTAATGTGTTGACAACCTAAGAACCATATAATTATTCACAAGCTTCTGAGCATAGTGAATGAGTAGATGTAAAGGAAAAGGAGTTGAATGCACTTGAAAGTAATCAAACTATGATTCTTACTAATTTGCCTTTAGGCAAGAAGGATATAGGGAATAGATGGGTCTATTAAATCAAGTATGGACCTGATGGTATGGTTAAAAGGTGTAACGTGTGTTTGCTGGTGAAAGGTTATACTCAAATGGAGGGCAACAAACCTTTTCACTAGTTGAGTACAATGTGGATTCTTATAGTTGCAGCTACATCTCATAGTTGACCTTTACATCAGATTGATGAGAATAATGCATTTTTACATGGATTTCTTGATGAAAAAATCTATATATTACCTCCAAAAGGATACTTTACGGTAAAGACCAGGTAAGTCTATTGTTTGAAAAAGTCTTTATATATGTTGAAGCAAGCAAGTAGGTAGTGGAATTTGAAAATTTTTAATTTCTTAATTACTTATGGTTTCTTGCAATCCAAAAATGACTACTCCTTATTTATCAAATGTGTTGATCATGAACATGTTATAACCTTCTTTTTGTAGATGATTTGCTTTTTAACGGATGATAATGAGAAACTAATTACTGATCTTAACTAGTAACTACATAGTGCATTTACTATTAAAGATCTTGGCCTTATATGTTTCTTCCTTAGGGTTGAAATTTGTAGAACATCTTTAGGAACTATGTTGATCAACTTAACTACATACTTGATCTTTTAATTGGAGCTGGACTTACATTGACAAACCTAGCAATTTCTTCCTTTGTTGCTAGATTGAAATTGGGTTGTAAGACAAGGGTTGAAGTGGATAATCCATGAACTTTGAACAACATGAATTGAATAATATATCATCGGGCACCTACTAATTCATATTGTAACTTTAATTGCCAAATTATTCATTCATTAATACAATTAACCTCACATGAAAAATAGAGTTGTGCTAGTGAGCATGTCACGTGGACCATCTCTTTTAGTTCGTATAAAAAGTTAGTTAAGGTTGAAAATATCAACTTAAAAGTGAGTTAATTCTTCAACTACATAACCTGCAAGTTAAAATGTGCCAATCCATTGCTAGTTGGATTATCCTGTAGACTTGCAAAAATAATAAAGAGAAAAAGAACAAGAGAAAAGGTAAAGAAAATCTCTAAATTATTCTAAACAAAACTTTAAACTAAAGTCAAGAAAATAAAAAACCTTAACCTTATTTTTATAAAATTTATATTTGGGGATATATTGTAGAGAAGGAAAAAAAAAAATAAAAAAGGTTTTGAATTGTTCATTTGTTCTTTAGTTTTAGCTTCAGGTATAACATAAGCCAATTATATATGTATGAGTATTAGGAAATATGAATCATTGAGTTTTACTATAATTCCATAAACCAGATTAGCATAAGTGTTTTATTGGCAAATGTTACAATTTATGATTTAAATTTCAAGAATTCCTTAAAAATTAATATATGAGAAAAGCAAATTTAAGAAAAATACACTTGAGTCCTTTAGGCATATGTTTATTATTGGGTCACTAAAGTGGAATCGATATAACTACTTGTAATAGGATTATGCATTTTTTTATATACAAATACTATTTTTTTTTAATTTTAATTGATAAAATGAAATTTATTTTTAATAAATTTATTTTATAACATTAAATTTTTGCATTAAAGAAAGCATAGAAGGGTTGATATATTAGCTCGCTTAAGCCACTAAATTATATATATATATATATATATATAAATGGATTAAATATCGTGGGTTGATAAACTAACTTGTTTGATCCACTAAGCCACAATAGTCTTGGAGCCTATTTGTTTAGTATGCCATAGCAGTTGGCTCGTTTTATCAACTATTTGATGTCAGAAGTAATATTTGGTTGCAAAAGCTATGTTAGATAAGTAAAAGATGACAATATAAATATAAGGAGTATAGAATAATATAATTTTATTATACTATATTTTGTATATATAAATACTGAACTCACTATTATATTTTATATTTATACATTTAATATTGTTTAATATATATTTAGTTATATTTTTCACTGTTTAGAATTTTACTTAAAAAGCACAATTTAAATGTATTGTAAGATGATATTTTTGAGATTGTAAAATTTATACTTTTATCAAGTGAAGTTAAGTTTGGTACATATTTTATCCAATTTAGCCATGCAAATTTTACGCAATTAAATTATACATCGGAGAAAGGCTCAAACTATGCACGTTTGAGTGTCACCAAAACAATTTCCCTTATCTTACTTCTCCACCACACAAAAAATATACACCCCGATCTCTATTGTTCCAACTGATTTATACCGTCCTTTTCCCTATTTCTAAATTTTAAAAACTCTTAAAATCCTGAGAGGCGTTAAGAGAAAATAAATATATAAATAAGTTATAAAAAATAAATAAATAAATAATAATGGCGGCCAATGCAGCCGGCACGTCCACCATGTTGAGCCTCCGGCAGAAACAACTTCAACCCCACTTTCCACCATCCTCGGCGGAGAAAACCGCATGGGTTAGGAGGCATGCAAAATCATCGGCGCGTGGAGTTTCCTCCACAAGGTCCCCCGTCAGGGTGGTGAGGTGCAGTGGTGGTGTAGGGATAAGCGACTTCATAGGAGGTGACTTGTTGAAGTTCGATTTAGGCCGGTGGTTGGATGACGTGGAAGAGCACAAAGCACTCGCTATCTACACGCCACATGAGGGAGGGTACGAGGGTCGGTACTTCACTCGCCTAAGGTACCAAGGATACTATTTCCTTGACCTTACTGCTCGAGGACTTGGTGATCCCGAGACCACTCTTACGAAAGTTCATCCTGTCTGTCCTGTGAGTTTACCTCCGACATTTTAATTTCTTAATGTTTAGTAATGTGTTGCAGGGGAATGGATGTTCCAGCAGCACTCGGTGAGAACTGGATAAGATAGATTTACTCATATCTTTATTTTAAGAACATTAAGGGTAATTACATGAAGATGTAAATATTTGTAGAAACTTTTACAAAATAAGCAAAGGAAAACTTGGCATTCTTAACAAGTAGTTATTTATCGAGACACTATTAAAAAACTGTAGACTCAGCGCTAGATTGTGATTCATCGGTTTATTTTATTTTACTCATTCTTAAAATAAAATTATTAAAAACCGATAATAATTATTTACATGTATCGATTTATTTTATTTTATTTTATTTTACTCAGCGCTAGGATATTAAAATAATGCAGACAGCTAATATGTAATCTTATAGAAGATTAATTGCAATTTTAATTCAAATTGAAACTGTAGGCTCATGTGGGGAAACAACCAATTGCAAGATGGTATTTTCCACCAGAAGTTGATTACAGGCTTGAAGCTCTCCCTCCTGATGCTAAAGGACTTGTTGTCTGGATAATTGAGGCCAAGGTAAATGCAACATGAATTATTAACTCTAATCTAATGCAGGACAACTATAAACATCTGAATCTGTCTCTTTCCAATTTCTGTTGATGACTTGGTATTTTATTTATCTTTTGAATTTCAAAAATTTTCGATGAAGGGCGATAACTATTGATATTGATTCATCAACTAATGTATTAGCACTTAAGTACACCAGATGAGTGTATTTATATTTTGAATTTGCTACGGATTAACTTTCAGATCATCTTATTATTACCAGGTTTTATCCAAAGCAGAGTTGCAGTTTCTTGCATTGCTTCCCACACTCAGGCCTAAAGTCCGAGTAATTGCAGAGTGTGGCAATTGGTAAAGCTTCCCTCTTATATCGCAAAATGGCATGACGTATTATTAACTTTCAGATTATCATAATTTTTTTTCCCTATCAAGCTATGTATTATTTAATTATCCGCGATCTCCATTGTTCTAAATAAAATTTTCGATATGATGGGAAAATGTCTACACAGGAGAAAGTTCATGTGGAGGCCATTGAAAGAAATTGCAGGGCTAAGCGTCCAAGGCGACTCATGACCATTTTTCGCATTCACTTTTTCTTTTTTCCTGTAAGCATTTCCTTTGGCTAACAGTAAAAATTTGTAGCAAATAACTATAAAATTGCAATGTATATTCACTGTATAAAATAACCATCTTATTTTATTCGAAAAGAAATATACAACTTGCTGGAAAATAACCATCCCATATCTCAAGAATTTCTACACATCTTGAGGATGCTGCATTCCTAACATAAACTTATATAGCTACATAAGAAGCATCTGTTACATACAGGCTTCTCTTCTGTTTTGATTCACCTTAGAAATGAGAAAAGCTAGTCATACCAAGTTCTTTCAGAACTTGAGGGCACTCATCACTAGGCTTCTCCGGCATGAACCCAAGAGGATTTGCGACGCGAACGGGAGATGCCATGCCATTCTTATGTGTAAGACTGACCCTTGCAGTTTTCTTGAGGAATGCATCATTGCTTTTCTGTTCGCACCCGGGCTTGTTGCTGCTCAACAGATCAACCTCACAGACTTCATCCTCATGATCTCCATCCACTGGGATGCGGTAGGTTCCGGTTTCATCTGTTGTGGCTTCGACGCTGTACGTTATGCTACCACCTTCGCGGTCTCTGCACTCCAAGCGAACCTTAGCTCCTGCATTAATAGCAATATTAGTGCAAAACACATGGTTTATAAACCGCACGGTTTCGGTAACAAATCTCTGCGCTTGTCTGATGTTCCGTAAAAATTATACCTTGGATATCCTTACTGATGCGTGTTACGAACTGTGTACGGCAAGTGTCGCAGTAAACTTTGCCTTCGACGAAGAAGCGGTCATCGGCAGAAGCTGCTGCTGCTATGAATGTCAAGAAACAAAGAGCCGATGCGAATACGATCACACTGCAAGATTTAGCCATTGCTTTCTGGTTTTTTATTTATTTTTATTTCCCTTCTATTATAACAAATTTAATTTGACTCAATTAGATTAACAATTTGAGATAGAAGAAGAAGAAGAAGAAAACTCTTTTTGTGGAGTATTAGAAGTACAATGGTGATCTGAGTGATAAAAGCAAATTGTATGGCATTATATTTTGGATGGGTTCCTAAATGGTCAATGGTTGTCCTTTGTCTAGTCCCTTTTGTGGTTGAGAATGTTTTTGACTAGTCCCACCTTATTTCTCTCCTGTTCAACGTTAAAAATTAACTTATGGATTATCCGGACATACGAATCTTTAGGTACCTTTATCGGGACATAAGTGTTTTATTTAACGTCAGCCATTGTTCGTCTAATTAATTCTTATAACTCTTGTATATATATGTAATACTAGATGACGCAATACTTATATCATGGGTGTAACCAAAAAAAAAAAAGAAAAAAAAAATCTAAGAAACAACACATTCAGTAAAAAAGAAGAAGAAGAGGAAGAAAAGGATTAATCATAAAAGGAAAAAAATAAAAAAATAACAAAAAAATTAGAAATGAAAATACATAATGAAATATTAGTTTACAATAAATTATATAAACAGTGATTGGTTCTTTGGTAAAATGAATAGTACATTTAGTTAACGAAATAGAATAAGGGAGGAATGGAATTATAATTACTGAGGAATGGAATTAGTACGCAATAAGATATGAATGATTATTATTGTGTTTACTTAAAAGTAATAGAATTAGAATTACATCATTTACTTGAAATAATATAATGAGAAATACATATTGAATTGAAATGAAAATATCCAAATTACCCCTCCAGTAAAATAAAACAAACATAACAAGATAAAAAACAAAACAAACCCAAATCAGTGATCATCTTCAACACATCCCCCTCGTCTCGATTGTGGAAGCCCTATTCATACGACAGCCAATGTCACCGTCTGACATCGCTGGCATCCCCTAACCCAACACATCCTTGTTCATTGACGTCACTTATTCCCTAATCACTAGGCCAATGCCCCTATATGTGCACATTTAGAGAAACGAAGCCTTAGTAGAAGTTTGTAAGCCATCCCCTAAAATTGGTCTACATTCATCGAGGTACACTACTTGTTTCATCGTGTTTATATGTCACGCTCTGAAGCGGTAGAGTCGTAACAGTCCCGTCGTGTAAACCGTCCCAAGATAGAAGCTAGCTTTACAACCGCTATCTTAGACCTAATCTATACAAGGCGTCCATGACTAACTCGTTTTGAAGTAAACAATTTGTAATTTAAATAAAGCATTTATCTAAGAAAGTGAGGAAATATATGTATTCACTATAATTCAGTTATTGCAATTAAAGTTTACAATATTTCTCTGTAATATATTCCCGAGTTATTACATTATTCAGAAATGAAAAATTCTAAAGTAAAAGCTTAAACCTTAAAAATATATGTTTATTCTTCAATATTTTTCCTTACTCCCTAGGATCTAGCAGTTGTTAGCTTCAGAGTAGTTGTTTATCGCTTCTTAGCCAGCACCTGCACGATATCTATAGGGATGTGAGTAACCACAGCTCAGTAAGTTAGGATAGAGGACTTAAAACTACACCAAAAACACAACAAGGTTTTCAATCACTTATTAGGTGTAATGCATGTGCAAGCAAATGCCATCGCACGACGTTGTCTAGCCCGTCGTGAGATTAGAGAAATTACGCCCGCTCTAATCCGGGTTGAGGAGTTGCCATTAATGCAACAGCTCATGACCAAACCCAAGCTTGTGCAATGGAGACCTCGCTCCTCCCATGACTACCTTCGAACTACCGACTTCACCCTCGCCACGACCTCCTCTCTTGTCACTTAGTTTAGCTAAGGATGAAAAAGAGACTATTATGCAATCTTGCGCTATCCCTTTCGAAGGAGTCGGTATTTAGCCGGAGAGTCCTAAGTTCCCCTAACGGGTTGCCATGCATATCCGATTATGATTACTGATCGTATATTTGATTAAGTTCAGTTTAGGGTGATCAATCATTTCATACAAATCATACAATATATACTAGAACAACAAACAGAATCATAACATCTCCCATAATCAAACACATGCACACATTCAACTATTTAACAAGCATAACTAAGCATAACCAAGCATAATCTTAAGCCTCCAAAATACAACATCGTATTAATCTCAACTTACCTCGACTCCTAGCTCACTCGCTCGAGGTCCGATTTGCACAGGCCATCGCCGATCATCCCTATAACACAAATGTGGTTTTAGCTTTTCATATAACTATTATAGGTTCATTTTATCCTATAATGCTTATTATTAGGTTTTGTTTAGGGTTTAATATGTCTAATTATCTAGGTCTTAAGTCTTTTATAATTATTCTAGGTTTGGGGTTAGGTTCGGATTCGGTTTCCGCATTGATTTCTAAATTAGGTTCTAGTTCGATTTCTAAGTAATGTTTTATATTCCAACCTTAGAAATTCATTCCAACCCATAATGTGAAATTAATCACATTACTTCTCGATCTTCTACATACCATCATTATCCTTAGTCAGTATTTATTTTACTTGGTACACTTAAATTCGTATTAGTGTACCGAATTCACTTCTAATGTGAGAAATTTTTACATTTTTCATATAATTACATAAATTCAAGTTTCCTATTAGATTTATTATACATTTTTATTATTATAATATTTTCTATTTATTATATTTCCAATAATTATGTATTATGTATTATTTCCTATTATGTATATAATACACTTCTAATATTTCTATCACTTTAATTACCATTTCTAAACATCAATTATCATTTCAAAATGTCTAAATTCAACCTAAATCAAATTTTACTCCTAATTTCCTTAATTTACAAAATTAACTTAAAATTTACTATTTTTTCCTATTACTCATTTACCACATAATTAACCTAATAATTACATCTAACATCCTAAATGCTACAAGTATCATACTCCATTAGATTTTAACATCCTAAAACATGTACTTATTCACTAAATCAGTAATTAACCATCTAATTACTTTATTAACCCTAAATTACCCATTTTATGCTTTATTTTAAGGCCTAAAAATTATCTAAAAATTTCGAAAATTAATTTTTGAAAACGGGCTTCATAGCACTGTTTTATATCATCTAAGTAATCTATACAAAAATTTTGGGCTCGAAACTACACTCCTAAGGTCATTTATTTCTAAACTGAAACATGTTCGGTTTTGCATGATTTCTTAAGGATCCTATATCATGAGACATATTTTCATCAAAATAATATTTTTCCTATAAATTACATACAAAAATATTCCAAAATAACAAAATTCATAATTTTCTAATGATATTTACTATTTTTACAAAATTACACAAGAATCGGGCTGGAAATCGGACTCACCGATCTAGGTGGCTCCGGCCATTGCCGGCAGCTGTGGCCTTATCGGCAAGCTTGGGCGCTGCCACCATCGTGTGGTGGTGGTGGCCATCCACTTCCAATTACTCGTCTGGTGGGGATTTCCTTTAAAGGCCCTAATTGTACAGTTTTTTTTATTTTTTTTCTAACTTGAATTTTTCTCTCATTTTTCGCCTCTCCCTAATTTTCTTTGATTTCTAATTGTCCAAATGAGTTCCTGGTTTTTTCTTGCTATTTATAGAGCTTTAGGATAATTATTGTGCATTAAATTAGACAATACAATTGCTTTATCCCTTAATTTTTGGCTTTTGTGTTACCTAATTTTAATTGGTTAATTTTTCTTTTTCAGATTTTGACTTGCCATGACCATATTTGCATCATTCCTCACTCTTCTGATTTTTTTTCTGATTTTTCCACAATTAATTTATAATTTTCTTTAATTATTTATTAAGTTTTTGGCCAATTTAGGTAATTTCGCGTATTTTTATTTACACGTAAATATATGTAGGGTACATGTGAACATTCCTAATTATTATTTTGGTCATTCTAAAATTTTTAGTATACATATAATCTATCTCTAGTAATTTATTAGTTATTAGATTACACTTTTTGCCTTTTCAGTAATTAGCAATTATCATGCTTAAAATTTGAAAAGTTTATAGTCTCCTATTTTATTACTTATTTTCTTAAATTCAAGTTTATGGAGTCATTTTTACTAATATTTCTCTCAATAGTTTATAATTCAGGCTTGATCGGATCTTTCAGCCGATCGAAACCTTGAGTGATTGATTGTGGGGCTTACATTATATTTCCATCTATGAGTGCGATTCACTTTTATTTTTTCTACATTCTCATGCATGAAATCGAAATCAGAAAATGTGGTGTGTGTTGATTTTCCATGCTTGCGATGGTTACATTATAACTATGTCACATTATCTAAGCGATTATGTATAAGTTTTGTCTTTCTCGCCTCTTTAAGAAGTGGTCACTTCATTTTTTCTTTATATTCTTGACTAATTTTTGCATAAGCATGTGCTTTGTATTAAGGGATTATATGTCTAATATTATGTTTTCTTTTTTATAATCTTGGTTTTTATTATGGGTCAAATAATCCCTTAACATAAACAAGAAATAGTCATTATTAGAAATTAATAAGTGCATTAATCTATTGCACCTAAATAGATGGTGAAGTTGCTTGTGTATTTGTAGTCAACAGTGTGGATTAATTGAGTTATGTCAACTGTTATACATGGGTGTAAGATATGTGGGAAAAAAGGCCATGCTATTATTTCCCCTTATATTAGAGGAAGTAAGGATGCAAAATGGTATGAGTTTACCATTAAATTGCAAGTTTGAGAGAAAGGATTCTAAATTTTTTGTTTCGCATGGAAGGATTCTAACCAAATTCGTATGGGGTTGGGATGGGGGAAGGATTCTAATGAAAGGGAAGAAAAAAAAAGAAAAAATAGATGAAAGATTCACAGTAGCATTGCTACAATATTATTCCATTCAATTAGGGTGGACTAGTAAGAGTGGTATCTGCATGTTAAGATGTGAATTATTGCTAGCTTTACCATCTAACATTTTAGATTGTTTTTTTACACAACTTAAAAAGGCAAAAGATTCACATGGCTCAACTCATTCATAAGAAATATAAATTGCACTCTGAATCTTACATTTTAAAATATAACCCTTGCTTGGACAAATAAAATATATGAAAGGCTCTCATTGGCTCTGCTATAATATTATCCATTCAATTATGGTGAACTAGCAAGACCGGTATTTGCATTAAGGATGTGAATTGCTCTGAGCTTTATGCAGATTGCTGATGCATGCATTGTTATTGCTTGAAGATGCTAATATTTTAGATGAAGTGGCTTTTGGAAGGGTAGTTGGTGACGCCACCAATCATAACCATGTGAAACGATGTGCACATAAAGTTTTGTGTTGCCATTTGAAGTTGGAAGCATGCCTCTTTTTTAGAGCCATACAAAAAATAAATAAATTGCTTTGGGGTTTACATATATTTAGTTAACAAATTATTACCAAACCAATTTACCATTGTATCCCTTCAATCCCAATCTTCTTGTAATTTCTAATCATACATGAGATTATATTTGAGGAGTAGATATAATATTTGAAATCTTTTACTTAGTATAGCCATCATATTCCTCCCATCCCTCATGTAGGGTCACTTTAAAGAGAGCCTTTCCTTTCTCCACCCAAAATGGCTCTACAAATATGAACTTGAATTAAATACTAGCTAAGTGATTATATAGTTTAAGGTAAATGGAATGGACATGAACAACCTTTTTATATTTATCAAAGCTGTCAATTTTCTAATATTTCCACAAAAGTTCATCCATAGGAATGCTAAGTCATATGAATTATGTCCTCTTAACTTATGCAATAGTAAACTTTTCATGATGAAGAACATGGTTAATATGCGAGTTTGTCTTCTTAATAGGACTTCCTCCGATAAGTTAAGTGCATCTTATGCCCGTGGGCCCCCCCTTCCTTTTTTTTTTTTTTAAGAAAAATGTAGGTTGCATGAGGTGACATATTTTTTATTGAAAAAGTACTAGTGTCTGTTGCATATGCTTGGAGAATAGATAAATAGGTATTTATAAGAGAGTATGCTATGGCTATTTACAAAAAGCTATGATGTGTACTAGTTAGTAAAGTTAATGTAATTGTATGAGATTGGATTGAGTAATGAGAAGTCGGGCTAATAATGTGTTCTTATTGGAAAAAAATAGAACAAGTTTGTTGATATTTGTTTGAATCGTAGGTATGGGGTGGATTGTAGTAGATACCCATGAGTTCACTTTTACATAAAATTGCTTTGGTCTAACGTAAAAGGATATGTTAGTGTTACTTGACAATGTACTATAACATAATCAATATATTCATTTGCATTCTCATGTGTATGATAAGTTTAGAGTTTGACTTCCTTCGGCCATACATGAAGTATATCGAGTTGCATTACCATGTCCAGTGCTACACATCTATCAGCCTCTCATTTCTTAGAACAAGAAACCGTGGTTTGTTGTTATGGGAAACAGTCAATTATTATTTCATCTTAGAAACAATGTAGCTTTGGACGAAGATTTTGTAGGTGTGCAAGTTATTAGGTATGGATACCATTATTATCGTAATTTTCTTTACCCATTGATTTCCTTACATAAGTGGCTTAACTCCCACACATTACGTAGGATGGGGGAGGATGTAAGTTCTTTGAGTAGGTAGATCCCCTGATATGCCAGTACGGATTGAAGTTTAGAAAGAAGGTTTTGCATTGTCTAGAACAATGAATGAGGAAGCATCTATTGATAATAGAAAATTTTGCTATGTTTAAAAATTGCAAGCTACCAATATACATTTACAAGAGTAGTGTAAGTTATTGTATCCAGGGGGAAATCCATCTCATAACATCTTCGATAGCAGCATAGAAGCTTATTTTGAATGATTTTAAGATGCTACAACAATTAATCATGATTTGTATGACATGGGATTCAAGACATATGAAAATTAAAGGGAATAAAAGGAGGTTGTGCTAAATGTTTCCATTAATCCCATGATTAATAGCCTGTTTTGACAACATAGAAAGTATAAGTGTACTGATTCATTGACACTGTTGCAACATACATATAATAATAAGTCAGTAACATCTATGTACATTAATATAGAGGCATGGTCTATGCTTCAAGTCAAAAGCAATACATATATTTACAATAATATAGAGGCATTGTCTATGCTTCAAGTCAGAAGCAATACAACAATGTGTTCTCACGAAGTATCCCATCAAAATATGAACAACCACATGTTCCAATTGCTCCTATCTATGTTAGTGGTTACATTCATGGACCTTCATACATTCTTGTTGAGTTTGAAACATAACAGTTACTTCCAAAAGACACAAAAAAATCCTTATGTCATCGTGGAGGATGAGAAGTCAACATATTCATCAACATCGAACAAAAAAAGATAATCCACTAGACATCATCACCAATAAAGCTTGTTCCTAATTTGCTACACAATGCACTACCATTCGGACATAGTCTAACCGCTCCTTAAGTGGCAAGTTGTACGGTACAACGACTTTATATGGCTTCTCAGGGAGTTTATCCAGTGCATCTAAGATCTCTGCTTCTGTTAGGCCTTTAATGCCACCAAGAAAGTTTCTCAATTGTGCCATGTTCGCTATTGTCTTGTCTATTGCCAAAGTTTGCATCAATTCATGAAAAAAAAAAAAATCTAAAAAACAATACATTTAGTAAAAAAAAAAAAAGAAGAAGAAAAGAAGAAAAAGAAGAAAAGGACTAATCATAAAAGGAAAAAAAATAATAATAAATTATTAAAAATGAAAATACATAATGAAATATTAGTTTACAGTAGATTATATAAACAATGATTGGTTCTTTGGTAAAATGAAAAGTTAAGAAAAAAATAAAAGTGCCAAAAAATCAAAGTGAACCTTCTTAGTTCAATAATATAATATAATTATATCATATTATATATGTGTGTTGGTGTGTTTGTATGTATGTCTATTTATAAATAGGTATAATGCGCATTATGTATTTATATATTTTACCTATATAAATTGAAATTCTATACTCAAAGTAATGTTTACAAGAGATTATGCATTGGATGTATCAAGAAGTTAGGCTTAAATTTCAATTAACCCCTTTTTAGATGGTATAGCAGAAGTGCTAATGCTAGTTTTTGGACACAAGTTGACCACCTTGGGCCTAAACTCAACTTAAGAGGCCACATCACAAAATGGGTTAGGATTGATCACCTCGACCTCATGAGACATCGATCCTAATCGCAACTAGGCAACCATCTCGGGCTTAATGCCGACTAGCAACTTTCACCTAGCTTATAGGTACGAGGAATCAAAGGCCCAACATAGAATGTCCCATGTTGTTAGAGCCAATCCCAATGGCCTACAGGTCGACCTTTTAGGGACTTCTGATAATCTTCTCTAGGTAACACTAAACTCCTGTACAATCTTTAGTAAGAACTCCTTAAAGCTTAGTCACACAACTTTTCACCACTTATCATTTGGAAAGCTTATTAGCTATGATTGTACAACATTATCAAGCATTTGTAAAGAAAAGATAGACATAAAGTCTAAAAATAATTATTCCTACCGCCGACAGAAGATCTCATTAACCTCAAGCCTTAAAATCTAGGACCATGCGCTACGAGTTAATGAAGGCTCAGGGATTGTATAAATACTCGATCTCTCTCTCTTCACAAGTGAGTTTACTCTTTCGTACTCATTTTACACTTTGCTTGTTTCCTTCCTTACTTTCCTTTTGTCGAATTACATACTCCTTTACAAGTATCACTAACTAAAATATTGGAGTGACCCAATAATAACTCCCAGGCTGTTCTACTCACCCTTGTCTATTTTGCTCTTAAGCCTAAGGCATATGGAGCCCTCCCCTATTTGGTTGGTTCGACACTAGGAGCCTATTATCTTCTACCACCTTAAAATCTTGAGATGATAGGAAGCTCTTAAAATATTATTAGAACTAAGTGCATCTATATGCTTTTACCTAAATATTAGAACACATAGATATGCAAATTATAGCATAAATAATAGATAAGCAATACGGTGAGGTAAAGTAAACATATTAAGGATATACATATAAAGCCTACATATATAGAGTTTCAGCCTTTTGCTTACAATCTTTCTACCATTATTATTTACTCAATTGCTAGGACTCTAGTATAACTTTTCAAACAAGAGTATAAGTTAGCTCTACTATTGTGACAATTCTAGCAATCGTAGTTGTGACACACATGATTCTCTTAAGTTTTACTAGTACTCAATTAGCCTAACATTAGCTAGACTCTTACAGAATGCTTTCACATCTCTCACACTAGGTCTATGGGTATCAATTACCATTTACAACCAAAAAAACAACCTCACTAAAGAGTAAAAAATAAAACAATATCAAAATATTCCTTGAAACCATGCGAGTGGTATGTCGCAAGCTTTTCAAATCTATCAGAAGTTCACTTCTTGCTAGCAGTTCTCAATCAAGTACGTCCCACGTGTGCTATTCATTCCTTGTGACTTTAAATACATAGGGGTTGAGTTTTCATCAAAGCACAACATTTTTGTGCTTGAAAATCATTTTCATTTGAAGGGCTTAACTGTTAGAAGAATGTTTGGAAATTTTCTAATTTAAAGCTTAACAAGTTTGGACAACAAAATGGAAGCAGTCCCGCCTGAAGGTAATTAGATAGAATGGCCTCTGGACGGTATGGTAGAGACCACAACATTGGGACGGTCCTAGTCATAGAATACCTGTAGAATGCTACATGCTACTATCTGAATGGTAGCCCCAATCCCATTCGGACGATAGCTTATTTTCTTATAACCTTTAGCCCCTAATTTGAACTACTTTATGTTTGGCCCTTACTTCCATTTGTATTTAGAACCTTACACTCTTTAAACTTATTGTGGAATCAAATCCTCATTATTGTTCTTATCAATCTTGAATTAAGGAATCAATAGTATTCATGAGTTATATAGAATTTGGCTAGTAGGTTTATTCTTCTTGTTCTGTGAGTCATTATTTTGGGAAAGTTATACCTTTCAAATCCTGATAAGAAAACAAAAAAATGGTAATATCCATTTATTGTAGTTAAAATTGGTTCCCATTTGATTGCATTAGACAGCAATAAGGAAATTATTCCTCCAATACAAGAAGAGGGGGATACCCAAAGCACACTCACAATGCCCATTTCACTTTACAATCTAACTTTTAAGCTTGGCTAAGACGAAGTCAAATTTAAGGCGTTTTAGAAAGCTTCTTTATTGTTCTAAAATATAAATTCAAACTTTCCATTTTTTAAATAGCTTTCAAGATGGCACAATACATATATTTATTTGTTTATGAGGAATTTTTGCAATTTTTCACTCTATTGTCATGGTAGAGTACCCATGAAGTGGTAAAAAGATTCAATAAATGTTACACGTCATGTATTATACATATAGAGATGTAAACACTAATAAAATGTTAACACGAATATTACTAGCACAAATTGTTTTTAAATCAATTATCATTTGATTTACATACGATATATATATCAATATTTTATTAGTATTTACATACCATATGTACATAATAAGTGAGGTATATTACTTACTGAATCGTTTTTTAATACTTTATATATATATAAATACTTTGTGATATATAAATGTGGATCTAAATACAAATATACATTCAATTTACAAGCGCTGGATACAACATGCTCACGCAGGTAAGCATTTTAATATTTGTTTATCTACTAACAAGTATGTTCCATCTTTCTCCTTTTTTTCTAGTAAAATATATTATCTATCTCATATACTCTCAAGCTTAGAAAATTGGAAACACCATCCTATAGGATTTCAAACAGTAAGACAATGAACCGACGAAACCGTAGAATAACCCATGATTTATACTACTACGATTACAGATTTCTAAGCAATTATATATACCATCACATGATTGAGCAGCCAGTAGTGGATTCATCACTGAACATGGCACCTGGTCTGTCCTTAACCAAGTCTGCATAAGCTGGTTGATAAAAATAATTGCCATGGCCATGAATGCCGTAATCATGCGAATAATAGCTGGAGGAGCTTGGGTTTTGGTAATAGTATTGGTTAAAATTGTCCGAAGGGTCTCTTCTTCGCTGGTATGGCCACAGCTCCGCCATCCGCCCGGTCTTGCGGACCGCACGGAGAACCTTACGTTGGTCGGGCCACCCCATGACCGTCACCTTTTGCATGCTCATGTCTACGTCTACTTGATGTATTCCTGTTAAACATTTAGAGTAAAATTACTCAGCAAAGATTTTTTAATCCGTTGGAATGTGTTTAGATTAGGAGGATGCTTGAGGGTTTTATATGATCCTGTCCCAATTAGAAAAAAACAAATTGAAATAGCTATGTATAGGTAATTTCTTCCATTAACTCGCATGTCAACGATTTCATTTGAAGTCGCGGTACAAAATTATTAGTACATACATATATATTTTGGTACAATATATAAATTTTGACATATATTTCTATTACTAGAATTTGTTAAACGTAATTTTTACTGGAATTTGTAAGTTGTACTAAAATCTGTGTGCATGTATCAACGACTTAACACAAGAAAATCCTACTCTACATATATTAACCTTTTATGGTTGAGCTAAACGAATAAAGCTTCTATCAGATTGTAAGATTGTGAACTCTTAAAAGATTCAGCACTTAAATGATAAGTGAAAGGACTAGGTCAACTGGCCTTCTAATTTTTCGATAGCTTTCCTTATCTTGTTCTCGCATCCTTGACAGCACATATGAACGTGCATCTCTACAACCTGAAAAAGAAAAAAAAAAAAAAAAAAAAGGAAAGGCCCAATCTTTTAGAATAATTGAATAATCCGATTAAAACAAACGAAAACGAAAAATAAATAAAACAATAAAAAAAGAAAAAAGTATCGTAATTTTTTTCCGCCAACATGTTATCCTTTTCTAAAAAGGTTTTTGTTATAATACAATAAAGTTAATAGGATATACAAGTGAAATATAATATTTTTTCTTATTTAATAATAAACAAATAAAATAATATTTTAAGATTTTGCATTGGAGTGGTATAAAAACTAATCTCCTAATAGAATATATCAGGTCTGAATCCATCCTTCCTTATTCTCTATTGTAGTCATTAAAAAAGAAAATTAAAACAGTCTAATAATTAGAGGTAGTGCTAATTTATAACTTCGCTGCTCATTTGAAATGTCAGTATCTCCTTGAGTGGCAATTACATCGCCTTTAACTACATAAAAAACTGGAATCTAGATCTAATGTTATCCACATAATCACATATCTTATAGTTTGGAGCCGCGCTTGTAAAAAAAGTAAATCGTAAATGTTTTTTCTCATCGAGAGAGAAAGAGAAGAAGAGAGTACCGTCATCTTTGCTGGGCCCTGCTTTTTCCAAGCTAGCTATTACAGTTGATGTATTGCAATGCTTTTGATTTGAGGCCATGGTACTATACTTATACTACGAAGTGATAAAACCTCCATGTCTTAAAAAAAATATGACATCACATAACTTGACAGAGGGGGAAGAATTAAAAAAATAAAAAGGCGAACCGGTAGTTATAGATGATAGTTACCAAAAACAATTAAAAAAATAAAAGATAAAAGTATGGATAGGATGATGCCAAAAGAATAATTTTTAAATCCGAAGTCATTGAAGTCTTTCTTTATAATTTCCCATGCAACTTGATTTAAAATTAAAATCAGAGAAATTGCATGGAAATTGCTTGTAAATTGAAGGGCTTTTTCTCTCTAAAGTCTAGCTAGACAAGTAAAAGAGATAATGCCATATATAGTCCATATCAATCACAATCTCCATCAAAATTAGATCTAAGTAAAGAGTGAAATATCATTCGTAATGTTTAAAGGTATGTAAAATCAAATAAAAATTTAATATTTGACCAATAACTATAGAATTATTTTCAACGATGGTTGTGAGTAATTTTACATGTCAAATTTTTACTCATTCTTACCTACATCGACATATAGTACGCACAATGTGTCATTCTCAGTGAATCATTTATCTAATATATACATCACTATAATGTGAAGGACAATTGCCAAGGAAAAGTATAGATGGAGAAAGGCGAATATCATATTATTATAAAATTGTTAATTAGGTTATCCAAACGATGGAGTCTTACTAAAAAATGAAAACGAAATCAACATGTTGCATTGCATGGAGTTGCCTGGTAGAAAGCAAGAACTAATTTGCCTGAATTACATTTACATATTATATAGGTCAATATTTTCACCAAGAAACATCTGTTTTTCTTTTTTGCTATTAATATATTACAATATAAAAGAATGAAGATTTGAATCTAATTCATCTTATTAAGAAATCAATATTAATGTCACTAGACTATAATCTGTCTTAATCATCTATAAATATCTTAAAATTTAAAAACTATAACACTATATCCCTATCTAAATATTTCACATATCCCTATCTAAATATTTGTGAAAGTGTGATTGAAATTATCATATTTAAAAAAAACGGTTGTGATAGTAAAATGGGACTTAGAGCTCCGGTAGGGAGTATAATGTTGCACCTTTGAGTTCGAGGAGCTTTTCTCATTTTAATACTTATATGAAAGTGTTGATGCAATTTATCCTATTATCTTCTTGAATTTTATGAAATGACATGAAGTGAATAAATGAAAACAATTATTGGTTTCTCCTAGTTGTAAATTTATTAGTAGTTTTAGATGGGCATCGGATGCATCTGCCTAATGTCTTGTCTCGTACCCGTCACACCGAGTCTCCGTGAGAGGAGTGCGGACTTGGATGAACACGAAATAAATCCACGCGCCGGTCCGGTTTCTCATTTTTGGGCTTCGAACCTGGAAGATGCTAGGCCCGTACCAGCAGCATGTGTCCACGGTGCGGGATATTTCTCGGTGCTGGTTTGTAGAACGATATTTTAGATTTATTAATAGGTTATGTTGTCATCAATCGCTATTAAGGTGATGCAATGAAAAAGAAAGCGCTCGGTGTTGGGTAATTTCCTCAGGTCTTACTTAAGACACTATATTGAACTGAACTGACGTATGGAGCCTCTATAAAGAAGTGTGGTAGTTTAAGTGTAGATTCTGCAAGTAAGATGTGACATATATTCTAATGAAATACTATCAACTAATTCTTGGTTGTGATGAAATATTTAATCAAGTTGTTGTAATCTAATGATATAAATATTAATTTTTTTCAATTAGATGGATTAATTTTGACCCCTCTATTGTGAATAGATTTCGTCCGGTAAAGTTGGATATAATTAGGCTTTACGTTTGGTGATTGTAGACTTATAAAAGAAAGCATATTAAGAGGCGTTGAGATATTATATAACATGACCAATGCTTAGGTCAGCAAAGGTTCGTAAGTAGGAAAGTAAGAAAGCTAGTGAGCTTAATGTATGTATTGTGCACAAGGCAGTCAAGATGTATTCCTATTGAAGTGTTTGGCCTATTTATAAAGAGGGGTTAATGCAAATTTAAGAACATGTATTGCACATTAATACACTCACTAAGTTTGGTAAGTGGGATCGTGCTAATTATTGTGTTCTGAGAATATAGGAACTCTATTGTTGATCGAGTTTTAGAGCCATATCCATTTGGCTTGTGATTGCTATGAGCATCTTATTGTGAAGCCAAAGGCTAAATGGTATCTAGTTTTTGTTTGGAAGCTCTTTAAGCGAGTTAGTTGTAAGATGGGATAGGTTGGTTAATGAGAAAACATGTCGGTTTTAAGCTCGAAAAGGTCGACCTTAAGCTTGAACAGGTCGACCTAAGGTTTAAAGAGGTCAGTATAGGCTTAAGAGACGTGTCTAAAATCTCCTATCAATAGCCCCACCTCCCTCAAATTGTAATGTTAATAGCTGAAAAAAAAAATTGTTTGAATAGATCATAACAAGGTGCAAAATGTAGTGAAAGGCAAGCGCATCCACGAGAAATGACGACATAATTGCAAGAATTCTTACATTATTTTCACATATATTAGGATTAAGAGTAAACTATTTATTTTTATAGAAATCTTCCATAGGATAGCAAGAAAGAATTATCCCTAAGTGTTGGGCTTTAAGAAAGTAGGCTCTTTAAGAAATTATCTGGATTTTTTGCTTCAGTGGGAAGGCAACCACTACTTCTCATCTCAATATTTTAATTGAAAAATCTTAGTAGATGGAAGGCTCAACATCTTAGTATGGATGGAAGAATTATTCTAGCAAAAAATGTCTTAGAGTCTCTTCGTACTTATTACATGTAAGTGAGTAAATTGCTCTGGAGTATTCATGTAAGTGAGTAAATTGCTTTAAAAGTATTATGAACGAACTTATATAGATCTTTAGGAATTTTTCATGAAATGAAGTGGAAAAATTGTTTTGAGGTACCGGATTAATTAAGACAAAATTGCTTTTTGAAAAGAAGTTAGAGGTCAAGATGGCTCTAAAACAGATGGAACCATTGTTAGCCCAGCTATGAGTTGTTTCACAAGGCCAAGTAATTCATAGGTTGATTCTGAGCCTTCAAATAGGTAATATTTTGTTTTGTAAATTTCTTATTGAGTATAAATATTATATATAATATGTATATATTATTATATTATATGTAATATGTGCATATATATAATTATAGATATAAATATATCATATATATATTTTCCTTTTTTCTAAAAAAAATTTAACATAATCAAACCACTGGTTTCAATTAATTAGTATTGATTCTAACTGATCAGCGGGGTTACGTTGGCTAAACCCATTTAAATCACAATTGTGAGGTTGATTTAAGCAGGCTCCTATGGGCCGATTATAGGCCCTTGAACAAGGGCTGGTTTTGACTTGGTTCATGGGTCAAATAATCTTTTCTTAGGCCTAGATTTAGAGTTGATAAACCTAGCAATGCAGGATAAAGCCCTACAATAAAAAGGATTTGGGAGCTATAGGATGGGAAACTTGATTGGGCGAACTTAATAAAAGCAAATATAAGAAACTTCTCAAGCAAATCACGATATTTGCTTAAAGGATTGCTCTTTTAGGGCCAGGGATACGGAGCTTTAAGAAAGTCATAAATGGTTAAATGAACATGGTGAGACGGTTTTAGGAAATGGTAAGCAATCAAATTTTTAGTTAGATAAGTGGGGGAGGAAATTTTACTATGAGGCAGAGATTTCAAGTCCCGATACATCATAAGGCCTTGCATCTTTCGGTTTAGGTTGTTGGAAAAAATGACTGTATTGGATGAGGAAAAAATTTGGCTTTCCTATCTCAAATATTTTGAGAGATGCTGTTGATCCTATTGTGTTAAATACATATAATAGCGATTACAAAAACTATTTCATTGGATGCTTGCAATAATCCATCATTTGATGACATGTGTGAACAATTAATGACAGAGAATGACCCAACTTGCAGAAACTGGAACTGCATATGGTCTTTTCCTCTTGTGAACAATTAATGACAGAGAATGACCCAACTTGCAGAAACTGGAACTGCATATGGTCTTTTCCTCTTCCTCCAAAAATAAGGCTTCTACTTTGGGAAAAAGATTCAATGCTATTAATATGCTTCATGCATTGATGCATTTATTTTGAGAAAAAGATTCAATACTATTAATATGTTTCAAGCATTGATGAATACTATATAAGTACTAATAATAATGTTTAATTTTTAAAAAATTACTATTTAGGTTTTTGCATATTAAATTTTTAATGATACTTGCATGCTATTAACAAATGTATGTGTAAAACTTTTCAACCTACTTTGTGAAATACAACATAACGGTGTCCCTACTTTTAGCTTTTTTTCATCTTTCTTCATATGTTATTTAAACCGGTAAAAAGAATGAAAAATTGGAACCTCGAGAACATGTAACTTAATCTATATTTATATTGTATTAGAGGGAAGCTGGCATTGGTGTAATATATTGCTAAATTCATCGCCTCCAGTAAAAAGAGAATAATTCAATTGGGGGTTTTATGCATAATTATAATTTAAAATTTGAAATTCTTTGTATCATGGTTTTGAAATTTATAAAAAACAAAATTTCTAGATAATAATAAACTAAACATCTTTTAACACACGCATATTATGAGGATTATTTTATCATGTTTCTGATAGAACCTTATTAACTCATTTCACTCGTCATTTTGTATCAATTAGATCTAAACCATTGAAATGATTTTATTTTTAATCGTTTAGATGTAATATATACAAAATTAAAGTTGGAAACACTGCTTCAACACCCGTCCGAAACAATAGCAAGGTGGCATAATCTGTAACCGATTCACGGGTGGATGCACCTAAATCGAAGGTAACAAAGGATTGTGATAAATATTTACGCCAAATAGATCAACCAACGCAAGTGTACAAAACTAACGTAGTTGTAGATACATACAATGGAATTCACTTTGGTTTCTCCATTCGTTTTGTCCCATGTTGGTATCGAACTTAATATAAATCAACATACATCATAGTATTTGCATAAACTCATCAAATATCAAAATTCACTAAACAACCTAAGATTCTATGGCAGAGAAAGGAGGAGGAATTGTCAAGAAAGGCCATGAAGAGGGCCTGAAAATGGCAATTTCAATTTTGGAAGAATTTGAACTTCCTTTAGGACTCCTTCCTTTGGCTGATGTAATTGAAGTAGGGTTTGTGAAGAGCACGGGTTACGTGTGGATCGTGCAAAAGAAGAAGGTTGAACACTCTTTCAAAATGATTAGCAAACTCGTGAGTTATGATGCTGAAATCACTGGCTATGTTGAGAAGAAGAGGATCAAGAAGCTTAAGGGAGTGAAGGCCAAGGAGCTCATGCTCTGGCCACCGGTTAGTGAGATCATCGTCGATGACCCGCCGACCGGGAAAATCCACTTCAAGAGCCTTGCCGGCATTACAAAGACCTTCCCCGTTGAGGCATTCGCTGCCGGACAATAATCTTATGTTGAATTTTGGGCCATACAGCTAGTGTCACATGATATGCTTATCATGATTACAAGTATAATGAGGTCTTCTAGGCCTATGTCTTTATGAATTTCATATTTTCCTTGTTTTGGTCCATATGCCATGCGAATTTTCATATGAAAATTTCTTGTGTATTTTTGGAACATATATGGCTATACTGCATGTTTGCTTACATTCTTATTGTTTTGATATTCATGATTTAGTCTAAGGTATATAAGAAAAGCTTTAATGATACTAACATATTAGGTAAATTGATTAGGAAAAGAATTCAATTGTACTAACATGCTACGTATATCAATGAATGAGTGCAAAAATCAATAAAAAAAATTGATATGTGTAAGTGAAAAAATTTACTTTTTTAAAAAAGTACTAATTATTTTTTTACATATCAAAATTTTAAGGATATTTACATACTACTAATCAATTCATGTAGTGTGTTAGTATTATTGAATTCTTTATTATTTATTAATAGTATATAAGTATCAATAAAATTCTAACATGTAAGAATACAAATGATAGTTTTTTTAAAAACTACACACTATTATTAGTTTTGTATGTCACTGGTGAATTCATGTAGCGAATCTATGTCATCAAACATGACCAATAACTTACACAATGCGCTGTGCCATATGAATCAATAATGGTATATGTCACTTATGAATTTATGCGGCATTTCAATATTATTAAATCTTTTCTCAAAGTATTCTTGGAAGTGAATTTATAAGAACTAATTAAAATGACCAACAACCTACACGATATATTGTGCCAAATGAATTAATAATAGTAAAAAGGTGTAGACACCCTATTTTTTTCCTCTTATAGTTTTATCTTTTTAGAATATAAAAGAAAAAAGGTGTTCTAATTAAAAAAATAACAAAAAAATTGAAAAATAATAAAAAACATTAAAAAATTGAAAAAAATAAAGTGTTAAAAGTGTTTGAGTCGAGTCAGTCAGTTGTTTACAGTTGGATCAAGTAAAAATATACATGTGATTTAATAGATTTAGAGCCTTAAAATATTTGGGCTTCATTAGAAAAAATATCCCACTAAAACATTTAAAGGGATTTTTATCCAATTTAAAAATATTTTAATGGGATTAATTAAAATAAGGATCTATGTTTATAAAATTTGAAGTTGGTGATAAAATATATTTAGTATGTATGTTTTGGACTATCTAAATAGGTTTGGGTTATTTTAAAAAAAGTTAGGGTCAATTGGGCATGAGTTTGAATATAAGAATTAAATGTGGGCCCAAATTTTGAGACTAAGTATAAAAGAATTGTATAACTTGCTAAGAGCAAAAGCAAGCTTAGTTGGCTAAAGCATTAGTATGAGAACTCAAAATGGAGGTTCAAATCTTACTAGATGCATGGGGACCCCTTACATATTTTTTGTTCTCTCATTTCTTTCTAGGCGCCCATAAATACCAAGAAAAGGAGGGAAACGCTAGGGTTTTTTAAAATACGACTATTGGTTACAAATCTTGATAAATCTTGGATATTTTTTTAGTGGATTTGATTGTGACTAAATATTTACCAATAAAGTCAAATCTAACTAGAAAATATTATGATGACATCTATCGTTTCAAGATTGGTTAAAGCTTACATGAATCCAAACTTAAACAAAAAAGATTGAACTTGATCCAAATTTGCTTAAGAAAGACTTGATTTTGTTAGTTTAAATAGACAATAACTCAATTTTGATTGGTGGATCATCTCCTACCTATCATACTATAATATGTAGTCACGGTGAACACGTCGTTAGCCCAACATCTAAACACTCACTGGGCACCCATACCGATGATTAGAAGTCAACCCATTATTGCTACCCATGACCCTTACATGACCTTAGGGGTAGTAAGTAGGCATAGGTATGCGAACCCAGCATGCGTAGGCTCATGCTTGGGTAGCCCCAGTACGGATACATGAAAAAATCTAGAAGTACGAGCAAACGAAACACAAGTACGCTAGGCACGATAATTAGTTAGGCTACCTAAGCACGAGCATACAAGCACGTGAGTAGTACTTGTAGGCATTTATTTATTATAGATAATATAAAGTCTTTAACGAATTAATTATTTGAATAATAAATTATTATTTAATAAATAATAATTTTTGAAATAAGCGATAAATTATTGAATGGGTAATAAGTTATTCAATAAATAATAAATTATTCAGTAAATAATAAATTGTTCAATGAATAGTAAAATGTTTAGTAAATAATAAATTATGCAATGGAAAATAAATTATTTAATAAGTAAATATGGTATTTACTAAACAATAGGTTATTTTTTGTAAAGAAAATATTTAAATATTG
>JAMXBB010000011.1:98051587-98116044 GCA_024138015.1 Lumnitzera littorea | reverse complement strand
CAATTCACCTCGAATAGATCGGTAAGAAAACTAGGGAAGCCTACGAGCTTGGAAGCGCGTGATTTGTCCATGATCCCTATTAATATTTATTTATTAAATTACTTTATAATTTTTATAAATTACCATATAAATACGTACCAATAATATAAAACACACACTCTATGTTTGAGATTAGAAAAATTTAAAATAAATAATAGTTTAAATCATTACAAATACTTGAAAATTGTAATAAAAGTATTTTCGATATTATATTCGAAGCCCAATTATGAATATGCCGAGTGGCATGTGAATAAATGGATAGTACGCAAAGCACCAGCATACGAAATCCAGGCACATGTTATACATAAACACGATGAGCTCAACATGTGAAAAAACATAAATATACAAAGTATACAAATTTTGGCACGGGACACATAGGACACCCAATTACCACCACTACACAAGCGTGATCCAATTATAGCTGCCCAACGACCCAGATGAACACAGAACGTCACTGCTGCACAATAGCAAACATGACACGAAAACTCGATGCCGTCCGACTGCTTTCTCTACATCCTTGTCCGACCCGATCCGGAACAGTAACAGCACCTACAGCCAACACTCGCGAGCCACTCTCTCTCCACCGTAACTTCTCTCACAACCCACCGCAGCGCCTACTGCTGCGCTCCAACATGCACACACCCAAACCCCCCCTAACAATCACAGTGGTAGTGAAGCATCGTGTGCACCTACTGTCTGCGCCTATTGACTGCAACAGCAACCGCAGCACCCATCCACGTAAGACTCCGATCACCCTTATAATTTGTTTCAATAGTTAGACTTCAGTCTCATTAATAATGTTTTTATAATTAGTATTGCAATTAGTTTTAATGTTCAGATAGGTCTTATATTATATCAAGTTTGTGTAATATTTTATTTTTTTTAAAAAGTGTAAAATGAAATAGATGTAATAAATAATTAGTTTAGATTACGGTTGTATTTAGTAGTATAAGTATCATTTGTTGTTGTGTCAGTCGGTTAATAGAAAATTTGCCCAATTATGGTAGTAAAAAAGCAAAGCCCATTCATATTTCTAGTTTTGCTTTTCAAATTGGACCTTTGGGCTTCACAGGTCGGGTCCAGGAATCTTCCTAGAGAGCCCTCTTACTCCATGATTGAAAGACATGAGCAATGGATGTCCAAACATGGAATCACTTACAAAGACTTTGATGGAGAAGCAAAAACGTTTCGAGATATTCAAGGAAAATGTGGAATTCATAGAAGCTTTTAATAGAAACGAAAATAACAAAAAAATACAAGCTCAAAATCAATGAGTTTGCTGATACGAGTGATGATGAGTTTAGAGGTTTGGGGAAAGGGCTCAGACGAGAGTCATTTGATGAAATCCTTTACCGTAGAAAAATCCAAAGTCGAAATGTGGATGAGAATGACGTGCCGGATTCCAGGGACTGGAGAGAAAGAGGTGCTGTTACTCCCTTCAAAAATCAAGGGCGTTGTTGTAAGTAAATCTTTTTCCTGTTACATTACAACCACTAAAAATATGGATAAAAAATATAGAAAATAATTTCCTGTTTTTAAATATGGAGATCATTTTTCTTGGATATATATATATATATATATATAAGAAATGGATCTTCTCCTTTACTTTCTTTAATTTGTCTGTGATATTATTAAGTGTAATCAACAGTTTAAATTACAAAAAAAAATGACAATGTTATGATGACATTAAGAGGTATTATAAAAATCTAAAAAATCTCAACTATTATTTGATAAAATTAATAAAAAAGGTAAATTGAGAAAATTCAAATCATTTTCGATATAGTTAATCATCATCTTAACTTTATCTTGAGCTATGTTAAAAGGTAATACGAATAATATCTTTTGGCCAAAAGAAAAAATAAATAATACGGAAAACATTTGACAATTATAGTTTTGATGAGAACAAATGTCAAGCAGATTCGGGACTATTGTTATTTTCTTATTTCATATATATTTATTTGCATTCTAACAAGATTGTTATAGCTTTGAATACAGCAGGCTGTTGGGCATTCTGAGCTGCTGCAGCTATAGAAGGGCTAACAAAGATCACAGCCGGCAACCTAATTTCCCTTATCGGAGCAAGAACTAATAGACTCTGACACCAATGGAACCAATAACCAATGCAACATCCAGAAGGCATCATCCCATGTTGCAAAAATCAGCGGATATGAATACGTCCCTCCTAATGACGAAAATTCACTTCTAAAGGCCGTCGTGCACCAACCCGTCTCCGTGGCGATCGACGTCAAGGGATATGGCTTCCGATTTTACTCCAATGGTGTGTTTAGTGGGAAATGCGGAACGGATTTGGATCACGGGGTGGTAGCAGTCGGGTACGGGGTGAACGAAGACGGGATTAATTGGGGGGAGGAAGGGTATGTAAGGATAGAACGAAATGTTGATGCTAAGGAAGGAACGTGTGGTATTTTTATTTTAGGTTCTTATCCTATTGCATTAGTGCAATGTTGCTATTGCTTAATTTCAGCTTGGACTAAGAGTGCAAAAAAGAATGAATGTTGTAAAAAATGATACAGATAGAGAATTATACATCATTGATGTGGTATCTTAAGTGCCAAAATAGATACTAATGTAGTATATACTATATCAACATTTAATAAAGTTATAATCACAGCGTAATAAAATATTTTGCATCATTTTAAAAACGTTTATTTTTTTTATTGTGTTTATAATATTTTCATCCTCCGTTTAAACAAAAACTTGAACATTCCTCTTCTAATGTGTAAATTTTTTTTTTTCTTTCCTGTCTAATCTTTTTTTTTTTTCTTTTTTCAGTTAGTCTCATAGCAATATCTATATTATCTATATTAAGTCAAAACACTATACCTATTTCCTCATCATATAATCTAAAATTTTTAAATATTTGCAACCGGAGATATATGTAGATGTAGGCGTCAAACCGACTCGAAATCACCGGTTCATGAGCTTAGCCATAGCTAAATGGTGACCAACCCACTAGGGGGAGAGTGCTGTGTGTGGGGGTGGTGGGGGAAAGGAAAAGAAAAGTTGTAAAAATAATAAAAATTCCAAAAGATATCCATTCTAATAAAATAATCTTACAATTATAGCATTTGAAAGAGATGATTTTTAATTGAAATTAAAAGATGATTTTAACTAAATAATGTTAAAATCGTTCTTTTAAGAAACAATTTCACTCTTTTCATTATTTATTACGGAAAAGTAAAGTGTCCGTAGATCGAGCATCGTTGTCGTCGTGGATTCTCTCCATTTCTTTGCCGGCCCTCATCATTCATTCAACTTTTGGCTGTTTCCACCGTCCACAAGTCGAGATTCAATTTTCTGACGTTGAACCTTTTCTGATGTCGGTGTGACCGGGGAAGTGGGAATGGCCTCTATTTTTATTCAATTTGAAATGGCCTCTTAGATATTATAATTTTGGGATTATTTTCTCAAAGCTTGTATCTTTAGGTTTTTTATTTTTTATTTTTCCTTTTCCCAGTTTTACAGATAAATAAATATATCATACTATGATAAATAAGTAAAACAAAAAGAGAACTAGAAACATCATTTTAACCTAAAAAAAGGGGGGAAAGGAAAAGATGATAGAAAGTACGCGGATTTTAGTATACTAGGTGACCAGCCTAATAATAAAACATCATCAAACACTCTTAGAACATATCTTGTAAATAACACCGTATAGTCTTCTAAATAAGCTATTATGACATCGACCATACACTATTATCCGACACTTGACATGGGCCCCACAATCTTAGGCTCTCTGCACCACATGACACATCTGCTTATAGAATGACGACATTACCATTGGATGGCCGTGGATGATCTCCAGCAATTAGATTACATGTAATCTCACTGCCTCTAGGTACCATCGTGTGGTCTAATTGGCATATTACCCTGACTTCTATATCAGTATACTCTCATTACCATAGACTACGGTCCTAAAAAAATCAATACACAAATGGATGGAGACTTTCCTACATAAGTTAGAAGTATCTATTTTTGAAATCATTAATCAAAGCTACAAGCTTTAAAAATATTATAATAAGTAAAAAAAATATGTATTTTATCTTGACTTTATACTATATATAATATATATACATATATTTTATGCTTCTATTAAAAAATCATGTGAATTTGGAAAGTATATACTAACTGCTACCGAAGAAAAAAGGGGATGATAAAGCATCGTCCTCAAAGCCAAAAATGAGTAATGATGATTTTGATTCTTCTTCAAAGTCATCTGATTTTGATGTTGAATAGTATGCTGATAGAGTTATCAAATAGTCCAATTAGAACTAGCTAAAAACTACCACAGTATTCCAAAAGTTAGAGATCCTACAAATATAGATGCATTAGGCAATCGGAAAAAGAGTAGCATAGTAGAAATTGTATTAAGTTGGCATACTGACAATGTCTTTGCCTAAAATAGGATGCAAAAGAGGATAGGGTCTAATGTTGAAAACATTCAACAACAATTGTCTACTGTTGAACAAAAGCTAGATGATCGTTATAAAATGATCATCTTCCTTTAGAAGAGGCTTAAAGAAGTAAAAAAGGTAGTACCATAACCTAGTATGAGTATTCAGGAATATGTAAAACAAAAAGAGCTGGAAATCAAGAAATCAAATTGAGATGTTGGAAGTAAAGTGGAGAGGAATTTCATATATTCCAATATTAACCTCTACAGAATCTGACATATTTAGTGGGATTATTAAACCCAGAAAAACCTCAACTTCTTTTGCAGAGCTTCAATAATCCCAAAAGAAAAGTCTCTTTGAACCAAGAGAACAAGTAAGACGGATGGAAGCTTTTAGAAAGAAGAAATAAAAAATAAAGGAAACCTCCAACTAAGAACAAAAGTTTAAGGATCTTTATAAAACTCAGAGATTGGAGGATAATGATAATGATGATATGCCTAATTTAGAGTACAAATCTAGAGTCTACATGTAAAGTAGTAAGATAATCCTATAAGAGCATTTCTTAAGGCATACCATGTATAGACAATACCCAAGACTACTATGGTTCGTTCAAAAACAAAATAAGCAACAACACAACAACTGATTTGGAAAGTTCTCATAAGGAAGGTCAAAGTAGTTTGGATCCAGATAATCCAAATGATACAAATGGTTTAGAAGATGATACTCCAACTTCATTTGAATTTGAAGATGTACTTGATTTCTCCAGTGAAGATATTATTGCAACTAGCCCAACAGAACCGATTTTAATAGTTAGAAGTAATGAAGATTAAGGGGATATAGAATATAACACTTTTGATCCAAGACTAAATGCTTTTACAAGGAAATTATCCAAGTCTAATGTGACATTTACATTATATGATAATCCTTATTCAAAATAGCTAGAGAGACTTCAAGAATTTCATTCTTGGATGTCAACAAGATTTTTGGTACAATCTTCTCATAGAGAAATCTTAACAGAATTTGTTAGCAGATTTATAGGAATTATCAAGGATTGGTGGAATTCTGTATTTAAATAAGACCAAATTTTTTTTTTAGGTCTGACAAACTTTGATCAGGCTATAAGAATTCTACACCAATTCCTTGTTAGAAATCCAAAAGATTTAAAAGAAATAAAAAAGGAAAGAGTTTCACGAAAGAAGATGTTGTTCCTACAAAATGACTGATTTAGACTAACACTTAAAGAAAATGGTCCAACTATTCGATCAACTTGGAGTAAATTATACATTTAAGATAGTGTTTCTTTCTTCTATTCCAGCACCATTAGCTAGAGGAATAGAAAAACACCTCCAGCTAAAGAATCAAAAGGTGATTGATATCTTAATTGGAGAAATTCAACAAACACTCCACATTGTCATAGAAGATATGTTTGAAAAAATAGAAGATCATAAAGGATTATATTCGAGGAAGTAATGTCTTTGATGACATGTATAATAAACAAAATTTTCTCATTAAGTGCAAGCATTCTAATCAAGAATGCACATGTGCTCCAAAAAAGAAGAAGCATTTTAGAAAACTGAAGAATAGAAACTCTTTCAAAAGAAGGAAGAGTATTCCCATCAAGAAGTGGAAATACTTTAGGAAGAAAAGAAGAAAAGGAAAGAAATCTAGTAGATGTTATATCTACAATAAGACATGTCACTATGCAAAATAGTGTCCTAAAAAATAATCTTAGAAAATGATTCAAAGCATCACTAACAAGGTTGGGATCAAGATAAAAGAAGACAAAGACCTTGAGTCTTTATTCTCAACAAAGAAAAAACTCTGTTTTCCTTACAAGCTTATTTTGAGACATCCAGTCCATATTAGGTAGATTCAAGAGATGAATCTTATTCAATTCAAAATGTAGAACCAGTTGTTGGTGGTGAGACTATGAATATCGGTATACCTCATATTTTAATTCATATTTTCACCAGCAAATATGACAAACCTATCCTAACAATTTCCTTTTTAGACATTTGAGCAACCTAAAGTATATTGAATCCTAAAGTTCTTCCATAAGACTTTTGGATTCCACATAGTAGGACCTTTGTTACAGCATCCAATAAGGAGTTTCATATACATCTTAGGAGCAGGCCAATAAGAATTTATTTTTTTCCTAAGATGCAGTATCATTACTCTAGTATTTAGATCTCTATTACCAAACAAAGACCTTATTGTTGGCTGGGATATTCTTTCCAAACTTTCACAGATGAAGATCTATCCAAAAGGCATTTGATTCAAGAAATATCACAAGCCTTATACTAAACTCCCTCAATTTTATTCAATTGAAGGGATCGATATACAAGAGATTATTGAGAAGCTCAAAACAGAAGCTTATGCAGAAGATCACACTAAATTTTTGAGGAAATGTGATAATCCATTATGGTATAATAAGAAACTCTTTGTGAGGATAAATTTTAAGAAAAATGAGGATATCAATCCTACTAAAAAAGTCATTCAGGTATATCCTAAACATGACAGATTAACAAAGGAAGAATGTCAAAACTTACTGCAGCAAAGATCGATAGAACCATCAGATTCAAAGTAAGCCCGTAATGCCTTCTATATGAACAAAGGAGTTAAACAAGCAAAGGCAAAATTAAGACTTGTCATAAATTATCAACCTCTCAATTATTTTATCCAAGACGATAAGTTTCCAATCCCCAACAACAATACTTTTTTTAAGAACATTGCCCAAGCTAAGGTATTTTCAAAGTTTGATCTTAAGGTAGGAATTTTGCAATTGGGTATTCATCTAGATGATAGGTCTAAATAAGGATTCTATATTCCAAACCATCACTATCGGTGAAAGGTTTTACCTTTTAGACTTAAGGTGGCTCCATCACTATTCTAGAAGACAATGATAAAAATATTTCAGCTTATCTTGAATAGTGTGATCATATACATAGATGATATTCTCTTTTTTAGTTCAAATGAATTATCCCATAACAAGCTCTTATAACAATTTTATGAGCTAGTAATTTCTTATGGAGTTGCACTTTTAGAAAAGAATACGAAAATTTCTTAGACAGAAATGGAATTTCTTAGTATGAAGATCAAAGATGGATGCTATCAACCAAAGTCATATATTGCTCAAGAATAATTGAAATTCCCATATAAAGATCTTAATACCAAGTAAATTCAACAATTCTTGGGAACAGTCTACCATTTAAGAGACTTTGTCCTTAAGATTTCTTAATATACTTTTACTCTATAAAAAATGCTTAAGAAAAATTATCCTCCATGGGGAGAGAAGCAAACAAGAGCAATAAAGTTTTTTAAGGAAAAACTGTAGAGCCCCCCATTATTGAAGATACCATCATGAGGACAACTTATTTTACATATTGATGCTAGTGACAAATATTACAGAACTATTCTCCTTGAACAAGGAGAAAAAGGTAAACACATTTATGGATACATAAGTGGAAAGTTCAATGACTTTGAAATCCATTATCACTTAACTTTCAAGGTGATCCTTTCAGTCAAGTATGCTATTTAGAAGTTTGAATATTGTCATATGGGATCTCATTTTAAAATTGAAATAGATATGAGTTCTTTCCTAAAGATGCTTAAGTTTAAGGAAAAAATCGTGGCATATCCTTAGTTGTTAAAATGGCGAGAATGCTTTTATAAATATTCTTATGAAGTCAAACATATCTTAGGAAAGAAGAATGATGTAGTAGATTTTCTTTTTAGACCTTAGAAGGATTCTCAAGATTTAATCAAACGAATCCCAATGCACTCATTTGGGGTGGACCTCTTTAGGTGATATTTATGCATTTAGAGTGATTACTATGTTTCAATACAACAATTTCTTTCCTTTACGATGGTACAATTTAAGAAAGTTTTATGAATATAGACCTTTAGAATTAAGATAGATGGTGGAAAGAGAAAGGTTTGTAGAAGAAAGCAAGAGATAGATATGAGAATATTAGACCCTAATCTTCCTAAAATATTGATGATAAATCTTAATCCATTTGGATTACATCTAAGATATCCTTTTCATTCATCCTCATATTTGGAGATTCCATGACAACAAGTTTTCCAAGGAACTTAAGTAGTTTCACCGGTATCTACTTCACCATTACATCATAACCATCTAATTCTCAGCACATGAAGCATTGCAATATTTATAGATAATCAGGTCCAATTTAAGTTTAAACCATTTAACCCACTTGACAAACTTGATGAAATGGTTTAAATCTTTACTCCTATGGAAACAAATTATCTTAGCATGGGTTAATGACTTAACCAGAAGATTTCTAAAAGCAAATTCTTTACAATTTAAACTCATAATTGAATTAAGGTTACAATGGATAAAGTATCAACCAAGAAAGTTTTATCCATTATTCTTTAACTTTGTTGATGACTTTAAAGGAGATATAAGAGAAGATGACATAAAATATAGGGAAACACAAAGAAAACTGTGCATTGCCAACCAAACCATTCATAAGGAAATATGGCCAAGAGATTTTGAAGTAGAAGTGCCATAGGACTATAGTAAAGATTATCAAGACATTGTTCCTTTAATCTGTCATGCTTTAAGAGAATATGAGCAAGATCTTTACAGAATGGAGGAAGAAGCATGGATAACTGGATATAACCAAAGCCCTGACTATATTGATGATGCAAATATGTCACCATTACATGAGCTTATTACTTTTTATATGGATTAAAAAGGAATCTTATCAGAAGAATATTGTTAGAACATGCATTTGCATTATTGTGTCTGTAATAATTGTCCTTGATATACTTATGTGTCTACTATTATTATCCTTTATTTTTATTTAGTTCATGTATTATTGTCTTATAAAGTAGACTTTGTTTGCTACATGTTTACTATGTCATGTATATGTCTATGACACTAATAGTCTATGTAAGGGGAACTCATGTAACATAGAAGGTAGAATACAACCTTCAAACTTACATAATATTATATTGTGTATTTTGTATCCCTCATAATTTTCTAAATCCTCTATCTATCTCCCGTAATCCTAACATAAAGAAATTATTTAGATGCTTAATCTATCTTTTAAGATCCAAAGTATGCTCTATATTTACTTTTTGTGAAGATCTTGTATATTAAAAATGAATCATATGAATACATAAAAAATAAATATAATATTTTAATATGTTGTTAGCTCAATATTTAGTTCACGCCTAACGAAGCAAGTCCAAGATATACAAAAGCCATGGTTCTAGGATTGTTAATCCAAAAAAGGCTCAACTTGTTGAGCCCATTTCGGAGAATATTTTCAGCCCACATCTCAATGAAGTTCTTGAAGCCGTGCATGCACAGCAACGCCGAGATATCCATATATATTAATTTGTGATTATTTTATTAAAAAAAGTCTACTACTATTCTTTTTTTTTTTTTTTAATATTATTTGGATTTCACATACATATTAGCTATATAAAATGAATAATGCATGTGCACCTGAATTGTTTAAGAAGGAAAAAGAATAACATTCTATACGGGAGATAAAAAGGATGCAGAGTAGCTGCCCCGTGGAGCTTCTAAGAGACTTTATTTTTTCATCTTTTCACCTTTGCATTACACAATACGTGGAGTTCAAAATTCGCTAAGCTTTTTTTTTTTTTTTTCAAGAAAACGACTACAAGTCGAAATTGTGCTTAAAAAAATATAATCGTGTCTATTCCTTTTACTTTCAATTTACTACATATTTCTTAAATTTTCTTATGTTATTTTTCAATTGCCATGAACTAAATTTGATATTATTGGATTTTAACATTACTTGATGAGTTAATTGATGTGTGATTTATTATATGTTAATATTTAATTTGATTTTTAATTATCCTAATTTCATAATTCATCCTTCCATTGCTTAAAACAAAATTTTTATGAATAGAACTTAAGAGCCTTGAATAGGGATTGATAGTTCGCCCAAAAGACAAGCACTTTATATTAATATTAGGATTCATGTTTTTAATGCGATCAATATTAATTTTTGTGATATAAACATATATGCATGAATTTTGATGTTAATTAGAATGATAAAATTTGTGAGAATTTACTATATGATTGATAACTATGAATTAACCATTAAAAAAAGTGTATCCATTATGATTAAGATAATAACAATTTGAAAGGGAAGTGTATAACAATGAATTTGATTAAAAGTAGATAAAATGGTTTTAACATATCTTAGAAGCATCTGTTAATTGATTAGATAATGACTTGGTTAAATACCATACATTTGATTTAGTGAATTTTTGCTTTATGACCTTCTTTTCCTTTTTTTTTTTTTTTAATATTTCTAGCAAATTTTGTTTTATTTATTTATTTTAATTTGCTTGTGCATTTCGTTTCAGTTGCACAGTACAAGGAGTTCAAAATTCGCTGAGCTTTTTTAAAGAAAACGGTACTAGAAGTCGAAATTGTGCTAAAAAATATAATTGAGTCTATTTCTTTTCTCTCAATTTACTACATATTTCTTGAATTTACTTATGTTGTTTCTGCAATTGTCATGAACGAAATTTGACATTATTGGATCCTAACATTACTTGATGAGTTAATTTTCTTATTTGGTTTATTATATATTGATATTTAATGTGATTTTTATCTCAATTTCATAATTCATGATTCTATTACTTAAAACAAAATTTTTATGAACGAAACATGAAAAACTTGAATAGGGATTGATATTTCACATACAAACAAGCGGTTTATATTGTTTAATGCGATTAATATTAATATTAATTTTTGTGCTATGGACAAAGATACATGAACTTTGATATTAATTAGGATCATAAAATTGTGAGAGGAATTTACTATATTAATTAGGATCGTAAAATATAGACATTTTTTATATTAATTAGCTCAGATTACACGTTATAAAGCCAAGGAGTAAAGATAACAGGTTATTTACAACATTATCCATCCTTGCATCTATCACAAAAAGAAGCGTTTATTATATTTCTTTTTTTTTTTTTTTTTTTCTAACGAACGAATCGAAAACACAAGCAATAGTAAATAGGGAGAAAAATGGAAAGGGAGGATTAACACGGTCATTTACGAGGACACAATATTCTCTCGATAGCACAGAAATCCCCGCAGAAACTTATGGGATAAAACTGCAAACCATAGGAAACTAATTGGTGGTCCTTAGTCTACAGTTCAAATAAAATTCATTTGAAATTTTAAATCGAATTTGGGCCTGAACTCAGCATTATCTTCTCGATTCAATTAGTTTACAGCTATGCATCTGAGCACCTATTCCATGATCGCTCTCATGACACGATCGTCTGTCCTTCAACCCAATTGGACACGGCCTTATCCTAGAGGTTGACTACCATCTGTCTTGGTGATCGACCTGACCGAAGATGGCTCCCCAACTTTGATGAAATGGAACTCCACCTATCCACCCATGTTAACCAAACATATCCAGAAGCACCAAACTCCAAATCCAATTCACATCGGGTTTTATGACGAAGAACATCATGCCACGTACCAATACGTATATGAATCTATTTGATTTGGAAGGGAAAGGCTAGTATTTACATCGTTATCTCAATCCAAGCCCGAGTTACATAATTCACCACCGTTCATAAAAAATATATATATATATATATATATTTTTTTTTTCTTTCTTATAATAATTTGCATGGATAATCCATCAAACAACGACGTACGGTGTCCAATTTAAATACGTAACCTGATGTTGCTATATTTTATTGAGCAATCAATGAGATGAACAAGGGATCTTATGACAAGGTCACCCAAGTTCTGAAGTAAAGTTTCTCATAGATAACGTAATAAAGATTCCTTCTTCTTGCTCAATGATATGATAGGTTACTCGCATATTGAGTGGAGAAGATGGATTTGCCTTACCCGAATGATTTTATACTAAAACTATTGATTCAGACATTAACAGAAGGTCCAATTTTGCTGATCCAGGAATCTTATTAGTTGTTTTCATAAAACAGTTATAACCGGAAGGAATCTTTCTGGTGGTACCTGCATGCAACTATTTTTTTTTGGCAACGACATGTTACAGAGAAGAAATTCACTGGATAATATATGTGAATATACATATGGTGTATAATTTTCGCTTTTATTCAATTATATGTTAGTAGCAATTAGTAGCTTTTAAAAAAACTACCACTCATATTGTTATGTGTTCAAACATGATCACCAACTATCTATTATGCTATCAAATCTTTTTTTCATGTTACAACGATTGATCAATATTTGAATTTGTTGTGTGGTCTGGGACCCGGTTCATGGCAAATAATTGGAATTTTGTGGTGCTAGAGATGGGTTTGCAACGTTTTGGCTGTTTCCATTTCGTGATTGATATAGCAGAGATTCCAATTATCTCTTGTTCTTTTCAATTTCAAATTATCATATTCTTGATTGTTTGAATTCAGCCTAACTTAGTGATGGTAATAATTGATATGTTCAGCTGCTTTTTAGTATTCTTTAGAGACTTCTCTTAAATAAAACCATATTTTACTTAGAGTATGTTTTGGGATTTAGAGTTGTAAAAGATAAATACTAATAAAATTCTAACACATGATATATATTTGAATATCATTAATATTTACTTACCACGACGTGTTAATATTAATGATTATTTTTCCTACTAGTCATGTAATTAATACAGGAGATATGGTCCAAGCGAGAAATTTCCGTTGTACGGTGCGCTGTAGCGTTATTTGTGATAAAAGTTTTGTTGCTCATTAGGAGCAGTAGATACAGGACTCAAAGGCTTTATTTGATTGCCAATCTTAAAATTGACAACGGTTCATTGTTTGACAATTTACAAAGAATGGATATGCAATGTCTTTATTATTTGGTTGAACTGATGTGCAAAATTAGAATTGTGAGTAGAAAGAAATATATACTAACATTATCAAATTCGGGTTGATTCTATGGTTGAAACTAATTCGATTATAAAACCTGTTTCAATCTCAATTAAACTACGATTAAATTTAATTTTATCTCTTTAACTTTTATTTCTCTTATATGTTCGAATTAATCATTTAATCAAGTCTGATAATATTAATATATCCATAAAGAGAAAATGGAGAGAAAGAGATAATATATGTCTCGTTTGCTATATATTAAATCTTTTTCCATTTACCATACAAACACTAGTTTTTTAATGAGATAGCAAATCAAAGAAACACTAGTTTTAATCATACATCCCATTAAGGACGCAAAGGGGATTGCTTTCACTTGTAAAGTCGGCTACTTTTGGGGATGAGTAATTCATGAAATTAGGAAAAATGGTAGTTTACTTGTAATTGAAATAAATAATGGTTTTTATTAAAATTTATATAAATAACATATGTGATAACTATTGTAATCTAATGATATGAATACTAGTTTTTTAACGTAATGGATTAAATTCAAATTTCTTATCTTTCATGTTATAAAATAAGTGGGAAAAGAAAATATAAATAATGTAAATTAAAATATTAAATGACGGTTATTATAATTTCCTAAAATGTCTTTCCTCAATAGCCCTTAAAGGAGGAGCACCTTTTGCATTATTAGCAAGCATTAGACAGTTGAATTTCGGGGTACTCTTGTACTTGTAATCTAACTATAGGGCTATTTTTGTCCTTTCAATTTGGGTTGACAAACCTCATCTCCGTGTACAAAATGCATTTTACTCCAATTCGGAGGAGTAATAAAAGATATGAAATAGCACTTGTAATATTTAATATGATAGGCAGAATGAATACCAAGGCGACATGAATAGGAATACAAATTGTATATTTGTATATAGAGATAAAAAATGAAACTAGTTATCAATGAATGATTATGATACAAATAAATATAGTTATAATGTAAATTATTTATTTGTGATACTTATTTAAAAAGATCTACTTTTATGGGTATTGTTAAATCCAAGTTTGACTCATATAGTTCAATCTAATTTGTTTATAAAATTGGTCCGACCTAATCCTTGTTCAATCCCGATTTAATTGTGGTTGGACCCCATTTCAGCCCTTTGACGTTTCACCTTTTATATATTCCAATCAATTATAGAAACAAGACAACATTAATTTTTACTAATAAAATTTATAACATGAAATAAAATATGGACCAATCCCCATCAACATGAGTCGTCACTCATAATAATTAGGAAATTTAACATGGATATGTGACAAAATACTTATTGTGGCAATTGTCCACTATAACGCATACTTAAAGTAACGATGAAACAAATACAATCATGTTATTTTATACTATAAAAGGTAACTCACATTAAATTGGTTTTATCTCACATTTATGAAATCTATTCACCAATATCTAAAAAACGAAGGATTAGTTATGATCTTTCATGCCTTTTTTTTTTTTTTACTTTGTATACCTTTGCCATTTGTTTCTTTAAGCTATACAATTTGTGTTTTTATGCTTTTTCTATTTTTCATGCTGTTTATTAACTTGTAAGTTAAAAAAAAAAAAAAAAAAAACAACTTGTATATTCCCAATTTCTCTTTTTGGATATTTGTGTTACAATTTTTTTTTTTCAATCATATAAAGATTAATTATATAACATAAGTATTTCGGAGTGAAAAAGAAAATTCAGATTATGTGTAAATAAAAAAAAAAAAAAAGAGATTGTTCGGATGTTAAAAAAAGAACTAAACTCAGGTATGTTTTGTGTGATGGAAGGAATATACATACATACATATATAAATATATATATATATATATATATTGTCGACAGTTTAATTAATCTAGAAAGTCAAGCAATGTGGAAAATTGACCACTTTTTTGTCTTCTAGAATGGATATTAGTGTCATACGGAATCATTTCTCTGTTGAAGATTTAGCTTCCTTGCTTCTCACCATCATCGTCCATGCTCTCATACATACTGTCTTTACATAAAACCAATTAAGTAAGCAAAACCGAATACAAGCTGTTAGAATCAATGAAAATCACTCACTCAATGTGCATATTCATGATGAAAATAACACCAGTTAAATTCCAAATTGGAGGTGCTTTAGTTAGAACAACGTTCAAGGCAAGTAATAGTAACATGTCCACTCAAAGCACTATCATGACAAAGACAAGCCACACTACAACTTTGCCTATAAAATCCCATGAATCCAGTCCTTAAATTTGCACCAACACATAGATTCACTTAGTATATACCAATACCATGGCTTCAATCAAAGTTTTCATCAACTTAGCCATCCTATTCTTTCTTTTATTAACAACTTGGGCCCCGAGAGCATCTCCCCGCTCTCTCTTGGAGGAGGAGATGATGAGGAGGCATGAGGATTGGATGACCCTATATGGTCGAGTTTATAAAGACGCTGCAGAGAAAGAGCTTCGATATAACATTTTCAAAGAAAACGTAAAACGCATCGAAGCTTTTAATAATAATGGTAAAGACTTGGGTTACAAGCTAAGTGTGAATAAGTTTGCGGATTTGACAAATGAAGAGTTTCGTGCTAAGTACACAGGTTACAAGCACAAGAAACTCTCCAATGCCGCGACTAATTTAGGAACAAAACCATTTAAGTACGGTAATTTTACTGCAATCCCTGTTAGCATGGACTGGAGAAGTAAAAGAGCCGTCACTTCTGTTAAAAATCAAGGAGAATGTGGTGAGTAAGAAAATAATCTTCATTTCCTATAAGACTTTCTCTGCTGTTACTACTCTGCTTTTGGTATCCAAATTTAAGGTATTCGGTAAAGTAGAAAACCGTTTTCTAGATTTTTGCTCAACATGTACTATAAACAATGTTTTTGAACTATATCATATGTTATAATAATAGTTTTACACTAGTGGTTCTCGTGTCAGGCTTATAGTGGGAAAAGGAGGTGGCAAGTGGTAGCTAGTATATTTTCATGGTTAATCTTTACAGAAAATGTTCATAGAAAATGATTTCCAAGGTTAAAAAGCGAATATTACTTTCCTTCATAATCGTTAGTAATTTTTATACTCATTAACTAGTACCTGATAAGTTAACCTCTACAGTCACCCTATTTGTTATCGCTTGATATTACTGCGATAATATTTATAGTTATAAAGCTTCAATTATAATGAATATCGGAAGAGAAAATATATATATATATATATATATATTACTGTTATATTGGTTGTTTCTGATGAGTTGCTGCTCTTCATGCTTAGGATGTTGTTGGGCATTCTCGGTGGTTGCTGCTGTCGAAGGGATTACCATGATCAAAAAGGGTAAGTTAACATCCCTTTCCCCACAACAACTTGTGGACTGTGACACCGGTTATAATATGGGCTGCGAAGGAGGCTTGATGGATTATGCCTTCCAATACATCAAAAAAACCGGTGGACTAACCACGGAAGCGAATTACCCCTATCAGGGGATAGATGGGAGTTGCAACGCCAAGAAGGCAGCAAATAAGGCTGCATCAATCACTGGATTCGATGATGTGCCGGCCAACAACGAGCAGGCCCTGTTGCAGGCAGTTGCTAACCAGCCAGTATCGGTTGCTATCGAAGGAAGTGGATACTCTTTCCAGTTCTATTCTAGTGGTGTGTTTACAGGGTCATGTGGGACGGAACTCAATCATGCTGTTACCGTGATCGGCTATGGAACTTCTGGCGGAAAGAAGTACTGGCTTGTGAAGAATTCGTGGGGGATGGGATGGGGGGAGAATGGTTATATGAAGATTCAGAGAGATGTAAGCAGCAAGACCGGTCTCTGTGGCATCGCGATGAAAGCTTCTTACCCAACCGCATAAGGAAAATAAATATTCATTAGTTGTGAATAAACCTTAAAAACTCTCAAAACGTACAGCTACGGTCTCATAAATTATAAAAATACGCATTTAATACTCCGACCATTGCTAATATGCCTTCTAGCAACGGTGGGAGAGGTAAGTGCATATTTTCGAAAACTCTAAAATGGGCAAATGCACATTTTAAGAGTTTAAAAGGCACCCAATCAATAGGTTTTATTATATTTTGACTCTTATCCCTCTTATTATCCTCTTAATACCAGTCTTGTTGTATGCATAAATGTAACTTATGTAAGTTTGATGGTAGCTGTATGTGTCCAGCAACAGAAAATGTATAATAAATGCAGTGAAATACTATATTTAGTAGAACTCCACTTGTAGTTTGGACAAGATATTCAAACTCAATGATTAGCGATTGATTCAGTGCTTAAATGCTCACGTATAGGGACTATAAATAGCACCCGACAAAAGAAGCAACAATTTTTCTAACCCACTAGTTAGCACTCAAAACAGGGTAGTACCATGAAATCTAAAGTTTTAAATGGAAACAAAGTGAATAAGTTATTCAATGGATGCGGCTAATCCACGAAAAAGGATCCTAGAGGTATCATATGTCACTTATTATGTACACGTGATATATAAATACTAATAAAACGTTAGCACGAATATTAATGGTATGAATAGTTTTCAAATCCATTATAACATGTAATTTATACATGGTCTACATGTCAACATTTAATTACATAAGTACTTATATACTACGTAAAATGATCACGATGAGTATGTTTTAAAAATTCTAACATGTTATAATAATAATATTATTATTATTATATATGCATCAATTCTCAATATACATGATCTGTGAGTAATAATAGAGCAATCCACCTAGACATATATATATCAAAATTGACCAAGATTCTTTATGGAATGAAAGCATAAGCTATATCAACATCAAAATTGAAATTCTGTTCCATGATGTCTCGCTCCTCATCGTTTCATCATACATGTGATTGAAGCTTTTCTTTCAACCATATATTGCGATTAATGGAGATAACAAGGCAATAATTAACTATCCTGTTGTCTATAGTAAGCTCAATTTGAACCCTTCTGTATAATTTTGGTACACTGAATATTATGTCAAGGAAATTATTATTAGGAGTTATTATACGTGCAAGACCACAAAGGATCGATTATAAGTGGTGTTGGGAAAATATATGAAGTGGGTGCGGGTCTTTCCCACGACAATTTTTACATTATGACTAGTATATGAATAACATAAATTAAAGATGGCCAAGCCAAAGCAAAAAATCATATTAAAATATGGGTTAATGTTACAAATGTAATCCATACTTTTTCAAAATGTGCAATTTATAGTCTATACTTTAAAAAGATTAATATATTATCTAATTAAAGTTTTTATGGTTGTTTTTACTAATTGAACTAATTCTATTAAGTTTATTCGTTGTTATAGATATGAAAATACATTAGAAACTAAATGGGCAGGAGTTGGTTGGTGGCTTCTTATAGAGAGCAATAGTAGCACAACCAATCATTAGGTGGCTATCGATTACTCCCCAACCATAGGGTGATCACAACAACCACTTAAAATAAAGTAGATCATGATTTACTTCAAAAAGTGAGCGATTCAACTTATTAGTGATTTCAAGTTAACTCTTGATTCATCCTTATATTCACATTAGTAAACAGACTTATTAAAGTTTGTTCATATAGTAAAGATGATCATGAAGTCTTTAATTACATAACAAATTATTGAAAATAAATTGTGCATTTTGGTAAAGTTTAAATATTCTTTACAGTATTAACTCTTAAAATATCAATGAATGCCACATATTTGGTAGTTCATGACTAACTCTTTGTGCAATCTCTGCGATAAAATCTTGCCTACCATCCAATATGATGACTTTTGATATATATTGCAAATATATCCTTTTACGGTTGCTTTATGTACATTGAACTCTTAATCTTTGAGGTTTGAGTGTATAATTTTTCAAAATTTTAAAAGTCTGCTTTTAGACCCATATATGATGACCATTTTATCCTTGACAATAAGAACAAAACTATTGCCTAAGGTCGAAAAGTTGCTTATAATCCGGATAAGAATCCTAGTTTTTATTTTTTAGTTTTTAAATATTTTGTTATAGTTAATATTATCTTTATTTTCTATTGCCTTATTTTTCTTGTCACGGTCAAAACAACCACGAGGGTCATACTGTGGGCAGGAGAGTATGTTTTTGAAGAATTTGACTCGAAGCACCATGTTGAATAAATATAAGATATGTAATTATTGTTTACTACCGATGTGTTTGACGGTGAATGGTACTGGAGCATACGCATACAGCTCTTAGGAAATTGTTCTAATATTTAATTATACGACAACAGTAGAAGCATATCAGACTAAGCTGATCCATGTTGTCGACTATCATGTATATGTATACAGGATAAATCGCAACTACGCTGCTTTATGTTGAGTGTTTTTCTACATATTCACTTGATGTCGTTCTTTTGAAAAAAAAAAAATGAATTTTAGACCTTGAATCTTTAAAATATGCTTTTACACCTTATATAACTGTTTTATGTTAATAAAAATGACAAAAAGATGTTCTCAAAGTAAAGTGGATAAAATAAAATCAAAATACAAAGAGAATGAACCCTATATAGTTTTTTTAGTATAAATGAATAGATAATTTTATTGTATAAGATACCCATCTTGATCTTATTCTATTATGTAGATCTTGTGTGAGTAATAAGAATTACAAAATAGGTTCCGAATAACAATTTTTCAGCTCTTACAAGGTGAGGTACGAATATAAAGTCAAGGTACACTATTTTCATTCTTAAATCTGTACTCTATTGTATACTAAGTATAAGTTTCAAAATACCCAATACTTACTCTATGATAATAATTGGATAATATTAATATATAAAAAAAATTCATATTGTATTTTTTTTTCAACTTTAAAGAAAATAATAAAATCTTAAAATCACGTGCTACTTATATTTACTATCTAGTCCCTCTTCCTTTTATATTTTATTTTTTTTTATTTTTTTCGAGTGAAACCTATCTCTTCTTTTGCTATGTCACTTTTTGCCTCATTTTCCTCTTTTACTAACCCTAATATATTATAATCTTAAAAATATCCCAATTCTTAACTTATTTACACTACTAAAAAGGGTATGTTTTTTAACTTCTTATATATATGGAATATATCATTTATTTATGCTATAAGATCTAATTCTTTTCAAATTATTACTAACTGATTTAGTAGTATAAACATCCCATTTTTAGCCCTCTATAATATATTTTAAGAATAAAGAAAAAGAGTTTTAATTAAAACATACAAAAAAGTTAGAAAATATAAAAAAAAAACACAAAAAAAATTTGAACAAATGAAAAAAACACCAAAAATAGAAGTCTTAAGTCAACTTTAGGGTCTTCGAGTCATCTAAAGAAGGTTAGTTCATTTTTTTTAGCTTAAATAAAATTAAAGTGCACATGTGCGATTTAACAATTTCGAGTTATATTTGGGAATATTAAGTTTTTTTTTTAAATCTAATATTCCAACCATAGTTGATGTTAAATATATTATAGTTCATAAAAAAGAAAATAATTTAAGTTTATTGTGGCTTCAAATGATACTTCAATTGGACTTAAATTAATTGATTTATGAAAAAAGCAATTTTTCAATTAACTAAAAAAATTGAAGCTTGAAAAATTGTTAAATTGAATTCAATTTGAAAATTAATTTCAATATATGTGTTTTAGATTTGATATAGAAGGTATTTCATTCTCAAAGAGATAATCAGATAAAGGTAAACATGTGTACTAGATTTCATTTTTACTTTTATTTTTATTTCCTCTTTTCTTCTTTTTCTTTTTTATTGTTTTATATTAAAAAAAAAAAAGGATTGGGGATTTGTCATTGGGCTTAGTGCAATTTATCTTGCACAAAAGCCTAGCATGCAATTTGGAACCACGCAAGGTGACTGGCGCTTCATGTGCTTTTGGTTTTCCATGATGTGTGCATCACACGCGCGCACCAGGTGCATGGCACGTGTTGCCACATGAACTGGCGTCTTCTTCTCCAAGAATTTACAGATTTTTGCGGCAAGCTAACCGCACGATTCCCTCTATTTTTGAGCTGATTAAACTAAATTTTTAAGCAAATTTTATCGAAATAAAAGTAGGAATCAATAGTTCAAACAGAGCCCTTTCCGTTGATACTTATATCTTATTCAATGTCATTAATTTAATTTAGTGAGTAAAAAATGCATCTGAAATGTAAACAAAAAAAAAAAAAAAAGTTGAATTTGGAGTTTTATTTCGAGTTGAATCTCTATGATTAAAGCTTTTCGAAATTTCTAAACAGCGATTTGAGAAAGAACGAAGATCCCGGAACACATTTTGACCATTATTTTCAAAAAATAGAATCAAGCTTAAATTAATTCGAATTAAATTTTGGTCAAAATCCATGAAACTTGAAATTGCAAATAACTCCATTGATGACTTTACAAGCTTAACTGAGACTTGAATAGTATAAAATGTGGTTTGAGGACTTGATTCTAGTAACAAGCAAGCTTCGAAATGCCTTCTACATTTAAAAGTCGAAGCTTTCTCTCTCTAAACCGTCAGCTTCATTTTCTCTCTCTAAAACCACCACGCCATGGTGGTTTTTAAGCAAAACCACCCGCTCCCCTAAATTTCCCATATACAGAAACTTAGGAAATCACCTTCACATCACTTCAAGCAACCCTCATTTAAGCCTAGTTGCGACTTTCTCTCTCTAACCAACTCCGGCTATCACACACCACCATTCAAATGGCCATTTCAAGCTGCAGCACCACCGCGAATCATCCTATTATCTTTAATAGTGTTAGAAAAGTGTCCTTACCCATTTAAAACAGTGGCCTGATTGCGACGAGGTAACCATCGCTGACTGCCCCTCTCTTCTTCTCTTTAGCGCATGTACGGGTCATATGCTGACTCAAGTACCCGCTCCAGAACTAGATCCAACCCACCTTTGACTCGCGTAACCCCTTGGTCGGTCCACTTTCTTTTTTTCTTTTTTCTTTCTTTTCTTTTCTGGTTGTTTTGATTTTTTTTTCTTTCTTATTTTATTATTATAATAATAAATTCAAAAAAAAAGAAGAAGAAGAAAATTAAAAAGAAAAAAAGAGTTCTTGTCACTGAAAAAAAAAAGAAGAGACTTTCTTTTTTAATTTTATAGAAAAAAAAGAAGGTTTATTACTTAGTAAAATTTGTTTTCAAAAATAAAAAGAAAAGTTCATTTCTAAAATTAGGACTTCTTTTAGATTTTCCTTTTGAAAAATCAAATACCAAAATTAGGATCCTCATTTAGAATTTTCTTAAATAAAAAATAAAACATCTAAAAGATGTAAAATCAACCAATTTTTGAAATTAAAATAACTCCACACATTAAATTTTTCTCAACTAAACTATAGCAAATCTGATCTCGAATAGTGAGTACGCAAGTACCTGTAGTTGTCTATAGGGTGACTTAAAATAGAAAATATTTTTTATTTCCCTTTTGTATATGAATTTAATTTTTTTTTCTTGTAAATAAAATTAAGTTTCCTCACTCGTAATTTCAAAATTATTCTTTAAGTTAAAAAGGATATTTTGAAAAATAAATTTAAACTTAGAAGGTTAAAGTGGTACTCGTTTAAAGTTTAATAGATTAATCCCTAAACTCAAAATTTTTTATTTTTCAAAATTATTTTTTTAAAGTGATTTTCTCGTAAGGTTAATAACTAAGTTCGAATTAATTGGTTTTAACATAATTTTTTCTCGACCCTGGTCGATGGCGACTCTAAATTTTTTCTTTTAAGTTTTTGTAAAATGAGTTTTCCTTAATTTTTAGTGGATGGTTACTATTAAACGAGTAGGTTTAATATTAATTGGATTAATGAAACAAAAAAAAAAAAATTCAAGCTTGACAACTTGGTAACTTAAACATTCCCAATTTAAATTTATCTTTTAAAATACCTATTTTATTTATTTATTCTTTTATTGTAGATAATCTGTTTTAATTGTTATACTCATACATGTGATACATTGGGATATGGGGGTTAATAAATTACATTATAGATGCAAGGTAGATATAGTTAGACTCAAGCCGTCTTAAGACTCTAGGATGGGGGGCCATTGTATAGGCTCCAGGTGTAGTGGTGTAATGTAAATCCTACAACTAGCCACTCGAGGTTTCAATCGGTTGAAAGATCCAATCGAGCCTAAATTATAAAGTAAAGGTAAAAATATTAGTAAAAATGATCATGTAAGTTCGAATTTAAGAAAATAAGCAATAAAATAAAAAAATATAAAACTTCTAAATTTTAAGTATATTATTTTTTATTTATCGAAAATACGGATAATGCATTTCGATAATTAACGAATCATTAGAAATAAATTATATACACACTAAAAATCATAAAATAACTTAAATAATATTTAGGAATATTTATTTATACTATATATGAATTTGCATGTAGGTAAAAATACGTGAAATTACTTAAAATACACGAAATATACTAAAATAATACTAAATAATTAAAGAAAATTCATAATTAATTAAGAAAAAATAAGGAATGATTCAAATTTGGGTCATGGCAGCTAGGGAAAATAAGAAAAAAAATTAACCAATTAAATTAGAACAACACAAAAGGCAAATTAGAAGAAGATAAGGTAATTGTCTAATTAAATTAATGCATAATAATTTTCTTAAAGCTCTATAAATAGCAAGAAAATTTCAGAAGCTCATTTGTTCAATTTGAAGAGTGAGAAAATAGAGAGAGGTGAAATTGAGAGTAAATTAGGATTAGAAATAAAAATATACGAAAATTGTATAATTAAGGTCTTAAAGGGGAACCAACACTAAACGAGCACTTGGGAGTGGACCGCCATCACCACCATACGGTGGTGGCAATGCTTAGACTGGCCAAAAAGGCCACAGCGGCTGGCAGTGGCTGGAGCCACCTAAACTAGTGAGTTCGATTTATAACTCGATTTTGTGTAATTTTATAAAAATAGTAAATATTCTTAAAAAATTATGAATTTTGTTATTCTAGAATATTTTTGTATGTAGTTTTTAGTAAAAGTATTATTTTGATGAAAATATGTCTCGTAATATATGATCTTTAAGAAATCATGCAAAATCGAACATGTTTTGATTTAGAAATAAATGACCTTAGGAGTGTAGTTTTTAATTCAAAATTTTTGTGTAGACTACTTAGATGATATAGAATAGTTCTATGAAGCCCATTTTCAAAAATTAATTTTCAAAATTTGTAGATAAATTTTAGGCCTTAAAATGAGACATAAAATGGGAAATTTATGGTTAATTAAGTAATTAAATAGTTAATTACTGATTTAGTGAATAATTATATGTTTTAGGATTTTGAAATTTGATGAAGTATGATACTTGTAGCATTTAGGGTATTAGATGCAATTATTAAGTTAATTATGTAGTAGATAAGTAATAGGGAAAAATAGTAAATTTTAAGTTAATTTTGTAAATTAGGGTAATTAAGTGTAAAATCTGATTTAGGATGAATTTAGACATTTTTGAAATGATAATTGATGTTGGGAGATGGTAATTAGAGTGATAAAAATATTAGATGTGTATTATGTACATAATAAGTAATAGTGCATAATACACAATTATTAGAAATATAATAAATAGAAGATATTAAAATAAAAATTGATATTATGATAATAATAGAAATATACAATAAATCTAATAGGAAACTTAAATTAGGGTAATTATATGAAAAATATAAGATTTTCTCATAACGGAGGTGAATTCGGTGATTAAATTAGGATTTGGGTATGCCGCACAAACTAGAATACTAGTTAGAGACTAAAAACAATATTTAGGATATCCGAAGATAATGTGATTAATTTCACATTATGGGTCAGAATGATTTCTTAAGGTGTATATATAGATCTTTAACAAAAAAAAAAAAAAAAATTAAGTCAAAAGCCTAATTTAGAAATCAATGCAAAAACTGAAACAGAACTTAACATGATTCAAGAAAAACTGTAAAAGACTTAAGACTTAGATAATTAGGTATATTAAACCTTAAATAAAAGATAACAATAAGCGTTATAGGATAAAACTAACCTATAATAGTTATATGAAAAACTAAAACCACGTTTGTATTATAAAGATGATCGGTGATGGCCTGAGCGAGTCAGACCTCGAGTGAGTAAGCGAGGAGTTGAGGTAAATTAGGATTAATACGATGCTGTATTTTTTAGGCTTGAGATTATATTTGGTTGTACTTATTAGATAGCAGGTTATGTGCATGTGCTTAATTATGAGTGATGATATGATTTTGTTTATTATTCTGGCTTATATTGGATGATTTATATAAAATGATTGATCACCCTAAACTGGACTTAATCAAATATCCAACCTGCAATCTTAATCGGACCTGTATTGCAACCCATTAGGGGAAACCTAGGATTTTCTTACCAAATACCGACCCCTTTGAAAGGGACAGTACAGGATTGCATAATGGTCCCTTCTTCATCCTTAGTCGAACTAAGTGATAGGTGAGGAAGTCACAACAAGGGTGAAATTAATGGTTCGAAGGTAGTCGCAAGAGGAGCGGTGTCTTCATTGCACAAGTTTGGGTTTGGTCATGAGTCGTTGCATTAACGGCAACTGCTTAACCTACATTAGAGCGGGCACAATTTCTCTAATCTTATGATGGGCTGGATAACGTTGTGCAATGACATTTGCTTGAACATGCATTGCACCAAATGATTTGGTTGATAACCTTGTTGTGTTTATGGTATAGTTTTAAGTCCTTCACCCTAACTTACCGAGCTGTGGTTACTCATATCCCTATAAACGTCATGCAAGTGTTGGCTAAGAAGCGACTTACAACTACTCTGAAGCTAGCAACTGCTGAATCTTGGGGAGTAAGGAAAAACATTTGAAGAATAGACATATTTTTAAGGTATAAGCCATTATCATAGAATTTTTCATTTTTGAATAATGCATTAACTAGGAAATAGATTATGGTAAAGCGTTGTAATCGTCAATTATAATAACTGAATTCTAGTGTATATATATATTTTCTCACTTTTTTAGGTAAATGATTTATTTAAGTTACAAACTGTTTACTTCAAAGTGGGTTAATTGTAAATGCCGTATGTAGATCAGGTTTAGGATAGCGGTTGTAAGGCCAACTTCTATCTTAGAATGGTTTACACGGTAGGGTGGTTACGACTCTGCCGTTTCGAGGCGTAACATGTAACAACCGCTCGGGGTTGATTAAACCACCCTACTTAAGCTTCGGTGTAACTAATGAATCATTTCTTTGAAAACGTATCAAGTTATAAAACTTAATGACCTTTAAAACTTACCTCGATTGCATAGACGAACTTTTAGATCAATGAATAACTAGTAACGGGGCATACCAGTAATGAAAGGTCGAGACTCTATCAGAATTCCATTATACCATAAAAATGTTATAATATATTTTCCATGTACCACGAAATGTAATTTATTTCTTTGTATAAGATTTTTCTATTCTAAAATTATAGTTTCCCTGTATTCTGTTTTTTTTTTTTTATAAGCCTTTTTGTAAACAACAAAATTCCTTATAAACAACATTCCTATGTAATAATTCAATTTCCCTATAATTTCAAATTTATTATAATGGAATTCCAGTAAAGTCCTAATCCTAAACCCTAAACTCTTTTATTGTCACATTATTATTTAGTCATTGGTCCTTTGTATTTGCATTTGCGTTCACGTACCCTCATCTTTTCTTGTATATGTAAATATTTGTGCTTATTTACTCATGTTTGGAAATAATCTTATCTATTACCCTCATTGTCTTTATAAAAATTGCATTATTTTTTAAATCAAAAGGTTTTCCTATATATTGTAAAATAATTTCCTTTTTTGCCACTAGTTAAGTCGCTTTTTTAGAATAAGAATAGGACTATTAGCTTGTCTTTAAAATAATTAAAAACCTTACAACTTGTAAGTAGTCTTTCTCACTCTAAAATAAAGAGAATTCGACTTAGTTTATAAACTTTTTCTCTCCCTCTTTGTAAATTTTTAAAATTCATCACCCTGTAGATTGTTATAGGTTTTCATAGATTTTCTTAACCTTTAAATTTGTAAATCCTTAACAATTTATCTATATACCCTCCCCTTCTCAAATTCATTGTTAATCAGTATAGTCTTGCAACTATAAGATATTTGTCTTCTTAAGTTTTCATTATAAAATAAATTCCCTTACCAACCTTTCTTTTTCCATTAGATTTTTGTCTTATTACTCTTGTCATTAGTTCCTAAATTTTCCAATTAGAAATGATAGCTATTTGTACATATCAAGTACCTTATAAAATTTTCCTTTGGAAAATAATTCTTCTCTTTTAATTACACTTCTTTCAAGTATTGTAGGTAATCTTTCAAATAGCTAGATACTGTAAATACTTTTCTTTAGTTAACCATAAATTATTGAAATGTTTCTCACTCCTTGTTTTTTTTTTTTTAAAGAGTTTGTCAATTAAGTTTATCTATCTAAGATTTTCTCATGTAAATATACTTCACTTGTTTATTTTCGATATAAGCCGTTCTTTCTTTCTTATCATCCCTTGTAAAATAAATTGTAAAGTTTCTTTTGATTTCTCTACTCTTGTAAAATTCTCCTTATAAGAAAATAAGCTTATCCTTTTTCTCTTTAAAAATAAAGGTCTTCAAAATTTATTAGAGAGAGAGAGAGAGAGAGAGAGAGAGAAATGAAGAGTTGCTAATAAGTGAGGATTCTTTTGATCAAGTTCAAATAGCTCATGATAAGATCACCTCTTTCAAAAAACAGTAGGTCAACTGGCCCAACAGTTGCAGATCTTATTCCCCATAATCATTAGTCTCCAAGTGTCTCGAGATCTAAGCTTAGAAAAGAGACTTGTAAATTTAGAAGAAAAAGTAACAATATTGTAGAAGAACATCTTAAACTTGGGAATGGCAATGGGCCTTGTACTTAAAAGATTTCAACACTTGACCTCTAATATTGATTAAACATTAGTAAGCCTAAGCAATAAGAGTGGCCCAAAAAGAAAAGAGTTAAGGGTGAGTGAAAAAAAACAAGCCCAAGGGGCTTGGAGGAGACAATTTATTCAACCAAAAATTTCAATAGCTCAACTTTTTCATCATTTAAAGGAGGCAAAGATCCTAATTTGCGAAGCTTCTAATCTAAATTGCATACCATATAGTCTTGACTCAGAAGCACGGTGTGACTGTCATATGGGTCAAAAAGGGCACTTTACTAAAAAATGCTGAAGGTTGAGGAACAAGATTCAAGACTTGATTAAAGCTAAGGTTATTTAGCTAAAGCTTCAAGAAGTTGTTTTTTTTTTTTTTTTTTTAAGTTGTGAAGGGACTTCAACAGAATCACCTATATCTTCATATCTTTTGAGTCTACTAATACCTTCTAATAAGCTTACATGTTGTCTTAAATATCTTTTAACTATCATAAGGAAATGTTTTGCATGACTTTGTAATAGTAGTTACTTGGAATAAAATTAGCTTCTTCGCTACCTTATACTACTAGAGTCATTAGTTTAAATTAAGTAATTGCAATTGATTAATATCAGGGCATCTTAAAGCAAATTGGAAATCGTTAAATCCACTAAAGTTTACTTAAGGAAGATCTCATTATTTGAAAAGTTTAAGTGAGGATATCAAACTCATTCCTTAAAAGAAGTTTATCTTGAATTTGATATGCAAATTAAAATGATGTTAGATATTCATTTTTCAATATCCTAAACACAAAATCCCTTGTTAACCCTATTGAGCCTTTAAATAGAGTATTTTCAAAATTAAGCATTGTTAAGAACCATACCATATAGTGTAATTTAGAGGTTAAGATTTTTAAAAAGGAGAAAAGGTTAAAACTAATTTATGTTTACTATAGTCACCTCAATTCAACTATCATTATTACATCGGGTTACTTATTTCATTTAAGATGAAGAAGGGTTTTCTTCTTAAACACAAGCCACGTATACCTTGAGTCATATACTGAAGGATGGGATGATTACCTTTGTCATGGGGAAAATTGAAAAAAAAAAAAATCTGAAAAAAAAAAAAGAGAAAAAGAAAAGGGATAAAAGGAAATGAGAAAATTTGAAGTGAAAAAATTAAAAAACTACCCAAAAAAGAAATCTGCAAAAATAAGGTGATCATGTCCAAACCTTTAAGGCTTAAAATGATGAGGGGTATGTACCTTAAAAGGCCTATTCTTGAAATAAGGCTCATCCCTTGAAATAAGAATCGCTAAATTTAAAAGAGCAAGGGTAAAAACTAATACTCTTAAAATTCACTCTTCTTGCATACTAAAACCCACCCATAATTCCATCCCTACTTAAAAGTTCTTCTGATTAGAGAAAATAACTTATCCTTGGTAAAAGTTATAAGCCTTACAACTAGGTGTTCGGGGTTAGGTACGTAAAATTTGGGACGATTGAGTAAGTTGTCTAATTTAGTCCAAATTTTATTACAAAGATAGGAATATTAGTAAAAATGATTCTATGAGTTTGGATTTATAAAAATAAATAATTAAATATTATAATATTGAGTTATATATATATTATCCGTTATTTATTAGAAACCCATAAAATAAGTTTGATAATTAATAAATCGATAGAGATAAATTATATATACACTAAAAATCATAAATAACTTAAATAATATTTAAGAGTATTTATTTACACCATACATGTATTCATGTGCAGATAAAAATACACAAAATTACTAAAATTACCTAGAATACGATAAAATAATACTAATTAATTAAGGAAAATTCACAAAAATTAATTAAAAAATCAAGAAATTCATGGAAAAATGAAGAAATGTTTGGAATTGGGGCATGGCATGCTAAGAAGTAAGGAAAGAAAATAAACCAATTAAATTGAGACAATTAGAAAACAAAAAGAGAGAGGATAAGGGGCACTTGGCAATTGGAAAGTTAAAGAAAAAAGTTAAACAAAACTATAAATTTAGCAAGACTCAATTGTAATTCATTTTGGTTAATTAGGGAGCTAGGAAAAATAGAGAGAAGCTAAGAAGAGAGGAATGAATATTTTTAGGAAAAATTAGCAATTTAGTATGCAATTAGGGCTTATAAAGGGAACGTATATCCGACAATCACTTGGGAGTAAATGGCCACCACTATTGGATAGTGGAGGCAATGCCTAGGCTGGCTAACAAGGGCTAGGTGGCTTTGTGGTGGCTGGAGCTAGCAACGCTAGTGAGTATTGATTTTTCTTCTGATTTTTGTCTAATTTATTAAAAATATCAAATAATTATAGAAATTTATGAAATTTGGTATTTTGAGATATTTTTGTATGTAGATTTAGGAAAAAATATCAATTTGATAAAATTAAGTCTCAGGATATACTTCCTTTAAGAAATCATTAAATTCAAGCTAGTTTTTTTATTTCGATATATATGACCTTAATGATGTAGTTTTGACCTCAAAATTTTTGTATATGTTGCCTAAGATATATATAACCATGCTATGAAGAGATTTTTCAAAAATTAATTTTCTAAAATTTTACTTATTTTTTAGGCTTTAAAATCATGCATAAAAGGCAATTTGTGGGATTAATTTAGTGATTTAATTTTAATTTGTTGGAAATTTTGATTTAGTATGTAATTAGGTATCTTAGAATGTTATTTGCTGATGTAAGATGATACTTGTGCTGTTTGAGGTATTAGATGTAAATATTATGTGTATTATGTAGTAAATATGTGTAAATAAATGATAGATAAAAGGTTTAATTTAAGTTAATTTGATGATTTAGGGTAGTTGTATATAAATTCTGATTTAGGATATAATTAGACATGTTGATATGTTATTTGGTAATGAAAGATGATAGGTAGTGTTAGAAATGTTAGATAAGAATTTTAAGTATAGATTATGTAATAATATATAATATATGTAAATAGGAATTGAATGGATAGAAAAGATTATGTCGAAATTGATAGTATTATAATGCTAATATAAAATAAATTTGATATGAAATGAATATTTAGGTAATTATATGAAAAACATAAGTTATTCTTACATTAGGAGCAAATTTGATAGTTAAATGAGAAATATAGTATATCATTCCAATCGAAATACTGTTTAGAAGCTAAAACAGGGATTTAGAATCTCTAAATATAGTGAGATAAATTTTACATATTAGTTTAGATGGAATTCCTAGTGTTTATATATAAAACCCATAATTAGAAACTAGTTTAGAATTAACTTGGTTATCGGTAATATAGAACTTGAGTAATTAATTAAAATTATAATTTTAAGCTAAACTAATGATTTAAAGCAACAATTAAGTAAATTTACACATACATATGTATGAGTGGCTATGTTGAAATATGGACAATTCCCGGATTAGAAATTGATTCAAAAGCAGAAATTAGATTAGGGCTAATAGAAGTATATTAGAGAGTAAGTCAAAAACCTATACCAAAGGTAATATCTACCAAAATGAATTGTAAGAAAAAGGTTAGAAGGCATTTATATGACTTACAAACAAGGGGTAATCAAAATGTAAACTATAATCTAATTCAAAGACTGATTTAGAAGCGGCATAGGAAGCAAATTCAAAACTTAGCTCAAAATGAGGATAATTGTAAGAGACTTAAAAACTTGAATAATTAGATATAATAAAACCTTAAACTGAAGATAAAATAAAGAGTTACAGAATAAAGCCCATATAAGATAATTATATGAATATTAAAACGACCTTTGTATTTTAGGATCCATTGATGAAGGCTCGTAGTTAGTTGTACCTTAAGCGAGTAAGTGGAAAGTCTAAGTAAGTTTGGGATCAAGACATAGCTGTATTTCAGAGTACTATTTTGCAGTACTCAGACCCTTAAGGTTACACTTGTTTGTACCTGTAGGTAGTTTGATTGTGTGAATGTCTATGTGTGCATGTTCTTAAATGTATTATGTATTATTGGCTTACTGTATTGGTTTGCAATTTTTTTATATTACGTGATATAGACTAATCGCCTTAACTGGACTTAATTAAATATATGATTTGTAATTCTAAATTGGACCTATATGACAACTCATTAGGGGAAATGTTTAGGGTTCTCTAACTAAATTCTATCCCCTTTAAAAAGGATAGTACTAGATAGCATAATTGGTCTCTTTCTTATTTTTAGTCAAACTAAGTAATTAGAGAGGAAGTTGCAACAAGGGTGAAGATAGTGGTTCAAAGGTAGATATAAGAGGAGCGGTGATGCGAACTACAACCAAGAACAGACAAGGCCAATCGCAGGGATGGGTTCGAGTTTGCCGAAAGCTTAAAGAGGTGATAGGGGAATATGCGAAAAGAACAAAAGTGAATGAAAAGTAAGCAAAACCTATAAACAGTTTTAATGGATATAATGCACCAATGGAACTACCAATGACTCACGGCACAACTTAATATAACATACGAATTAGACTGATGAGGTTACTCACCACCTAGCCTTACTTAAGGATTATGATAAAAGTAGAACGAAAGTAAACAAGTAATGTTTATGAGAGGAAAAATGTCAAGTGTATTAATTTCGATCTGCTCTTTTATAGCTACATATATAAGGGGTATTTATACCTAAGAACTTAGGGTAACTTGCCCAAAAAGGAAAAAGACAAAATGGGTATTACCCTAAAAAAATAATATACAAGAATACCAAGGGTAAAAAGGAATACTCAAGAAAAACAATGATTGGTGTAGTAGATTCTTCGCGTGGTACTGTACATGTGGCATGGGCACATTGGTGATGCTGTTGGAGGGTATAGACAAAAAGCACGGGTAGATTACTTATTTGGGTAAGCGTAACTGAAGATTGGTTTGATGTCATTCTCTCGGTCTCTAGGCAAGAGTGAAGCGGGGCAAGTGGTTGACTTAGGCAAGTGTATGAAAGGGCGAAGATGAGTTGTTGTCTCGGCATACGATCATCGAGAAATAGGTAGTCATTTAGCTCAGTACATAAAGTTGGTCAATAAGGAGATACTCAACTTCAGCAGGGGTCGATTGGAGTAAAAGGATTCGCCTTGCCAGTTCCTTTAGTCCATGGGCTTAGCTGTGGTTCAATGGTTGAGAAGCCTTCACGAAGAGTTACTACCCTTATGATCACTCTAGATGACATCGACCTTGAGTTTGAAAATAGTGTAGCTCGAGAAAAGAGGATCCCTTGAAGACAAGATTGTTAGGAAATTCGAGCAAAGTTAAGAAAAGAGTGAATTGCCAATGGCCTGCATATATGAAGAACCTAAACTTGTTAGCAATTCTCAAAAAAAGAAGAAGAAAAAATAAAATAATAAGAAAAGAGAAAAGAATAAGTTTTCTTTAAGTCAATTCTAAACTGGTCTTTTACCCAGCTTTGGCTATGTTTAGCCTTAATGCCTAGTCTTGTCACTTTTAAGCATTTTCCCTTACCCCTATTCTTCTTCCCACTTAGTTTTAGTGACCATTCTTTAGATATTCACCTAAGTTCAAATAAAAGGGACTCAATCCTTAGTGTCTAGTCTAAGGTTTTCAATCAGGTTCAAATTTAATCTTTACTAATTTAAGTCTTAAACAATCAATTCCGGTTTAAACTCTCTCTCAAATTAGCTTTTGAGATCATTTTTGTCCATTCTAGATACTAGGTACCATGCCTCGTCGTCTAACTTAAGGAGCTTGAGGAAACTATCTAATAGAGAAAAAATTTTCAAATAAGTTGAAATTTGATCAAATTAAATTTGTGAGGGTTTCACATTTTCTATACCCATAAATCCAAGATAGGATTCAAGTTTTTGCTAAAGCCTATCAATCTAAGATGATGCAATGGCTATCTATCCAAGATGGTCCTATACCTAGCAATTCAAGAGATTGTTTAAGTTAAAGCTCATCAATCCAAGATGGTACCAAACCTATCAATCTAAGATGATGATTTAAACCCATCAATCTAAGATGGTGATAATTTTTCTTAAGCCCATCAATCTAAGATGGTGATTTAAGTGTTTAAATCCATCAATCCAAGCTGGTGATATAAGTGTTTAAACCCATCAATCTAAGATGGTGATAATTTTTTTTTAAACCCATTAATCCAAGATAGTGATAATTTCTCTTAAGCCCATCAATCTAAGATGATACTAAATCCATCAATCCAAGATGGTGCTATATCCATTAATCTAAGATGGTGTTCAAGTTTTGCTAAAGCTCATCAATCCAAGATGGTGCTTTACCCATCAATTTAAGATATTACTTACGTAGGTGTTGAATTTAATATATTGTGAAACCATCTATCCAAGATGGTTGTTTTAAATTTACATTTCTTGAAAAATTCTATCTACTTTAAAATAGATAATTTTTTATCGTCCATCTAAGAAGATATCTTTAGGGTTTAACCTATTTTCAAGGGCATACTCGTATTCTTTCATTTGATTCTCTTCCCTAAAGAACAATTTCTTTCCCTCATCTTCGAAATCTCTAGTGGATCAGGTTTAGGATAGCTAACTGACTATGACAATGCCTAGTATAGTTTATCCCTGGGGTAAAAATGGTATTTCTTTTATCTTTGTGGTAAAATTTTACTCAAAATTCATCACTAATGAGCTCTAAATTGCATATATTTTACACCATGATTTTTGATGATTTTCCTTTAAAATTTGAGTTTATGATTTTCCTTTAAAATTTGAGTTTATTATTAAATAATGATACTTAATTGAGTAAGATTTTGTTTTTTAGGTTTTGAAATGATTTACGTAAGAAAATAAGAAGTTAGAAACAAGTTTTACTTAATTTAGAGTTAAAATAAGCAAGTTATAAAGGTTTGAATATCAACACACTCGAACAACATGACTATGTCGTTTGCAAGCAATTTTGGAGTGAATTTTTCAATGATCACAGTCAGTAACATGACCATGTCCTTGGTCGTATTGTTCCCAATTTTGAAAAAAAGAAAAAGAAGAAGATGTGAAGAAATTTGGCAATGAGTTACACCATTAGGGGATACAGTCGTATTGTTTGAATGAGCTTTATTTTGCCATTTCCTATATAAAGCTTTTTTAAGGTTTTCATAGGAGAATTATGAGATGACATTTAGAGAGTTTTTTCAAGCTAAGAACATTCAAAGGAGTAAAGGACTATTAAAGCTTCAAGATTCAATCTAATTTAGATTTCATGATTTGCTCTTCTACAATTCTTTATTCTTTGGTTCAAAATTGTTGCTTTATGATGTGTCGAGAATAGATATTTGGTATCTAGGTCTTGTGAAACCTAGATCTACTCATGTGACATGATTTTTTATTAGATCTAATTAATTCTTTATTTTTTTCTTGATTCAACTATGTGTGTTTCATGATTTAGATTATTATTTCTATAGATAGTAATCTAGAATTTGATATTTTATAAGAGAATCAAAAGATTTCTTATAAGATTAGATTTAGACATAGTTGATGAGGATTGTTACAAGAATAGAGATAATTTGCAAGATCTTTACAGAATCTTGAATTATATCGTAGAAAATTCATTATGCAATAATGTGATATTAGGTTATGCTTTTGAGAAGATATTTTAATGAGTGATTTTAAGATTAGGGTTAATTGGTTTAAGAAAGTGATCAACTTTAGTAAAAAATTATCTTAGTTAAAAAAGATTACAGAATAAATTAGATATCTTTAAGGGAAATCACATGTTAAATATAAGGAAAGCAAAAATTTAGATACGGTTTGTGAATCTTGAAGTGATTTATAATTTTATTGCTTTATTGCTTTATTGCTTTAATGCTTGAACAATTCTTACTTAGTGATAATTTATTAGTTGCTACAATTAATTTTAGATTCTTTAAATTGTTGAGCTCAAATTTGTAGGTTAGATAATAAAGATTTAGTGAATATTAGTAATTAAAATTCTTGAGGGATCGACACTTGGACTTAATCTGCTATTACAAATTGATAGATGCACTATAAACACCTCATTTTCCCCCTGTAATATATTTTAATAATAAATGAAAATTTCCTAATTAAAAAATACAAAAAAAGTTAGAAAATATAGAAAACTACAAAAAATTTTGAACAAATGAAAAATTACAAAAAATAGAAGTCTTGGGTCAACTTTAGGGTTCTTGAGTCATCTGAAGAAGGTTAGTTCATTTTTTTAGCTCAAATAAAATTATAGTGAACATATGCGATTTAACAGTTTAGGGTTATATTGAATAATATCAAATTTTTTTTTTAAATTTAATATTCTGACCATAGTTGATGTTAAATATTTGTAGTTCATAAAAATGAAATTAATTTAAGTTTATTATGGCTTTAAATGGTGCTTCAATTCAACTTGAATTAATCGATTTATGAAAAAAAGCAATTTTTCAATTAACCAAACAAATTGGAAATTGTAAAATTGTTAAGTTCAATTTAATTTGAAAATTAATTTCAACATATGTGTTTTAGATTTGATTTAGAGGGTATTGCATTTTTAAAGAGACAATCAAATAAAAGTAAACATATGTACTAGATTTTATTTTTACTTTTATTTTTATTTTCTCTTATCTTCTTTTTCTTTTTTATTGTTTTATATATAAAAACAAAAGAGGATAGGGGATTTCTCACTGGGCTTGCACAAAAGCCTAGCTTGCAATTTGGAACCAGGTAAGGTAACAAGCGCTTCATGCGCCTTTGGTTTTCTATGGCGTGTACATCACAACCGTACGCCAAGCGCATGGCACGTGCTGCTACGTGAACCGGCGCCATCTTCTCCAAGAATTCACAAATTTTTGCAGCAAGCTATCTGTACGATCCCCTCTATTTTTGACTTGATTAAACCAAATTTTTGAGCAAATTTTATCAAAATAAAAGTAGGAACCAATAGTTCACATAGAGCCCTTTCCGTTGATACCCACATCTTATTCAATGTCATTAATTTAATTTAGTGGGTCAAAAAAGCATCCGAAATGTCAAAAAAAAAAAAAAAAAATTGAATGTGGAGTTTTATTTCGAGTTGAATCTCCATGATTGAAGCTTTTAGAAGTTTCTAAACAACGTTTTGAGAAAGAACGAAGATCCTGAAACACATTTTGACCATTATTTTCACAAAATAGATTCAAGATTAAATCAATTCGAATTAAATTTTGGTCAAAACCCATTAAACTTGAAAATACAAATTAACTCCATTGATGACTTTGCAAGCTTAACCGAGAATTGAACAGTATAAAATGTGGTTTGAGGACTCGATTCCAGCAACAAGCAAGCTTTGAAATACCTGCTACATGCAAAAGTTGAAGTTTTCTCTCTCTAACTCGCAAGCTTCAGTCTGTTTCTCTAAAACCACCACTCCATGGTGGTTTTCGAGCAAAACCACCCACTCCACTAAATTTCCCATATCCAAAAACTTAAGAAATCACCTTCACATCACTTCAAGCAATCCCCATTTAAGCCTATTCACGACTTTCCCTCTCTAACCAACTCTGGCCATCACGCACTACCATTCAAATGGCCATTTTAAGCTGTGGCACTACCACGAATCATCCTTTCATCTTTGAAAACATTAGAAAAGTGTCCTTACCTGCTCAAAATGGTGCCCGAATTTCGATGAGGTAACCAATGCTGATCAGCTCTCTGTTCTTCTCTTCAGCGCATGTGCGGGTCTTGTGCCGACTTGAGTACCTGCTTTAGAACAGTATCCGACCCAAGCTCTAGATGTTACCCACACAAGTCGTTGGTCGGTTATCTTTTGTTTTTTTGTTCTTCTTTTCCTTGTTGTTTTGTATTATTATTATTATTTTGTTGCTTTTCTATTTTATCATAATAATAATAAATCCAAAAAAAAGAAGAAGAAGAGTTTTTATCACTTAAAAAAAACAGAAGAGACTTTCTTTTTTTAATTTTTTTTTCTTTTCTTTAAAACATTTGAAAATACAAAAAAAAAAGAAGGTTTATTACTTATAAAAATTTGCTTTCAAAAATAAAAAAAAATCATTTTCAAAATTAAGACTTTTTCTAAATTTTCCTTTGAAAAAATCAAACATATAAATTAGGACCCTATTTTAGAATTTTCTTAAATAAGAAATAAAATGGCTAAAAGATATAAACTCTACTAATTTTGAAAATTAAAATAAATTCACACATTAAAATTTTCTTGAATGAATTATGGTAAATCTAATCTAGAATAGTGAGTCTGTAGACACTTGTAGTTAACTATGTGACAACTTAAAATAGCAAATTTTTTTTCCCCTTTTATATATGAATTTAATTTCTTTTTTTTTTTGTAAATAAAATTAATTTTTTGTAATTGTAAATTTATAATTATTTTTTAAGTTAAAAAGGGTATCTTGAAAAATAAATCTAAACTTGAAAAATTAAAGTAGTGCCCATTTAGAATTTAATAGGTTAGCCCCAAACTCAAAATCATCAATTTTTCAAAATCATTTTTTCAAAGTGATTTTCTTGTAAGATCAGTAGCTAAGGTAGAATCAATCAACTCAATCGATTCTAACTTGACTTTTTTCTAACTTCGATCAAGTGGCAACTTTGAATCTTTTTTAAGTTTGTGAAAAGCCAAATTCCCTTAATTTTTAGGAGAAGGTTAATATTAAATAAATAGGGTTTAATATTGATTGGATTAAGGAAACTAAAATAAAAACAAAAGTTTTAGGCTCGGCAAGTAGTAGCGAAGTCATGAGTTTGGCATTGAATATACATCTACCATAATGATTCAATAGAAAAAAAAAAAAATACAAGTTCCATAAGGTACACTGTTTAATTTATAAGGTATAAAATGATTCTAGGGTACCATATTGTAGGTTCCAAGTACAAAAGTTTAGGAAATAATACTTATAGGATAGGATATGGGTAGGTCCTCATGCCTTATCCACCAAGTACTCGCTTACCTCTATTTTTTAGTATTTTTTTAATTTCTAATGCTAGTCTTTATGAATTTTTTCAATAGCAAAATAGTCATGAAAGCACTTAAAAATTAGACATGTATGAGTATTGTGATAACCCATATGAATAAAATGTAAATAGAGTCCTACATAGATTATGTGAGGTGTTGAATAGCAATATATAAAACCATAACATGTCAACACTAGCTAAAAAATGATTAGTTAAATATTTAAAAACTAAACACGTATGAGTATTGTGATACCCCATGTGAATAAATTGTAAATAGAGTTTTAACGGATTATGTGAGATGTTGAATAATGGTATATAAGGCCATAACATGTCAACATTAGTTAGAAAATTTTTGGTTAAGTGGTTGAAATAAATCCATTAATATTAACGACTTGATTATTAACAACTTTTAACCTAGGGTATTATAAATGACACAAGAAGCAACCCCTTACCAGTAGAGATGTAATGGTGCTCGGTGTAGGGAAAATGAGGTAAAAATCTTAACCCAAGTGTAAGTTGTCATGCCCTAAGATTTTAGTAGGTGCTATAACCCGTCACGTGTTTTTAATTTTCTAATGACATATTAAAACTCTAAATCCACCTAAAATCCATCTTAACATGTCAATCCATATAATAAGATTGATTCCTCAAATACAACCACTTAAACTACTTACAAGCGAGTTATCTCCAAAATGATTTTTCCCATAAACAATACTTCTAACTTATATAAACAAACTACTAACAACAGATATAATCCATATATATATATATATATATATAATTTCTCCATATGCAATTGTCGACAATTTAATTAATCTAGAAAGTCAAGCAATGTGGAAAATTGACCCCTGTTTTGTCTTCTAGAATGGATGTTAGTGACATAAGGAATCATTTCTCTGCTGAAGCTTTGACTTCGGTGCTTGTCACAATCATCGTCCATGCTGTCCTACACGTGTCATTGCATAAAACCAATTAAGTTTTGTTTGTCATTAAGCAATCCAATAGGACGAAACAAATTAGTTTACTCGATAGAAATTGACCCCTAAAGGTAGTGGCTTCGACCAAGAAAAACCACGTATATGGACTAATGGCATGCAAGCTATTTGCTTTTGAGGAAGAATTGACCACCGAAAAAGTGGGAGAAAAAATTGTTTACTAGAAAAAACTATTATTAGTTAATTAACATTGATCAAGCCTTATCAAAACTAATGCCATAAACAAACTGTCTCACCCACCAATCCTTGTCACTCATCTAGAGGAAATATGATATCTACTTCAATACTAGCCGGTTGCAAGAGACAATTATATTACATACCTATCTTTTGATTTCTCCATAATCCACTAGCTACCTTCTCTACTATGTCGGATCCTGTGATTTCACCAATTATCAAAAAAGAAAACCGATCAAGTGATGAAAGCTAGAAGTAGAGAGAAAGAGGAAAACTCCATTTCAATATAGATCTGAAAAATAAGTCGTGTTACTTCATTAGATGCAAAATGTAAAGTTTGGTATTTATACCTAAATTAAAGGGTTTAACTAATTTGTAACTGTACACCAATGTAAAAATGACAAGTGTTATCCTACCTTATTGATAAGAAATAATCTACTAAACTACAAAAGCTTAACATCGCACCCTCAAGTTGGAGATGCTTATAGCAACAATTTGGATGTAAGGAATTGAAGCTATTGTTCCAGTAGAGACCTGGTGAGCAAATCGATAACTTGGAACTTTGAAGAAACATGATTAACCTGTGAGAACCTTGAAACAACATGATCTCAGACAAAATGCACATCCACATCAATGTGTTTAGCGTGTGCATGCAAACAATGATTGGTAGCAATTAATAAAGTAGATTTATTATCACATAAAATATTAACAGGTAAGGAAAGACTGATCCCCAAATCTCTAAGTATATAAGAAGTCCACCAAACCTCTTTGGTGGCTACAATAAGACTTCGATATTTCGCTTTTGTTGAGGATGTAGAAACAATGGGTTGTTTCTTGGTTTTCTAAGAAACCAAAGCATTTCTAAGTAATAAGCAATAGTTACTAATAGACTTACGATCAAAGGAAGATATAGCCCAATCAAAGTTGGAATAAACATATAGTTGTAATGGATTAATGTGCCAGATAAAACAATCCAAGATATATAATGCCCTTCAAGTATTTCAAAACATGAAAAAGTGCTTAAAGATGTGAAGTGCACGGATATGACATGTGTTGTGTAATGCCCCATAAGAGGAGTCTGATAGTTTTACCTAAAATCTTTACATCATATGTGTACTCATGATATAAAAACTACCTTACAAGTTAGAGGTTGTAGGCTCTAACTAGTGAGTTTCTAAGGGTGTTTATTCATTTTACATACATCTTCTTAACTTTATATATAAACATGTATATATTTATAAGTGATCCAGTAATCCATGATCAATTGAATCGTAGAGAGTTGGAGTCACCTACCAAACAAAAAGAAAGGGTATCTATATCTCGATAATCATAAAGCTATTAAATACCTCAAAAGTTTAATTTGACTATACTACTTGCTTTTCTAAACTTAATACTCTACTTTCTTAACCCAATGGAGCACTCTACACTTGAATCCTAGCCCAACCCCAGTTTTATAAGACCTGCAAAAGAAACTATTGGTAGGTAAGTTGCATCTCACTTAATAAGTAATCTTCTTATCTTACCATCAAACAATAACAAGTAAGTTATTTATCAAACATGTGAATGCATGTATAAGCATATGAAATGCAAATAGTATATACAATCGACTGATAACTAAATATAGTACGGTTTTGTGCCCACCATTACCTAGGTTAAGAAGTATTTAGATACGTTAGGACCTAAGTATCCATGTCTAATACGGGCTCTCTTAGCAATATAAGCACCTTCAGTAGTAGATACGGCTTGGTCTCAAGCAGAAGGCAGCACTCTTTAGACCCAAGTAGATCCTAAAGGTTGAGGCAAGAACATGTCGCATGAAGACGTCGTACGATAAACAATCACAACATATAATATCAATATGAATCCATTTATGCATGATCTATCATGACTTAACAGTATCATTGTCGTGGTAGATTGTCGTATACCGTACAAAGATTTACAATCAACCCTCTTACTGATCGTAAGCCTTCTATACCATACATAAGGTTCTTTCCACTCTATATTACTATTAAGCTTATAGATGTGTAATATTAAGTATATTAACTGAAATTACTAATTAATTATGTAAATTGTTGAAAATAAAGTGTAGAACATACAATTCCACAACAAAATATTACAGTACATAGTAAATCCATAAGAGTTTGTCATAAGTGTATCTAACTACAAAATTAAGTTAATTGAAGGAAATGAATAGCTATTGGCCATTATTATAGAATTCTCTCTTCGCTCTCTAAAACACATAACTCCATCTCAACATGAGACTCACCTTGAGCATTCCTTAGCCCAAATTAGCGAAGAGGGGGTCTTGCATCAAAAGAAATCTATTGAAGTGTAAGTTTATACTTAGTGAGTTAATCCTTTCATCATGCCACACAACGATTTATTTAAATGCACAAATACATGAATGCATGAAACACTCGAAATGCCAAATAATATATGCAGCGACCTAAGAATCACATGCAATTTAGAATTTTGCCTCCTGTAGTTGAAGTTGGAGATAATTAATCGATACAAATCATCGATTAGGTTCTAGCACTTGGGTTTTTATTCTACTTGCATTGACGTGCTCAAACCAACTCAAACATATACATAATATAAATAACTTTACTTTTCATATGAAAAATACACTTTCCTTTTCAAAAATCAAAATCAAAATCAAAATTCTCAAGTCTAACGATGTGGTGGCCTCTATAATCCACATCACATGCCCTAAGCGGAAGTTACAAGACATGGCCCTTTGTTAACAGTTAAAGTCCCTTGGTGCCTAGTAACCCTAAAAGCTACAATAGAGATTCAATAACATATAAGTGGCATAACCATTGCCTAATCCTTACAAGAGCCTCCATTCTTGTGAGTCCCTTCTCACCTTTTGCGTGAGGTAGCAGTCGGTATAGTTATGATGTAAACATGAGAAATGCATGACTCATTGAATTCCTTAATGAATAATTATTTAATACTATTTTCATTGTGATTAAACAATTGCATTCCATAACAATTATACATATCTATCATCATAAATAACTTAGTTTATTATCTGATTAGCAAATCATAGAGTTCAATCACAATATCACACACATGCATTACCCATATTCCACATATATTCAAGTTCATTATAGAAATTTAAGTGCATTTACACTACAAACAAAATCATGCATGAGGTCATTAGGAATCACTCACTTGGCCATAGTTGATTAGTCGTAGTAGTTTGGAGTTAGGTCGTCTCCAATGGTAGGCTCTCCTGAATATCACAAATATGATATTAGAAGAAATCAAAATGAAATAATAAGGCTAACCTAAAGTCTTTTAAGTTATATTTTTAACTTAGTTCTTATATTTCTCTTAGTTGTATTAAAACTTCAATCGCTTATAACTTTTTTATTTTAAATCCGTTTTTCATAATCTTATAGTTGATTTTCATTGTTTTTGAGTGTACTTTAATGTGGTATGATTATATTTTTGTGGTGGGACCTACAATTCTATCTATAGGTTAGAATAGTAGCGTTCCTCATGGTTTGGTTTTCTTTTAGGCTTAATTTGGTTGTTTGGCTTTTTATTATCTTGTGTAATCTTCTGAGCTTGGGCTTAGGCATGGAATTTTGTTTTAAGCTTAAAACTTCCATCAAGGTTAGATTTCTATCCTTCATTACTGACCTTGTTGTTATCTTAATTTTCTTGGATTTCTAAGTGGGCTTATGTGGTCAAAACGGGCTTGTTTTTGTACAAACTAAAGTTGGTGACTTTGTTGGGCTTAGGGCACTTTATGTGAACTTCTTATAAGTCTCAAAACAACTTTCCCTAGGTTCTAGATCTAGTTGGTTTGGTTTTGTGAGTTATAACTTGGCTTCTTTAATTTGTTCACCATTTCCTTTAGTCTAAGTGACAAATGAAGAGTTTATACTATTTGTATTCTAACTCTAACTTAACTTCTTCTTTATATGAGGATTATTTGGCCATAACACTAAGTAAAATTTATAGATCACACACTTACTGTAGGCGTTACACCTTAGTTTAGGTCTTTAGGAGTTGATTTTTACACCAAAACTTCATATAATGGCCTAAAGTTAGTTTTAAGCATATGAAACCAAATAGAAGCAAAAGTGACACTTCAAATGTGCCACATCTAGCATGTTTCTTCATCATTCACGTACTTATTTCATGATTTTCTCAAGTCATAAACTCCTATTCTAAGTGATAGACAAGTATTTTACATAATATTAAATCTAACTTACTTATACTTCAACATTCATATAAAAGATTCATAAGCTTAACACCTACTATAAATTAACTAGAATATCACCTTATGTACATGAAAATATATATAATCTCCTAGGCATGGCTTTCTAAGAATATTTAGTTTAAGAGCTTACTTCTCTCCAAGCAAAATGAGGAATGGATTTGACAATTAAGTACATTCCTTAGCTCCTTGTTTTCCCTTCCCTTTTTGTATGCTCTTGAACTTCCAAAGCTTAGGTGTTTAAGTGTAGTTTTGGGGTATTCTAAAGTTTCCTAAAGTGGCTCTTGGTGTGGACAAAGTAAAGGCAACAAAAGTGAGCTTTTATGCTGTGAGTGTGTATGTGTATAGAAGTGGCAGCAAGGATGGGAAAAGAGTGGGATTTGTTCCCTTTTTGTTTGTAAGTTTAAAGTGTATGAAAAGTGAATGAGAATGAGACGGTTTTTTGAGGGAGAATGGCTAGTTGCAAATTGTGTGTGTGTAACTCCAAACAAGGTCTTTTTGTTGCTTCCAATTTAGTGCACAAGCTTTACCATGTAATGATTGGATGGTGTAAGCAATATGGGGCAAATAATGTTTGTGAAAGACAAGAGAATTGATGTTTGATTGATAAGGAATGATCTCCCATTCCTCCTTCTCCAAATCGGCATGGTGATGTCCTTTTAAGGGCATACATTTGTCTCATTTACTTGTTTTAAAATTAGATAGATAAGGTAGTTAGATTGTTTATCCATGTGTAATATAACGTACAGTGTGATAAGGGAATTATCTTATCATAAGCTTTGAAGAGTTATGAAATGATAAGTTAATTCAACGCTCAATTAATAAGTTATTTAGTGTGATTAGTTGATTTACCTATCTATAAGTGGCATAGCTTATAAAAGGGATAAAGAAATTTTCTTATCTTATATCTATGGGAAGTTATCTTAATGTAAGCCAATCTAGCCTTCACTATTGTCCTTAGTTTTCTAAAGTTGAGTAAAATTAGTTAAGTCCGAGTTTCTAATTATTCATTTAGGGTTTCAAAATTCTTAAGTGTTTATAGTTCATCCTAAGGTTTAGGGTTTTGAGTGATTTAGGGTTCATTATTCTCGTATTAGGGCTTTTAGTAGTTTAAGTCAAGAATTTATCTTAGTTAAGGTTTAGGATGGTTTTTTTATCAACATTAAAACTTTTGAATTTAAGTTCGATTTCTAAGTGAAATTTTAAGTTCTTAGTTTAGTTGATCTTTAGGAATGATTAAGATGCACTCTTGGTTACTTAAACATCACTTAAAGTAGTAGGGTTTACAGGATCTCTCGCTCTACTATATAGTGTTGATGCCCTTTAATTTATGCAATAGGATGTAGTTCTTGTCTGGTTTAATTAAAGGCTGAATATTTATTAATTTGGATTCATAAGGTGACCAAGCAAATATATTCCAAATACTCTAATACCTTAAGTTTTAATGCAGCAAACAAAGGTGTTTGAAATATCTTAGGGTAATTTACAAGTAAGAGTCAACCAAAGTAAGCACATATAAGTTCCCATATACCTTAACATGTAACAAGTTTAAGTATTAGGCATAAGTAGATGGTGCACTAACTACAAGCACATAACAAAGTAAAATAGGGGGCAGTATACTCACCCAGCCTTGAAGTATAATATTCCTAATAGTCCCCCGTAGTCTTGAACTTAGTACCCCAAATCACCTGAGTAAGGTAATTAAAGTAAATAAGACTCATCTTAATTTTAATCTATTTGCTAGTCTTGCTATAATTTTCTTATTTTTGCTTATTTTCGTATTTTGCTCATAACTTTCTTGTTTCAAGTTGGAATTTAATGTTTTTATAGTCGATTTTCATTATTTTTTAGTGTTCTTTTATTTAGCGAGGTCATTTTTAGGCTTTTGGGTCAGCAAGTTTTCGATTTGGGTCTTATTCATTTTAGGTTGGAATTTAGCATTGTTATAGTTGATTTTCATCATTTTCGAGTGTTCTTTTATTTGGCGAGGTCTTTTTTGGGCTTTTGCATTAGCAAGTTTTCAATTTAGGTCTTATAAGGTTGTGGGCCCAAAAGATAAGTTTGGTTACATTAGGGTTTGGGCTTAGTTTTTTATCTTAGAACTTGTACTATATATTTTGGGCTTCCTTTTAAGTATTTAAAGTGAACTTTTTTGTCTAACACTTTTAATTTTTATCTCGGGCCTTATTGTTGCTCTTATCGGCCTAAACGGGTTATTTTCTTAAGTTTAAGATTTCAACTCATTAAGGGGCCTATAGTAGATATCTTGGATGATCCTTAAGGTTTAATGGGCCTCTTGAATAACTTATTTTGGGTCTCTTAATATAAGGTTTAGATTTGGTCATCCCTTTTATTTGGTTCTTAAACTTGGGTTTTGGGGGTTTTTAGGCCAAACTTACACTTTAAGGCCCTAGGCCTAAATCCATTTGTCCTTTTGGGCTAAAGCCCAACATTGGCCCTAAGTTTAGTCTAATTTACCTAACTTTACAAATTTGGTCATAATCATTAAGGTGACTATTAATATCATTTTTAAGTCTCTAATCACTATTTAAACTAGTTTAGAGCCTCAACTCATCATTAACCTACTTAACTTGGTTGATCAAGTCCTAAACCATACTTAATACTAAATAATCATTATATTAAGCTAATAAATCAAAATTTACAGATTTGAAACTTTCATGAAAGCAATGGCCAAATAGGGTTTTTCTAGGCTTTCTTTCAACTTCTTTCATCCAATACTTATTCTAGTGTGTTTCCTTGTTTTAATCACATTTCTTCTTATCTTAAGCAAATAACAATACATAATATGGTGAGAGTAAGATGGATATTCACTAAGGAAGTGGTAGCATGCATAGTACATAAGGTTTCATGAAGTTTTATCAATTTCTTTTTAAGTTATTTACATAAAATTACCTCCTACACTTCTAGAATGTAAGTAACAAATAAGCTAAATACATGAATGAAGATGTAATTATGAGGCTCTAAAATGACATGTATATGATTAGACATATTTATATAGTATCTCTAATCTTAAACTCTTAAGATAGCATAGGTAAAACTTGTATAAATCGAAAACTTAAGTTGGGTGAGTTTTACCTTAAACCGATTTATACGAGCTCCAAATTTTTCACTAAAAAATGAAGTTGAAACGTGCTTCTTTGGGAGGTAATGTTTGTTGGCAAGAAGATAGAGTGTGTGTGTGTTCTTTTAGCGGTGGTGGCTTGCAATGGTGGTAAGACCAAAATGCACTAAGGTGCATAGAAGGGTCCGACAATTCCCTTTATTTTCTTCCCTTTTTCCTTTGGTTTTTGTTTAGGTTTCTTGAGAGTGTTTCCTAAGGTTTTCTAAGCGTGAAGAATGGAGTCAAATGAGGGTTTTAAATGGGTGAAATTGCAAATAAAGAGGGTAAAATAAGGGGGGGATAGACAAGATATTGCTTTAATTGGTTAAAATGATATAATGATCAAAGGGGGACTACTTATTCCTTGACCCTTTACTTGATTTGGCAAGGGTTTATCTCAAAAATATCTTAATTATCTAATTAGCCTTTTTATCCTGTCTTCTTAATTGTTCTTATCCATTTCTTAATTAAAAAGACTAGGATTGATAAATGGATTAAAAGGTAATTAAGCTAATTAATTGCGATTATACTTAATTAAGTAATTTAGGCTTGATTAGGGTGTAACTAGGGTCTTTCCATATTCTATCATTTTGATTAAGTTCATTGACCTATATTACGTTGTTTGTTATAGTCTTTTATTATTCGAGATCATTTAGGGTTTTCAACCTGTGTATGAGGTTAGGGATTTAGGGTTTCTTAGCGATTAGAGAAACTATTTGCAATTACCAAATAATTTAAGGACATACTTAGGGTTTATTAGTTAAATTAGGGTTTTGTACGTCCAATTAAGGTTTTACTTAGTTTATTGATATTTTCCAATAGTTTTAAGGTTTCCCGTGTATTAGAGGTTTTAGGATTTTACGCGTATGATTAAGCTTTTAAGGTTTTACTCTCTTTGGGGTTTTCTGACTTATTACTTAAGGTTTGTGACTTATTATTTAGGGTTGAATCATTTAATTTATGGATTTTATTATTATATTGTTCATTATTATATCTTGAGTAGTTTTAGGGATTACTTATTAACTCCTTTATTTGACTTTGAGTTTGGATTCGAAAGTTTATGAAATTCATATTGTCTCCCTAAATATAACGTTAGCATTCTCAAGGAGATATTTTTATATAATTACTTTAGTTTCATATGATTAATTGTTCCCAACTTATAGTTAATTATGATGTAAAACTTGATTAATGGATTAATGTGTAATTAAGTTTCTTAATCTTAATTACTCATACACTTGGCATAAATTAGGTAGATTTTAAGGCTTACTATGTCAAATTAAGTTAGTTAAGCCCGTTGGATTATCTTATCTAATTAGTTTAAGGAATTAAGACAATTAATTAGGGTTTCAAGGTAATTAAGCGATTAGTCTCCAATTAATGAATAGTTTTACTATTTAATTAGAGTATAATAGTTGAGTTAGGGTTTTACAATCATTTTAAAGACTCGCTCGTATTAGGGTTCCAATGAGGATTTTAATATTCGACGGCTCATTTAAGAGCTATAGTATTCATTTTAAGGTTTTGAATTCATTGTAAGGGTTATCTATACCAATATATAGATTTTGTTTAGGTTACCTATTACGCCCTTAAGTCACAGAGTCGCAATAGTCCCATTGTGTAAACCATTCTATAATAGTAATTAGTTTCATAGTACCTACCATAGACATGATCTATACTAGGTGTCAACGACTCTTTGCTTTGAAATAAATAGTTTAATTAAGTGTTTAACTACAATTATAGTAATTATCACAAATTTTTAATAAATATACTTAATTATATGTAAAGTCCACAGAACTTCCTAGGAAACTCTACATAACATAACAGTTCACTAATGTACATAACAACTATCGGTCTTTCATTCTTAAACTACATAGGACACTCTAGCTACACATCCACTGCTAAGCAAATTGATCCTCACACCCGTGGCTTCAAAAGAACTAACCTCTGGATAATTGTAAGGTGGCATAATACTTGAAGTATTCAGAAATCAGGACCTGCAAAAAGATCTATAAAAGTATGAGCAACTACGGTTTAGTAAGTTGAATTGGAGACTCATGAATGTATATAAACACAAACAATATTATCAAGTAATTATTTTCATGCAATGCAACAAGCAAGTGTTGTCACATAACATAGTTTGGTCTGTTGCGAAATCAAAGAAATTTCATTCGTTCTAATCCGGGTTGAGGAGTTTTCATGTTATGCAACAACTCATAACCAAACCCAGGCTTGCATAATGGAGATACCGCTCCTCCCGCGACTACTTTCAAACCATTGACTTCACCCTCGCTACGACCTCTTCTCCTGTCACTTAGTTTGACTAAGGATGAAGAAGGGACCATTATGCAATCTTGCGCTATCCCTTTCGAATGGGTCGATATTTGGTTATAGAATCCTAATGATCCCTTAACGGGTTGCAATGCATGACATTTTAGGTCATTAAAGTCGAATAAGATTAAATTTTATTTAGAGTGTTTAAACAATTTCACACCAACTAAATCATAACACAAAATTAATCATAATACAAATTTCAGCATGAATTCAGATACATTAAACACATGCGTAAACTACTTATAATTACAACCATATACAATCCTAAGTCTCCGAGTTCCATAAAATAGTACTCTAATACAGTAAGTAATAACCCAACTTACTTCTAATTTCTCAGTCACTCGATCAGTTAATTACAAGTCGATTCGTCTCTGGGTATTTTATAATACAAATAGGTCTTTTTAGTACTTATACTTTAATGATTTACATTCTAAGTTATAATTTAACTCATTTTTCCATGTGTACCTATTATTTACTAATGATTCATTCTACCCTATTTTGAGGTTCAGTTTTTAAATTAAATTCTAATTTTGATTTTGGAATCTTAAATATGCTTGAATCCTAATGTGAAATTAATTACATTAAGCTCGAGTATTCTAATATCATATTAGGTCTTAATTTAGTGATCTAAACTGTTCGGTACACATTAATCCTAATTGAGGTACCAGATTTATTTCCAATGTGAGAAAATCTTATGTTTTTTATACAATTACCTAAAATTAAATTTTGTTTCAAATTTATTATATTATGATTTTTATTATTATATTATCTAATTAAACATAATTTTTCATATTTATTAAATTTCCAATTCTACATATTCCTAATTTCCTACAATTACCACATAATTCCTTCATTAATTACACTTAACACTTCAAAGGCTAGGATTAGGTTTCCACATTAGAGATTAACATCTCTAGCCATCTAATTATTATCTAACGTCTTAATCACCTAATGAACCTAAAATTACTTAATTTTTCCATCATTTTAAGGCTAAAAATTTACTTAAAAATTTAATAAATTAAAATTTAAAAATAGCTTCATAGCACTGTTCTATAGCACTTAAGCATTTTACGGAAAAAATTTAAGCTATAAACTACACTCTTAAGCCTATTTATTTCTAATTTTAATCATGCTCGGTTTTGCTTAACTTGTTAAGAACCCTGTATTTTCAGACGTGATTAAACTTAATCAATATTTTTCCCTAAATATACATACAATAGAATCTCAGAATAATAAATTTCATAATTTTCTAGGCAAAATAAATAATTTTAAGAAATTATACAAAATCGAAGCAGATAAGAGACTTACCCAATTCAATGACTTTTGGGCTTCCAACACCAGTCCAAGTATGTCTAGAGTGGGGTGGTAGTGGTCGTTCGATCCCAGGTGGTGGTGGTGTGTGGGTTTGGCTCACTAGCCCCTACTGTATAGTTTTCTTATTTTTTTTCTTAATTAGAATTTTTCTCTTCCAATTTCAATGCTCCCAATTTTTTCTGACTTTTAATTGTCCAAATTAGCTCTGTAATTTTTTTCCCTATTTATAAAGCTTTGTAGTAATTATTATGCATTAAATTGGACAAGACATTACCTAAATCCCTTAATTTTTAGCTTTTGTATTACTTGATTTTAATTGGTTAATTTTTCTTCTTCAACTCCTGACTTGCCACGACCAAATCCACATTATTCCCTATTCCTCTAATTTTTTCTTAATTAATTAATAATTTTATTTAATTATTTAATAAGTTTTTAGCCAATTTAAGTAATTTTGCGTACTTTTATCTACACATAAATACATGTGGGGTACATGTGAACATTCCTAATTATTATCTAGGTCATTCTATGATTTTTAGTATACATATAATCTATCTCTAGTAATTTATTAGTTATTAGATTATATTTTTTGCCTTTTCGATAATTAACAATTATTATACTTAAAATTTGAAAATTTTATAATTTCCTATTTTATTACTTATTTGCTTAAATTCAAGTTTACAGGGTCATTTTTACTAATATTTCTATTTATAGTTTATAATTTAGGTTTGATTGGATCCTTTAACCGATCGTCCTAAACTTTATGTACTAAGTTCAATCCTATGGTCATTTGGCTTAACTTTAGGACTTACATTACCCTTTATTGGTCTCAGGGAGCTCTCATGGGCTTTGACTATCAGTCTCTTTCTCATTAGGGTATGGAGTTAGTTTTGTTAGATTAGGTAGACCTTGGGAGTTAACATTAGTTGTTAACATTTGTTTATAGGATTTTGAGTGTAGTGGTCAAACTAGGGCTTAGACTGCCATTTAGGGTTTTAGGAGTCTGAGTTTAATTTTTTTTTTTTCAAAGTAGTTTTTTTGGTTTAGAGTTAGTTATCTTGCCAACATTAAGGTTATCTTTTAGGAAATCTTATTAACTTCCAACCTTATATCTAAGAAATTTATGAGGTTTACATGTTGACTAAGTGCATGAATAGCAAAACTGATGTTTAGACGTGTCAAATTGATGTACGACAAGCAACCAACCAATCTCTTATAGTAAGTAGCATCAATTAACAAATCCCTAATATCATGATCTAGCTTAAAACCGTTAGGAAATGGAGTCTTCGCTGGCTTGTAAGTAGATAAGCCTGTCTCAAGTAATACATCGGATATAAACTTGTGTTGATTAAGCAAGCAACCAAAAGTGGCTCGACACAATTTAAGCCCAAAAAAATAACATGCATTCCCTAAGTCTTTGATTATGAAGGTAGTGTGTAGCTGATCTTTTAACACATTAATAAGTGATTCATTTGAACTAACAAGTAACATATCATCCATGTATAGAAGAACTAGCAAAAAATCATCACTATTCTTCCTAATAAAGAGAGAGTGATCATTTGGTGACTGTAAAAAACCAATAGAAATTAGTAATTGAGAAATCTCAAGGTTCTACTGTTGTGATGCCTGCTTTAAACCATATAAGGACTTTTTGAGAAGACAAACTTGGTTAGACTTTACTTTAGAATGTCCCTTTGAGGGTAACATATATATTTCTTCATCTAAATGACTGTGTAAAAAAGCATTGTTTATGTCAATTTGGTGAATAAACCAAGATGAAGAAATGGCAACTACTAAAAGAATATGTACGGTATTCAATTTAGCAACAAGAGAAAATGTTTCATTGTAATCTTGCTCTTTAACTTGTGTGTAACCCTTGGTAACTAGTCTAGCCTTATATCTCTCAGCACTCTCATTTGGCCTAAACTTAGCTTTGTAGACCTACTTATACCCAATGGCTTTCTTTCCCAAAGGTAGAAAAGTAAGATCCCAAGTTTGATTACTTTCTAAGGCATCTAATTCTTTGTGCATTACGTTAATCTACTCTTGATGTTTCATAGCTTATTCTTGGATTATAAGGACATGTGAAAGGGATACAACATAGTCTTTGGGATATTTACAATACATGGAAGTAGAGAATAAGGGATATTGGTTTGTGGCTTAGACAAAGAAGAGCCATTAATAACAACGGGATTAGAAGTGATAGAGTATATAAAGTTAGATAACCATGCTGGGGACTTCTTAACTTTAGTGGATCGGGTGTAAAGGAGGACTAGAAGATGACTAATTAGGAAATGAGGAGATACTTTCAAGAATTGGAAATTTAGATGGTAAAGACTCATAGATAGCTAGCAATGCATCGGGAGAAGTGTCAAACGAAATGGTTTGAGTACAAGAGACTGGTAATAAGGAATAGTTTCTAAGGTGTGTATGAGAATCAATATTATCAGGAGAAGAAAGATCCTTGTAGGGGAAAATATGTTCAAATAAACATATATCCCTATTGAATTGAAGTTCTTTAACAGAAATGTCATAGACCTTATAGGCCTTTTGACTGGCAACATAGCTAAGAAAGACACATTTAACTCCCCTAGCATCTAACTTGTCTTTAAAAGGATCAAGATTAGCAATATAACATAAACAACCAATGACATGAAGTTCACTATATGAAGGTGGTTTATGATAAAGTGACTCAAAAGGTGTTTTCTAAGCTAGGGATTGAACATGCATGGGATTTATCAAATGAGTGGCAGCAAGCAAGCATTCTCCCAAAAACATTTTAAGCAAGTTGGCATAAATCCTAAGTGCTCTAACGGTGTCAAGCAAATGCCTATGTTTTCACTCAACCTTTCCATTTTGTTGATGAGTATATGGAGAAGTTTTATGATGTATAATTCCTAGGCTAGATAAAAGCACTTTGAAATCATGAGAGATAAACTCTCCTCCATTGTTAGTTTGAATAATCTTGGGCGTGGAAGAAAATTGGTTTGCAATAAGTTTGAAGAATTGATGTAGTATAGTATAGGTTTGGCTTTTGTGGTGAAACAAATAAGTCCAAGTAGAATAAGTGTAGTAATCCACTATTGTGACAAAATATCGTGCACCAATCAAAGAAGCAATATGATATGGCCCTTAAACATCAACATGGATTAGCTCAAAAGTAGAAGAAGTATGTGTATTACTGTTAGGAAAAGCTAATCTATGAAATTTTACTTCTTGAAAAGTAGAACAAAGGAAATTATTCACATCTAAGCTTTTACAATCAACAAGATGTTTCATCTTAGACAAATACGTGTGACCTAAACGACTATGAAGCAGTAACAGATCATTATGATGATTAAAAGAAGAATATGCATTAGATAGACTAATTATTTTTTACTTTAGAATGTAAAGACCACTTGTTGCTGCTATTTAGGCTTCATTCTTCTTAGATACTAGGTCCTAAAAACAACAAGAAGAAGCATTAAATATGGCTTGTAAGGGTTGTGTATTAACTAGTTTATGGATAGACAAGAGATTGTGCTTAAACTCTGGTATATATAGAACATTGTGAATAGTGAGTTCTGGTGTCAAATGAACCGAACCAACCTCATATGAATATAGGCAATTTCCATCAGGCAGTTTAATCAAAGCTGGGATGTTTAAGGGTGTAACATTATGTAAAAGGAGAAAATTTAGTATCATGTAGTCTGTGGCTCTCATGTCTACTATCTAAGATAACATACAATTATTTACAGCTACTAAACCAAGAGAAGTAGATGAAAATATACGTATACCTTGTATTGTATTCATAGCACTAGTAAGATCTTGAGATTTCGTCATATTAGCCATCTCAAAACACAACTCCTTAAGAAACTGCTTGTTAAGAGACTTCACAACATCAGAGTGTTCAACATTCCACCCTTCCTCAAAAGGAGTATCCGATACAGACATAGCCATCTTATGACCAATTGAATTAACAACTAGTGAACTAAAACTGTTTCCTTTAAAACTTAATCTCTTTCCCTTATACCAATCGGGATATCCGACTAGTTGAAAGCATGTTTCCATGGTATGCCCCTCAGACTTGTAGTGTTTACAAAACACACCTCTCTTATTCTTCTTCTTATCAACCGAACTACCTCTGTTAGAATAATAAGCTGCCATATCTAAATTTGATCCGAGAATTTCATTCACTTGCCTCTGTTTTTCCACTTATTGGACAAGATAAAAGGTTTTATTTAATGATGGCAAAGGTTCGGTAGATAAAATCTAACTTCTTATGCCCTCATAACATCCATTTAATCCCATAAGAAATTAGATCAACCTATTATGTGACTCATACTCTAGAATACGCTCTTTCATAACACATGTATAGCATTCCATACAACCATAATCACACTTAGGAAAAGAATGTAACTCATTCAACTCATCCTAGCACGTATGTAATTTGTTAAAGTAAGCACTAACAGCCAAATTATTTTGCCTTAAACTACCGATTTCCTGTTGTAGCTGAAAAATAAGAGAACCACTAGCTGCTCCATATTGCTCACGAACTTCTTACCATAACTGATAGGTTGACTAAGTATATGAGAAATTCTAAGGAAGATCACTCAATATAGAATTCAAAAGCCAACTCCTCACCATATAGTCACAATGTACCCATTTGTTTAAGTCTTGTGAGTCATCATCAGGTCACACAATAGAACTATCAATAAAACTAGTTTTCACCTTCACTCCTAACCTTAGCTTCATAGATCCAGTCCACGAGAGATAGTTACTATCATTAAAGACTATATTTCCTATTAACATTCTTGAATTATTTGATTTGGATAGGAAATAAAGATCATTAACAACCAAATCGGTGTTATTTTTCGTTATTCGTAATTGGATATTGTTTATGCAATCGAATTGAAACCCTAACTACATAATTTGACAAAATAGAGAGGATTAGAAGAGTAACTACTCTGATACCATTTTGGAACCCTATGATTTCACCAATTATCCAAAAAACACCCATTAAGCAATGAAAGCCAGAAGTAGAGAGAAGGAGGAAAACTCCATTTCAATACAGATATGAAAAATAAGTCATGTTACTTCATTTGATACAAAAAGTAAAGTTTGGTATTTTTACCTAAACTAAAGAGTCTAACTAATTTGTAATTGTACACCAATGTAAAAATGACAAGTGTTATCTTACCTTACTAACAATGTGTGTTAAATACAAGTAAGAAATAATCTACTAAACTACTAAACCATATAAGCTTAACATATTAGTACCTCCTATAATACATTATTTATTAAACTTAGCTAGATCGTGGTTAATGCCTTCTCATCAAGTGCTACTCGCTCATTGTCCTTCGTGGGCTATGGTTGCCATCTAATGCCTTCTTCAAGATCAATTGCGTTAAGACCCTTCATTTATGCTCTTGCAATAACTTGAATTTCATGCAACCTCTAAGTTTCTCAATATCATGCTTGGAGGCTTGTCTCTTCAGTATGTAGATTATAAACTCTAGCACCAGTTTATTGGGATAGGATTCAAATCTTTTAATTATAGATCACTAAACTTGCATGGAAAAAGAGATGTAAGAAGGAAAAAAAGAAAAAAAAAAAAGACATGCGTAGAATTTACATGGAAAAACCTAAATGAAAAAGAACAAAAGAACTACATCTAAAATCAAATCAATCCATTAATATATACCAACAATAGTATATGCTATGCATAGGCAATCATATAAATTTGACACTGCTCATGGTCCTCCAATAATCAATAACTCCTAATAGTCTTAGGGTTGAGAATTCTATACTTACCATCAATACTCGGGCCATTTAAATAATATCGAGTGATTCCTCAATATGACCTCCATGGTACCTCAATGCACTATACCCTTAGGCCCTTGCATACAAGACCTTTTATGGTAGCTTTGTTTGTGAGGATAAAGCAAAAATGAAAGAGTCTTCAAGAAGGATAGGAACAAGCAAAGCTCGTTCAAACTTAAATGCAACATGTAGTTAGGACTAGGTAGGACTTAGGAACCAATGTTATCTGAAATTGGAAAGCTACATACAAAATTAATTTATCACAATTATAAAGCCCATGATTTGAATGAGATTGCCCTTTTTAATTCCATGAGCTTATATGTAATAGATATATGAAAAATATTCTAAGATGAACTTGATCCATGTAGATGGTCTATTAGTACAAGTATTTTGTACTAACAAGATTCATATGGACCCAATGCATAGGAAAAAAACTTATACATATTTAGTTGGTTCATTTGTCTTTGACTATATCTTATATTTTGTTCCCAATCAATTAGAACACAAGGAACATAAAAAAAATTTACTTCTTGGACATTCCTTTAGTTCGCTATTCTATATCTTATTTATTTTTTATCTACATTTGATTAAAATCTACTACAAGTGGTTATCCTTTCATTTATTTATCTTTTACTATTATTTTTTAATATCTTTGTTATCAAAACATTTGGTTTTTAAACGATGAGTAAAAAAACCTCCTAAAATGAATTGCTCAAGCTTTCAAAAATTTTTTCCCCGGTAGTCTCTAAATTCATTACATATAGCACCAGATGCTACTTCTTACTCAAAATATGACAAAACTACATATATTAATCAAAGAAGCATCCACAATGACCAAAATTGAATACAAGCTATGTAAATCAATGAAAATCACCACTTAATATTCCAATTCATGATGAAAATAACTCCAGTTAAATTCCAAATTGGAGGTACTTTAGTCAAAGCAACGTTCAAAAGGCATGTACCGGTAACACGTGCACCCGAAGCACTATCATGACAAAGACAAGCCACACTACTACTTTGCCTATAAAATCCCATGAACCCATTCCGTAAACTTGCACCAACACATAGATTCACTTAGTATATACCATGACTTCAATCAACCTTTTCATCAACTTAGCCACCTTATCCTTTTTTTTATTAACAACTCTAGCTTCAAGAGCATCTCCCGCTTCTTTCTTGGAGGAGGAGATGATCAGGAAATACAAGGATTGGATGACCTTACACGGTCGAGTCTATAAAGACGCTGCTGAAAAAGAGCTTCGATATAACATATTCAAAGAAAACATAAAACGCATCGAAGCCTTTAATAATAATGGTAAAGACTTGGGTTACCAGCTAGGTGTGAATAAGTTTGCGGATTTGACAAATGAAGAGTTTCGTGCTAAGTACACAGGTTACAAGCACAAGAAACTCTCCAATGTCGTGACCAGTTTAGAAACGAAACCATTTAAATACGGTAATTTTACTGCAATCCCTGTTAGCATGGACTGGAGAAGCAAAAAAGCTGTCACTTCTGTTAAAGATCAAGGAAACTGTGGTGAGTTAAGAAAAAAATCCTCATTTCCTATAAAGCTTCTCTGCTATTACTGCTCTGCTGAAAGTAGAAAACCGTTTTCTAGATTTTTTGCTCGACATGTACTATAAAACAAAGTTTTTGAACTATATCATATATTATCGTGTTAGTTTTACAGGATACAGTTACCAGTAGTTTTAGTGTCAGACTTATAGTGGGAAAAGGAGGTGGAAAGCGATAGCTAGTATATCTCCGTGGTTAATCGTTAGTATTTTTTTTATAGTTGTTAACTAGTACCCTGGCAAGCTAGCCTCCACAATCTCCCTATTTACAACCTCTTGACATGAATGCGATAATATTTATAATTGCAAAAACTTCAATCATAACGATAAGTATCGGCAAAAAAAAAAAAAAATACATATATATATATTGAGATTACTGTTATATTGGTTGTTTCTGATGAGTTGCTGCTCTTCATGCTAAGGATGTTGTTGGGCATTCTCGGCGGTTGCTGCCGTCGAAGGGATTACCATGATCAAAAAGGGTAAGTTAACATCCCTTTCCGTACAACAACTTGTGGACTGAGACACCGATGACAATATGGGCTGCGGAGGGGGCTTGATGGATGACGCCTTCCGATACATAAAAAAAAACGGTGGACTAACCACGGAAGCGAATTACCCCTACAAGGGGAGAGATGGGATTTGCAGCACCAAGAAAGCAGCAAATAAGGCTGCATCGATCACTGGATTCGATGACGTGCCGGTCAACAACGAGCAGGCCCTATTGCAGGCAGTTGCTAACCAGCCAGTATCGGTTGCTATCGATGGAGGTGGATACCCTTTCCAGCTCTATTCTAGTGGTGTGTTCACGGGGTCGTGTGGGACGAAACTCAATCATGCTGTTACCGTGATCGGCTATGGAGCTTCTGGTGGAAAGAAGTACTGGCTTGTGAAGAATTCGTGGGGTACGGGTTGGGGGGACAATGGTTATATGAAGATCCAGAGAGATGTAAGCAGCGAGACCGGTCTCTGTGGCATCGCGATGAAAGCTTCTTACCCAACCGCATGAGGAATAACTATTCATCAGTTCTGGATAAACCTTAAAACTCTCAAAAGTACATCTACTGTCTCATAAATTATAAAAATATGCATTTAACAATCCGACCATTGCTAATATGCCTTCTAGCAACGGTGGGAGAGGTAAGTGCACGTTTTCAAAAGTTCTAAAAGGGATGCATGCACATTTTAAGAGTTTAAAGAATTTATCCATATCCGATGAATAGGTTTTATAATATATCCACGCTTATCCCTTCTTATCATCTTTAATTGTCAGCATCAGGTTTGTTGTCTGCATAGATGCAACTTATGTAAGTTTGATGGTAGCTGTATGTGTCCAGCAATAGAAAATGTATAATAAATGCAGTGAAGGACTATATTTGGTAAAACTCCACTTGTAGTTTGGACAAGACATTCAAACTCAATGATTAGTGATAGAATAGTGCTTAAATGCTCACGTATAGGGCTATAAATAGCACCCCACAAAAGAAGCAACAATTTTTCTGACCCACTAATTAGCACTCAAAACAGGGTAGTACCACAAAATCTATAGTTTTAAATGGATATATAATGAACAAGTTATCCAATGGATGTGCGGATAGTTGTACTGAAAAAAGATTTAATAGGTATTACACACTATCAATTATATACACGTAATATATAAATACCAATAAAATATTAATATGAATATTAACAATAGAAATAGTTTCCAATTTCATTACCATATATGATTTATATGAAGTATGTATGTAAACATTTAATTGCACGAGAACTTATAAGCTATATAGAATGATGACGATCAGTATGATTTAAAATTCTAATATGTTATAATAATAGTAATAACAAATATTATTATTGTATTATTTATACATCAATAATCAATATACATGATCTGTGAGTATTAATATAGCAATTCACGTGAACACACATATTAAAATCGACCAAGATACTTTGTGCAATGAAAACATAAGCTATATCAACGTCAAAACTGAAATTTTGTTCCATGATGTGTCACTCCTCAACATTTCATTATACATGTGATTGAAGCTTTTCTTTCAACCATATATTGCGATTAATGGATATATCAAAACAGTAATTAACTATCCTATTGTCTATAGTAAGCTCGATATGAACTCTTCTGCATGATTTTGGTCCACTGAATATTATGTCAAGGAAATTATTATTAGGAGTTGTTATACACACAAGACCACAACGTATCGATTACAAGTGGTGTTTGGAAAATATATGAAGTGAGTGTGGGTCTTTCCCATGACAATTTACATCATGGCTGGTATGCAAATATTATATATTAAAGATGGTCAAAGCAAAGGCAAAATATATATTAAAATATGGGTGTGTAGGTTTATGTTATAAAATCACTCAAACTATATCAAAATTTGAATTTACAACCTATACTTTGAAAAGATCAATTTATTATATAATTAAAACTTTTATGGTTATTTTTGTTAATTGAACTAATTATATTAAATTTATTTATTGACATGAATATAAAGATAAATTAGAAATCGAACATTTTGGCCACTACAAAAGTAAGAAATGATTAATGGCTACTTATAGGGAGTAGCAGTAGCAAGACCAACCATTAGGTGGCTATTGACTACTTCCCAGATATGAGGTGGCCACAATAGTTACTTAAGGTGAAGTGGGTTATAGTCTACTCGAAAAAAAAGATCTAATAGGTATTGTACGAAAAAAAAAAGGTCTAATAGGTATTGTACGTTACTTATTATGTATATATAGTATGTAAATATTAATAAAACATTAATACAAATATTAATTGTAGGAATCATTTTTAAATCTATTATTACGCATGATTTACATATGATATATGTGTTAGCATATAATTACATGAGTACTTATACGTTACATAGAATGATTACGATGAGTGTGTTTTAAAAATTCTTACATGTTATATTATTTAAAAGTTTTTTACATGTTATATTATTATTATTATTATTATTTACGCATCAATTATCGATATACATGGTCCGTGGGTACCAATAGAGCAATCGATGCGGACGCATATATCAAAATTTACCAAGATTCTTTTCGCAATGAAACATAAACTGTATCAACGTCAAAGCCGAAATTCTATTCCATGATGTCTCGCTCCTCAACACGTTTCATCATACATGTGATTGAAGCTTTTCTTTCAACTATATAATGCGATTAATGGATATGTCAAGACAATAGTTAATCAATCTTTTGTCTATAGTAAGCTCAATATGAACTCTTCGTCATGATTTTGGTAAACTAAATATTATGTCAAAGATATTATTATTAGGAGTTGTTATGCGTGCAAGACCACAAAGGACCAATTACAAGTGGTGTTGTGAAGCAAGTGCGGATCTTTCCCATGAAAATTTACATCATGATTAGTATACGAATAACATATATTAAAGATGGCCAAAGCCAAATCAAAATACGTATTAAAATATGAGTTAATATTACAAATGTAACCCATGCTTTATTAAAATATGTAATTTATATTGTATACTTTGAAAATATCAATATATTATCTAACTAATGTTTTTATGGTTATTTTTGCTAACTAAACTAATTCTATTAAGTTTGTTCACTAATGTGGGTGTAAAAATGAATTAGAAATTGAATGTTTCAATAACCCTAAGGGTAGGAGGTGGCAAGTGGCTAGTGGGTACTTGTAGAGAGTAGCAGTAGCATAACCTACCTTAGGTGGCTGCTAATCACTCCCAACCATGATGTGGCCACAACGGCCACTTAAGGCGAAGTGAGTTATGGTCTACTTCAAAAAGTGGGTCGTTCAAACTATTGGTGGTAATGGGTTAATTCTTAATTCTTAATTCATCCTTATATCTACATTAGCAAACAGACTTATCAGAGTTAATTTAGATAGTAAAAATGATTATGAAAGCTTCAATTAGATAAGCAAATTATAGGTAATAAATTATACATTTTTGCAAAGTTTAGGTATCCTTTATGATATTAACTCTTAAATTATTGACTATCAGCATATGTAATGCCCTATCTCTCAAGGTATCTTCTTATGTTTTATCTCAACACTTGGTGTCTAAGAGACGGTTCGTTATGCCATCCCCAAGTTAGGGATAAGGCTAAAATTACAACAAATCTATTAACTTAAACTCCACTATGTGAATTTCCAATAAAACTTCTTTCAATTAATATAAAATAATATAGTAGAATTTCGTAAAATATGGGTCTCATTAGAAGTATCACATTTCGCTTCACCTTTCAACTTAAAATCCAACTAGAATAATAAACTTCTATATTCAAAACCTTAATACTAGAAATCTAAAAGCAGCACAACAACCTTCTTGCAAACTTATTTCCAAGAACTTGATTTGAAACTTTGCAACTAATCACTTACTCTTTTACCCTACCCACCTTTAGGTCTTGGTTTTTTTTTTTTTCTTCAATATCTAAGGTTAGATAAGCTAACCCCTCAACTCAGCATTCTAAATCATAACTGTAGTGTATATCTTTTAATTGATGATTCCAACATTATCAACAATACAGTACATTTAAGTCATCAAACTATTATCAAGCACACGCGCTACGATTCATGCCTTATACAGATGCTATGCTAATGCACATGACTTGCATTGGTACCATTATCCTATACTTTTCCAATTTACTTACTCAATTAGTCAACATACGTAGGCATTTAGATACCACGTCCAAGAAACTGGGGCAACAAAAAGCAGCTACAACCTAATATCAAGCTGACCTAGTTGAACCATACTTTGTAGCCAAAACAGATTGAGCAATGTAGTAATCAAGAACCTAAGGCAAGAAGGAGTTGCCATAACCCAGCATCTAGCTAGCCTAATTAAACCACACATTGTGATCAGAACAGATTGAGCAATGCAAATTTATATGCTCAAAACCTAGCCTAGCAATATTCTAGCTTTCAAAAACTTGACCCATAAGTCTTTTTATGCTATGCCATTAATGCATATAAATAACATATTTAACCAAGCTAAGTATGGGTTCCAAATCATCCTAAGCAAGTATAGTTTCTAGTGTTAATCAAGTTAAGTATAAATTCTGCCATATACCTAAAACCAAGAAAATGGCAACCAAGCCTAGATTTCAGCCTAGTAGTCACATATTACAATTGCACACATGGCATGGTATAGAAATCACAATTTTTGTACGAAGCCAAGTCATCTCAGTATATACTCAATATCATCTAAGATTTACTAAGTCACAAACGTAATACGATCAATCAACATGTAAGGCAAACAATCTCGTCAACTAAGTATAGTTGCATCACAAAGGTTAACCAAGTTATGTTTCCCATGAATCTTGATCCATTATCAGAAGTATAAAACTCAAGAACTATAATATATCAAGTAAGGGTTTATCATAAACCATATCAACTCAAAGTGTAAGTACTCAATATTTGCGATACACTTAAGCGTATCTTATAGCTACATATAATAAGCAAGCGAGTGGTCTACATTTTTTGCTACCGTATACATACAGAACAATAAAATAAGGAGTGCTCACTTAGGCCTAACACCTTGCTAGTTGATATATCTATCTCCATCCCTTTCTAGATTTCCTTGCTGTTTGGCATAAGGTGAAAGAGAGAAAACCATGTGGAGAAAAATGCTTGTTTAAATTAATCTTAAATTCCGCTGCTGACTCCGATTGTAATCCAACTATAAATATTTTCATCATGACTAATATGGCTCCAATGATTCTTTGATTGGGACTATTTACGAAATAAAATGTATTCTCTCCGCGCCCCCCC
>JAMXBB010000011.1:98027069-98051087 GCA_024138015.1 Lumnitzera littorea | reverse complement strand
AATATCTCGACTAACTTTTTCATTCTAGTTGCAAAGTTTGGGCTCAACTGGATAAGTTACCCTAAAAGCCCTAAATCTGAGCTCGGTTATCCTAAACTCAATTTTGGAAGCTTACAATAGTCGCAAAAGTGAATACAACCTTGACTTTTCAGACACATTTTCATGAGCTAAGTGTTTTCCTTGCTTATTTTCGACTACTCTTAGCTAGCTCATTGAGCGTGAATTAGTGACAAGTGACTTTCGGCCACACTTGTGCATCATATCAAGTATGATTCGAGTTCGTATAAGGTATTAGTGCGTCATATCCTTTGTTGGTGTATGAGAAACATTGCTTAACTTTCGGCTTTCATTTATCCTTTAGACCATCTTGAGGTCCGAACCTACCCCTTTGGTTCGTGCAATATTAGACATCATGTGTTCATCCATGTCAGATAGTATCATCTTGGTATCAGAGCTTGGCTATGATCAAAACTAGTTTCTATTACTTTGTTTTTTGAGTGATTTGTTACTGTTTTCATGTGTTAAAAGTTTTGTTGTTAACATAGGAGTTTGGTAGTTCAAAAGTGTTGAAGAAATTCTGTGCTTTGTTTTCCCTTATTTCTTGTACGTAAAAACAAAGTATAAGTGATTGCTTATTCATCACGTGTAGTTGATGTAGTGGTAGGAGTATTAGTTATTGTTCTGCTGTTATTATTCGTGGAGAGAACTTTGAGATGTATTTTAACCATCAATCTTGTGAGGTAGCTAATAATGTTTGATTTAAGTGTTCAAAGAACTTTGGGTAACCAAGAGAATGGAGCTTAGAATGGCCAAGGCTAACAAGGAAGCTTCACACCCCAGTCAATGAGTGATCAATTGGATAGACTCAATGACTTGGTAGCTAGTTTGGTGTCTATTATAAATGAAGATAGGTAGTGAGTTAGAAATGGCCTATATAGAGGTCGTGAATAACCTGAAGGAGGCAATGGTTAATTTGGCCAAGATAATGCCCTAGTTACTGTCCTAAATTGAAGGAATGGATAGGGTTGCTAAGTGTAAGCTAGCACTTGATAAGATTGAAGAGAAAGAAGAGGAAGGAGATGACGAAGAGAAGGAGTACTATGAACCAAAAGAAAGGAACGTTCAAGCCCTTAGAGTTGAGGGGTTGAGGAAGCGCATTCTAAGTTTTTCTAGGAGTAGAAATGCTGAGGACTACTTGAATTGGGTAGATAAGATTGAAAAGCAATTTAAATGCTACGAAGTACCAGATAATGCATAGGTTAGACTTGCTATGTTAGAGTTTACTAGTAATGTCACCCTATGGTGGAAGAACATGCAGGCCACCTAAAGGTAAGAGGGTGAACGTGAAGTTAAGAGTTAGGATGAGATGAAGAGGGTCATAAGGAGAAGATTTGTGTTGAGCTACTATTTGTAGGATGCCTTCAAAAGATTACAAGAGTTGAAGTAAGGAGGATTGACTGTTAATGCATATGTAAAGGAATTTCAAATGCTAATGATCTGATGCAAAGTCATTAAGTAGGAAGATCGAATTATATCTTGATTCATCAGTAGATTGAAATACAAGATATTGGATCACTTGATAACACTATCTGAGTAGCTTAGAGAATCAAAAGGCATGGAACAGAAAGGTTTCGACCCCCTATTAGCTAACCTAGCAGTAACCGATCTATTTCAAGCAAACTTATGCAGATAGAACCAAGTAAGGTTGTTAAGACTTGACTTGCTCAAAATGCTCGAGTAAAGGAGAAGGTGGTTCGAATAGAAGATAAGTGAGATCAAGTATTCCAAATGTCAAGGATTTAGACATATGGCTACTTAGTGTCCGAATAGAAGAACTATGGTGATCTAAGATGAAGTGTCAACTATTAAGGTAGATAGTACTAATGAGGAAGTGGAAGACCCAAAAGAGACCCAGCAGACTGAACTCTCCGAGGAAGAGGAAGTCATCTATAGCCAAAGGTGTGTAATTTTATGCCAGCCACTCTAGTGTTGAGGAGGATAATGAAAGTGAGTCTTGTGCCTGAGGACGAATGGAGAAAGAATCTTTCCCACATTGGATGCAAGGTGAATAGGTTGCTGTGTGCCCTGATTGTTGACAATAGGAGCTGTACCAATGCAGCCTCTGCTTTTATGGTTCAACAATTGAAGTTGCTAACCCAGCCTTACCTAAAACCTTATAAGCTACATTAGCTTTGTGACAAGGGAGCCTTACAAGTGAATAAATACGTGTCTATGCCGATTTGTATTGGCGACTATCGAGATGAAGTGCTATGTGATGTGTTATCCATAAGTATGCCCCACATTCTACTTAGATGACCGTGGATGTTTGATCGAACCGTAATGTATGATGGAAGGAGGAATACATGTTCCCTAGAGTATGAGGGTAGGAGGGTGAAGTTCAGCCCTATGATTGTTGAACAAGTAAAAATCATGCAGGCCTAATTGAGCCGAGTCCTGAAGAAAGAGGCTTTAGTGATGATTCGAGCTAAACTGAAAAGAGAGATGGAACTCGACGAGTTGAATTATCTACTAGTTAGAAGGTTGTTGGAGATTAGATCCAAGGAAAAAATGGTGCCTAATGAGGAGAAAATCTTATCGGATGAGTTTGCCTATCTGTTCCTAGGTGAGCTGTTGAAAGGATTGTCTCCCATCTAAGGCATTAAACATGCAATTGACTTGCAGTAAGAGCTGCATTACCGAAGAAGCCTGCCTATAGGTTGAACCTTGAATAGGCTATCGAGTTGCAAAGGTAGGTAGATGAGCTGATGATGAAAGGGTATGTATGAGAATCCCTTTGCCCCTGTACCGTGTTAGCCTTGTTGGTACCTAAGAAGGATGGGTCATGGAGAATGTGTATAGATAGCCGAGCAATCATTCGCATCACCATCAAATATAGGTATCCCATACCAAGGCTTGATGATATGCTGGATGAGTTAAATGGAGTAAGAGTATTCTCCAAGATTGATTTCAAATCTAGATACCATCAGATCTGAATGCATAAGGGTGACAAGTAGAAGGCCACATTCAAAATATGCTATGCATTTTATGAATGGCTGGTGATGCCATTTGGACTATTAAATGTGCCGAGTATATTTATGCGACTGATGAATCATATGCTTTGACAACTAATAGGGAAATTTGTGGTGGTTTACTTCGACGACATCTTTATATATAACCCTAATCTAGAGACTCACCAAGAGCATCTTTAAGCAGTCTTTGCAAAACTTTGATTTGAAAGGCTCCACACCAATCTAAAGAAGTGTGACTTTTGTTGACATGAAGTAATCTTCCTAGGGTTTGTTGTAGGTGGTGGAGGAATATGAGTCAACGATGAGAAGATAAGAGTGATCACTTAATGGCTTGTACCGACCACTTCAGTTGACGTGAGAAGTTTCCATGGCTTGGCATCATTCTATTATAGATTTATAAGGAATTTCCCTACAATTGTAGCCCACTTACCGAACTATTGAAGAAGAATGTTAAGTCAAATGGGGAGAGAAGGAGCAGAGGAGTTTTGAGGAGGTGAAGGAGAAGCTGACTACAACCCCTATCTTAGCTTTGCTAAGCTTTGACAAAGTATTCGAAGTGGAGTGTGATGCATCCAGATTAGACATAGGTACCATGCTGATGCAGGAAGGCCGACCTATTGCCTACTTCAGTGAAAAACTTAAAGGAGCTACACTTAACTATACTATTTATGATAAGGAGTTTTGCTCTTTTATCTAAGCCCTAATTATATGGCAACATTATCTGCTGCCCAAGAAATTTGTGATTTACACTGATCATGAATCCTTGAGATATTTGAAGAGCTAACCTAAGTTGTCTCGAAGATAAGCCAGATGGTCAAGTTTATGAAGGAATTTTCTTATGTCGTGAAGTACATAAATGGGAAGAACAATGTAGTGGCCAACTCCCTATTAAGACAACATTCTCTCCTGATTGAGTTATAAACTAGGTTACTTGGTTTTTCAATGATAAAGGATTTGTACTCAAAGGATCTACATTTTGGTCTCATCTATGCTAGGTATGAAGAAGGATGGATATTTGATGACTATCACATGGAGGATAGATACTTGTTTAGGAAGAAGAGATTATGTATCCTAACCCATTCCATAAGAGAATTGTTAGTGTGCGGGGCGCATAGATGAGGATTGTTAAGACACTTTGGCCAGTACTACCCTCATGAGGTACTATCCTTAAGATTCTTTTGGCTAAGAATAATGAGAGATGTCTAATTTGTGTTGAAAAGGTATGTTACCTGCAGAAAAGTAATGAGTCAAGCTGAGCAAGGGCACTATTTACCCTTACTTATCCTAACTAAACCTTAGTTCAAGTTAAGTATAAACTTTATGTTGAGATTATCAAGGATGTCCCAAGGGAAGGACTTCATCATGATAGTCGTAAATTGATTCAGCAAGATGGCACACTTCGTGCCTTGAACAAAAACTAATGGCGTTTTCACTATTTCTTTTATTTTCTTACAGGAAGTGGTTAAGCTTCATAGAGTGCCTTGAACCATTGTTTCAGACCAAGACCCAAAGTTCATGAGCTACTTTTGGAGAACGTTATGAAGATGCATGGGAACCAAACTATTATACAACATATCCTGTCATCTATAGATAGACGGACATACCGAGGTTGTCAATAGAATAGTGAAAACTTTATTATAGGTTATCGTTAGTCGAAACATGGCTAATTAGGATCTGTGCCTATTGATCATAGAGTTTAATTACAATAGGACAACCTATAGCATTACAAACATGTCTCCATTTGAGGTCACTTATAGGTTCAACCCTAATCTCCCAATGGACCAAATACCCCTTACAAGCTTAGAAGATGACCAACCAATTGCTGAAAGAGTAAAGACCATTAGAGCTATGCATCACAAGGTCGTGGAACAATTGAGTTGAGCTGCTACCAAGCTTAAGAGATAAGGCATAAGATGTAAGAAAAGAGAATTTCAACCATGTGATTTGGTTTGAATCCACCTTACAAAGGAACGGTTCTTAAACTTGGGGAAGAGCAAGTTATCTTGTAGGGCTAATGGATCCCTCAAAGTGTTTGAAAAGATCAATCCTAATGCTTACAGAATTGAACTACCTGAAGAGTACAGAATCTCAGAGTCCTTTAACATTGTTGATCTTTACTTATATACACTCGAAGACAAGCAACATGGATTTGAGCTAGATTTGATCCCAAAACTCATACATCTTAGAAGGGATGCTAAGGATCATGGACCAATTACGCGCTCCTAAGCTTGAGGACTTGCTCGATGGTTCACCGAGCTGTCCAAGGTGAGTTGAACACAGAGGAGTAATGTATTCCCAGTTTATCCTGTTAGGTTAATTTACTCTCCACATCATCTAAGAAGCTATCAAGGTGACTAGTCGACATACTGAGTCGAGCTCTTCACAATACACCTGCTCAAGTATCAAGCTAAAATATTACTAACCTGATTTGTTCTAAGGTCAAGTGGATAGCTCTTTAGAGTTAACCTCTTGAGGATGACCTAACAATGAGCCGCTGCTTAAACCAACTCTTTCCCGATCCTGAAAGCCAAGCTACTAAACTGCTAAACTACCGATGCCGACCTAATTTATCTAGAATTTGCTCTGCTCAGCCAATAATATCACTAGAACTACAAAATGAGCAAATAACATATTTATTGCCTTTTTTTGACATCCGTACTATCTTTTCTACCACTAAATATTCTTTCTACCTGATTATAATGTTACCCCTATAAATTATTCCTTTTTCTCTTACTAGTAGGAATCTTTTTTTTTTTGTAATTTTCTCGAACCTAAGATTTACTCTAATTAGGTCATATAAATACTTGTATCTAGTAATAACTGCAATAATGAATACAATCTTGACTTTTCAAACATATTTTCGTGAGCTAAGTGTTTTCCTTGCTTACTTTCAACTACTCTTTTAGTCCATTGAGCATGGATTAGTGGCGAATGACCTCTAGCCATATTTTTGCATCATATCAAGTGTAACCTGAGCTTGTGTGAGTCATTAGTATTTCATATCCTTCGTCGGTGTACAATGACCCCTACTCAACCTTTGACATTCATTTGCCCTTACCATCTCGAAGTCCAGACCTACCCCTTTAGTTTGTAGAATACCTGATGCTTACTAAAGCTAAGAACAGACAAGGTCGGTTGTAGGGATGGGTCCAAGCTTGCTGAAAGCTTGAAAAGGGTATTGGGGAAATACGCGAGAGAATAGAAATGAAAGAAAGTAAACAAAACCCATAAGCAGCCCCGAAGGATATGATACACTAATAAAACTTCTGAGCACTTACGACACAGCTTGATATGACGCATGAGTTAGTCCAGTGAGGTTACTCACCACCCAGCTTTGCTTAAGGGTTAAGATAAGAGTGCAATGAGAGTAAACAAACAATGTTTATAAAAGGAAAATATCCAATGTATTAATGATAATCTGATGATTTTTGGCTACATGTACAAGAGATATTTATACTCGAGAAATTAGGGTGACTTGCCTAAAAATGAAAAAAAGATAGAAAGGGTATTGTCTCAAAAAATTAATGTACAAAGAATATAAAAAGGTAAAAATTAATATTTAAGAATAATAATGATTGGTGTAATAGATTCTTTATGTGGTCTTGGATATGTGGCAGCGATGCATTGGTAATGCCGTTGGAAGATGCAGACAAAATAATACAATCTAGTTGGGTAGCCAACAAAGGGTACCGAGTAGGCGTATACATGTCAAAACAAGAGTGTCTAAGGATTTGTATAAGATAGGACTTTCGTCCTCTTGGTAGTAATGATACCGAGCAAATGGTCTGCTTAGACATAACTGAATAGGTGTGTGAAGTTTAGCTGTTGTCAAGGCATTTTTCTAGTCAGCATATAATTTCTAAGAGATGTGTAGTCATTTGACATGGCATAGAGAGTTTATCGATAACAAGGAGTAACTCGGCTTTGGTAGGAGTCAGTTGGAGTAGGAGGATTTACCTCGTTAATCCCTCTAGTCTTCGGGCTCAGCTACTAGTCAAAGGCCCAATGGTCTAATTCTTATTATTCCTTATGGGTTGATTTGGATTTTAGACAACTCTAATAGTTTCTTGACTAACATGAGGGTTGGTGCGTCAGCTTTAATAGCTTCTCGGAGCTCAGCTTTACTCATCATTAGAGTCTTCTTCGATCCTCAAGTAAGTTTTACTTGTAGTTTGGTAACTTGACTCGACGGCTTTGGGTTTAGCATAATCTTCCTTCCATCCTTCTCAAACACGTAGGTATTCTTGTATTCGTCATGGATAACTCTTCTATCATAAAGCCATGGTCGATGTAGTAATACGTGTGATGCGCACATAGGTAGTACGTTTCAAAGAATCTCATTAGAGTAATTTCCAATTGTGATTGGTAGTAATACTTACCAAGTGACATGTAGTGCTCCCTTCTCATTCAGCTAATGCAACTTCTAAGGCTTTGGATGTGTGAGAGTTGGCAACTTTGACTTTGTGACCAGATCAATTGACGCTACATTGGTACAACTACAATTATCTACAATAAGAGCATACAACTGGTCATTTACCTTATAGGTGATATGGAACAAGTTCTCTCGATGCTCTTCCTCGTGTAAAGGCTCTAGGCTTATTGTGCATTGGACGACTAAGATCAATTGATCTAAGTCCTTGGTAAAGACATCCTCTTCAATCAATTCATTCTCTCGAGTTGTTTCCTTCTTAGCAAGAGTCTCTTCTTTGAATTCCTCGTTAGTACTGTCTATTTCAAGCTTTGGGGCGTCTCCCTTAATGTTTATAGTTCTTCAGTTAGGACATTGGGCAGCCATATGTTTGAACCCTTGGCACTTGAAGCACTTGATCTTACTCATCTTCTTACTAGATCCTTACCTTTTCTCATATGTCTGGGTCGAGATATCACCTTCTGTTTAGCCCTTCTAGTCAGTTTTGCCATTTGCTTACTTGGTCACTTCAGTATTCGATTGACCTCAATAGCTTCCCTAAACAAGTCAGTTTGACCGAATAGGTTGGTTAGTCGACAGTTGGGTTGACATTCGACTCCTTCTTTGCCTCTCTACGCATTGGGCTATCTATACAGCTTCATCCATTGTGGTAAATTGTTAGAGTTCCACAACATCTCATATATCACTCCTCAACCTAGTTAGGAATCTAGAGACTGTTTGCACTAGTGGTTCCTCCACTTTACAGCGAATCATGAGCATTTGGAATTCTTGAATATACTCATCAACAGTTTGTCCTCCTTGCTTCAGCTCTTGAAGCTAAGCAAAAGTGTCTTGTAGATATGTATCTAGCATAAACTTGTTTTGTAGTATTCTCTTCATCTAGGGCCAAGTACAAATCTTTCAGTAGCCTTCTCGACTTCTTATGACCTGGAAATTCTTCTAATACATGATGACATATCTAAAGAACTCAACAGCAGCAGTTCTCACTTTGTTATAATCTTCATATTAGTAATAATAAAAAACTCGCTCTACCTTCTCCTCCTAATCTAATTAATCATTTGTACTTCCAGACCCATTGAAGCTCGGAATCTAAAGCTTTACATGGTCAGACGCTCGAGGTGCTGGAGCTTATTCTTCTTCCTTATACTCTTCATCATCCTCTTCTTCTAGATCTCCCAAGTCAATCCTTCACCTCCTAAGTTGATCCTGTTCCTCACTTGTCTACTTACTCCTTCACTTCAAACTTATCAAGCTGGGTTCTAACCTCTAATAGGTTAAGTAGCTTATGGGGTATTATGTGTGGCTTCAGTAGGTCGATAGGGCAACATATGAATTGCTTGAGTTAAGTCTACTAGGAGGTTAGCCTCCTCATCAAGTCTTTCGTTAATACATTTGGGGGTACCTTGAGATTGTTGACCATGATGGACAACGCCGCTATTGTCATCTCCAACACTAGCATTAACGCTTAGGTCTATCATTTTCTTCGAAAGATTCAAATCTCAAACTCCTGGATTTGATGCTACAGTTGACACTATTTGTCAAAATTACACAACATACGTTCCCTTCAAACCAGTGACTTAATAACCAACAAACACAGCAACTAAATTAATATAGAAAATTACTCTGTTTCACATACCTAAAAACGGAGTATAAACAGGGAACTTCAAGAACAAACTACTACAATCTAAATAAAACCTTTGCTTTGATACCAAGACGATGCATATTGAAGCCAATAACAGATAAGGTCAGTTGCAGGGATAGGTCTAAGCTTACTGAAAGATTGAAAAGGGTGTTGTAGAAACGCGTGAGAGAACAAAAAAGAGAGAAAGTAAGTAAAACCTACGAATAGCTCTAAAGGATATGATGCACCAATAGAACTTCCGAGGACTCACGATATAGCTTGATATGATGCATGAGTTAGTCCGGTAAGGTTACTCGCTATCTAACCTTACTTAAGGGTTAGAATAAGAGTGAAATGAGAGTAAACAAATAATGTTTACGAAAGAAAAATATCTAATATATTAATAATAATTTGATGATTTGCGGTTACATGTACAAAGGGTATTTATACTCGAGAAATTGGGGTGACTCGCCTAAAAATGAAAAAGATAAAAAGGGTATTGTCCCAAAGAAGTGATGTACAAAGAATACAAAAGTGTAAAAATGAATAATCAAGAATAATAATGTTTAGTAGATTCTTCATGTGGTCCTAGACACATAATAGTGATGCATTGGTGATGTCGTTAGAAAATACAGAAAAAATAGTATGATCTAGTTGGGTGGTCGAGCAAGCATGGATACGTCTGAACTAGAGTGGCTGGAGATTCATATAGGACAGGACTCTCGCCTTCTCAACATTAATAATGCCGAACAAGTGGTCGGCTCAAACATGACCAAGTAAATGCATGAAGTTTGGCTGTTGTTAGGGCATTCTTTTAGTCGGCACATAATTTCTAAGAGATGTATAGTCATTCGACACGGCATAGAGAGTTGATCAACAATAAGGAGTAACTCGGCTTTGGCAAGAGTCAATTAAAGCAGAAGGATTTGCCTTGTTAATCCCTCTAGTCCTCGGGCTCAGTTGTAGGTTAAAGGCATAGTAGCCTGATTCCTATAAATACCAGATGTCGTGTGTTCTTCCACGTTAGATCGTATCAAGTATGATGGCATTGGTGATCCTGATAATTGCCTCCTCCATTTCCATACCCTCATGAACCTCTATGGCCATGAGGATGCTAACATGTGCAAAGCTTTTGTAGGCACTCTAAGGAAGGCAGTTTGGATGTAGTTCAACCACCTACCTAAGAATGCTGTTGGCTCCTTTGACGAGCTAGCTTGCAAGTTCAGTCTCTACTTCAAGGCTAGCATGCCCCCATCTAAGGACACTTCGTCCTTGTATTTGATAAGACAGAATAAAGGAGAGACTGTATGAGAGTATGTGGCTCAATTTAATAATGCGTGGTTGAGATCCCTTAGCTAGATGAGGGCTTAGTAATATATGCCACACAGCTTAGCATTAGGCCCTCTAGGGAATTTTTCCATTTACTTGCAAAATACATAGACTAGGAATTCTGGAATAAGGTCTAGAAGTACATAGACTAGGAAGATAACATCTATGCTAGGCTCGATATCGTCTGAGAGAGATCGAGTGTAAAGAAGAATAAGGAAAAATTGTTTGTTGAAGACCGTCTTGGTGGTAGGGCACTAAACAAAGTTGAAGGAGAGGGCTTAAGTAGTAGGAAGCATCGAGCTAAGTAGAACCCACTTCCTACTCCCATCTACATGCCCTTGAACCGACCTATCACTCAGGTTTTTGCTGAAGTACGAAACATGGCCCTATTATAGAAGCACCCCAAGATGAGGGGGAACCCCAGTCGATAAAACTTAGATAAGTATTACCAGTTCCACAATGACTATGGTTACATAACAAAAGAATGCTTCTAGTTGAAGAATGCCATTGAATAACCTATTCAGAGGGGCTACTTCGGTGAGTATGTGGCCTAGTGTAAGAACGATGATTGTTTTGATGATGATAAAGATAGGGAACTTCGGAGATAGCGATTGAGGGTGTCCAAATAAAAAAGAATGAAGAATGCTGCAATGATTGAGCCTCGAATGGCATCATCAACATAATCATTGGAGGGGCCATACCCAGGGAGCCGGCCGAGCACCGGTAGCTTAGCTAACACCCCGTCTGAGGTGTTGGCTATTAGGGAGAAGAGGTAAAAGATTAATACTGCGATCTCCTTCTCTAATGAGGACTTGGAGGGGGTAAACACCCCTTATTAAGGCACTCTCGTAAATGGGGTACAAATTGCAAACTTTGAGGTCCTTAAGATTATGATGGACATCAGTAGCTCTATTGATGTCCTCTTCATGTATATGTATGAAAGGATGAACAGCAAATTGCTAGTCAAGATGAAGCTGTATCACCATAATCTCATTGGCTTCAATAGGGGAACTATTTGAGCCAATGGTCTTATTACTCTTGATGTAGAGCTTGACAATGACCACAATGTTGCTTAACAGCCAGTGGAGTTCGTCGTAGTCGATTGCTTATCCCCCTACAATGCTCTTTTGGGACAATTGAGCTTAAATGCTTTTAGAGGCATTACTTCGTCCCTCTATTTGAAGGCCAAATTCTCGATCCCTACTAGAGTAGGAATCTACAAGTGCGACCAAAAGCTCTCCCGAAAGCTTTATGTTAGGGTTGCCAAAGCTGATGGTGTCTTCACTCTAAAGACCGGCTTGTAGGAGAAGCAAGTTGAGAGAGACGAGTCAAGTGAAGCAATAGAAGAGGTACTGATCAGCGCCTCTCTCAACCAAATCACTAAGGTCAGGATCGAGACTCCTCCCGAGGTTAGAGAAGAGATAGTTGCCTTCTTGTGGGCTAATTTAGATAGGTTTACCTAATTAGTATCAGACATGCCAGGATCTCCCTTGACCTAGCAACCCACAACCTCAATATTGACTCTAACATGCGGCCTGTCAAGCAAAAAAAGAGGTATTTTGCACTTGAAAGGCAGGCTACTATCGAGAAAGAGGTGTAGAAGTTGCTTAAGGTTGTCTTCATCAAAGAAGAGAAGTATTTGACTTGGCTAGGTAATATAATGCTGGTTAAGAAAAAAGTTTGGGGAGTGGTGTATGTGCGTTGATTACACCAACCTTAATAAAGCTTATCTAAAAGACTACTTCCCTTTCCACAAGATCGACCAATTGGTCGATTCTACATTAAGACATGCATAACTTAGCTTTATGGACACTCTCTTGAGCTACAATTAAATTAAGATGGACCTGAAGGACAAAGTCCATACCTCCTTCACCATCGAGTTTGACACCTACTGCTACTTTGTCATGCCCTTCGGCCTTAAAAATGTTGGGTTAACATATCAACGTATGGTGACTAAGTTGTTTAAGCCTTAGCTAAGGTGAAACATGGAGGTGTACATTGATGACATGATTGTCAAGAGCAAACAACCCGATGATCATGTTAGGGACTTGCAGGAAGCCTTTGACTAGATGAGAAAATATGACATGAAGCAAAATCACTAGAAGTATGTAATTAGGGTTGGCTTCAATAAATTCCTAGGCTTCCTAGTCACTTAGATAGGAATCAAGGCCAATCGTGAGATGATACAACCCATTAAGGATACAAAGCCCCCTTCCTTAATCAGAGACATACGGAAGCTCACTAGCATGGTTGCTACATCGAGTAGATTTGTCTCCAAAAGTACGGACATATGCATTAAGTTCTTTAAAATCCTAAAGAACCCTAAGGGTTTTGAATGGACTCTTCAGCATGCAGCAGCCTTCAAGGAGCTGTAAGACTTTCTTGCACATCCTCTTGTCTTCTCCAAGCTTGTTATAAGGGAGGACTTGTATTTGTACTTAGCCATTAGCAATTGAGTACTCTCCTCTATACTAGTTAGAGTTGAAGGGAGAGAGCATAAGCTTATATATTATTTCAGCTATATTCTCTTAGGGCCTGAGGTTAGGTATACCGAGGTAGAAAAATTTGCCTTGGCCATCGTCATCTCGGTATGTCGGCTTAGTCCTTATTTCCAAGCATACCAAATTATTGTGCTTATAGATTAGCAACTACATATACTGTTACAAAAGCGTATCTGGATAGATGGTGAAGTAAGTGATGGAGCTGAGCGTGTACGAAATCTAATATCAACTACAGACGGCCTACAAGGCACAAATCCTGGCCAACTTCATGGTAGAATACATAAGAGAGGAAGAAGTACTGCTAGGGGATGACAAACCGGTATGGACTCTCTATGTTAATGGATCATCCTCCTCAAGAGGTGGAGGTACCAGCCTGGTACTTACCGAACCGCATAAGATCATTGTCTATTGTGCCCTCAAGTTCGGGTTTGACATTAGCAATAACGAATCCAAAAACGAGGTACTTATAGTTGGTCTTAAGCTAGCTAAGGAGATCGGCGCTGAGCATCTACAAGTTTTCTTGAACTAGATGCTTATCGTCTAACAAGTTCGAGGCAAATATGAGGCAAAGGATGACACCATAGCAAGATACTTAGAGAAAGTGAGGAGTCTCCTAGTTAAGTTTCCTTCTTGAAACAATACGAAGATCCTCCGAATCAAAAACTTAGTAGCAAACTAGCTATCTATGCTTGCCTCCATAGGGATATAAAAGCCCGAGGTGAAGGACAGGAAAAGTTTTATTAAGTACTTACCAAACAAGAGCATAACTCGAGGCTCAACTAGGGACTTAGAACTCAGGCAACACCATCAAAGTTAAGCTGGATGGACCCCGTTTGGAGTTACTTTGACTAGGGCATGGTCTCGAAGGATAGAAGAGAGGCAAAGAAGCTAAGGTACCATATCGCCAACTACATGTTAATTGAAGGCGTCTTATTTTGTACAGGAGTCAGTCTTCCCCTACTCAAATGCCTTTAAGCATACAAGGGGTTGTGTGTCATGGAAGAGCTGTACACTATAGTATATAGCAACCACATCCAGTCACAACTCCTCTATATTTGGGCCTTTCAACTCGAATACTACTAGCTTATTATGAGGTAGGATGCTAAGGTTGTAGCTCAAAAGTGCCCTCAGTACTAGAAGCATGTAACAATTAGTCATAACCCTAGCACTAATCTTTAGCTCCTTAATTAGCCCTTAGTCATTTGTTCAGTGGGGCATTGACATTCTTGGCGCCTTCCTTAAGGCCTCGAGAGGTCAACAGTACATCATTGTAGCTATTGACTACGTTACCAAGTAGGTTGAAGCTAAAGTTGTGGCTAAAATTACCGAGTAGAGTATTAAGTCATTCATTCGAAACAATATCCTCTCCAGATTTGGGGTCCCTTACACAATTATTATTGACAACGGATGTCAATTCAACAATCCCAATTTCAGATAATTTTGTGCTAAGAGTTACGCCCCCAAAAAGTTGGAGTCATAACAGTCCCATCGTGTGAGCTATCATAGGATAAAAACTGTCATTACAGCTACTATCTTAGACCTAGTTCATACTAGGTGAACTCAACTCTACTCTTTTGAAGCATTCAATTCGATACCTGTTTGTTGCAAACCAGTGGAGTAATCATTTGAAATAAACTTGTAATTTGACTTTACAAAGAGTGGTAGTAAATCCCACAGGTACCTGTCATTTCATATACATACTAGAATATTGAAAACTGTCAAGTCCCTTAAGGAATCTTATGTCATTTTCTTTAAAAGTTAAGAAAGTCAATACTAAGGATAATAGCCAACCATTTCTTGTTACACCTCGCTCCCTATCCCAGTTTGCTAGTGCTTTAGTTTTGAGTAGATGCTTATAATCCATTTGGAACCTACAAAATAAATTATAGTGGAATAAGCAACAACTTGCTCAGTAAGTAGAGCGAAGACAGAAGTATGCATTCAACACATCACAAGCAAGGTTTTCAACCAAGTTGATTAGATGTAATGTATGTACAAGCAAATGCCATTACACAATGTTATCCGGTCTATCGTGAAATCAAAGAAATTGCACCTGCTTTAATTCGAGTTAAGGAGATTGACGTTACACATTTGCAAATCGAAACTAAATTAAGGCTTGTGCAATGGAGAACACTTTTCTCTCGTGACTACCTTCAAACCATGACCCTTGACTTTGCTGTAACCTCCTCTCATGTCACTTAATTCGACTAAGGGTGGGGAAAAGACTATATTAGCTATCCTCATCGAGAGTCCATGTTTGACTCGAGAATCTTAGCCGTTACCTCTAGTAGGTTGTGATGCAGATTAGGTTAGATGCTAAGCTGAGTTTAAATTAGGTCATTTTTATGGTGATCAACCATGTTTAGATAATTCAAGAGTAATAATGTTTACGAAGCAATCATAACATAGAGCTCAACTCCTTTTACAACAAATCGAATTCAGATACAAGCGTTACACACGTACAAGTAGTTAACTACAGCATAAGCAAATACATACCAAAGTCTCTAGATATTTTAAAATAATATCCTAAAATGCTATGAAACATTGATCCTACTTACCTATCACGATGCTCACTGTAGAAAACTTGTATCGTTAACACCTTATTTATTGGGAGACCCTATATATATACAAAGTCCAGATTTAGTTTTCGTAAGAATTACGAAAACATTATGTTTCTATTTATTTGTATTTTGCTAAATAGTTATATATACAAATATATATATATATATATATATCTAAAACATATTATTATTTTCCTTATATAATGAAATATAGTTTTTTTATATAAGTTAAGTTATTAAGTATCAATAATATACACAGGTATATTATTACATATAATATATCGTTTTAATCGTATCAAAACATATTTTAATCAATTAAATTACAGTTCAATTACGGTAAGGTTATCATAATTCGTAAACTCTCGTAATAGTATAGAAATATAGGTTATATTACCTAGAATTATTTTATTTTTGTAAAAGCAGTGTCATTAGGTTCATACATGCTCAACAATGCATATTATAGGTTTTATTTCGAGAGATGACTTCTAAAAGGTATTTCGAGTTTCTGATATACCCACACATGCCTATAATAAGTTTTATTATATGTTACTCATTTTATGTATTCGAACTATATTTTATATAATTTTCTAATATAAATTAATATATAAGTATTATCTAACCCTAATATGTAAATATCTTAATCTGATCGTAAAACTATCACTAGTAGGTTTAAAATCCATTTTCACCAAACCTAACCAGCATGTACATGTATAAGTTTTACTTTAATATTTATTATATGTTAGCCTATTATTACTAAAAACATGCCCTGGTTCATAATTTAACTTATTTTATTACAAAAATTCATACTAAATAACTTGGGTTACCAAATAATTTCTTAAAAATTTCTATAGACTTCTAAAAATATAGGGGAATTAGTCAATATATGGTTTCATGCTATTGAGTTCATTGCCTAAAAGCTCATAATTATAATTTTACCTTTAAATTGCATTTAATTAAGCAAATATTATTCTTTTTATAAAAACTTATTTCCAATATATCTTAACATCATTACAAATGACCAAAAGTCAGTATCTATCATTTCTATCAATTAATTTCATAAAAACTTACTTATTTCATCATTTCACCCTATTTCTAGCTATTTTTGGGGATAAAAATTACATTAAATATTAAAAATACATAAATTAAAAATATACCCAAATAGCAATCAAATATATATCATGTGTATTCTACATAAAAATTTTGAGTTAAAAACTATATTATTTATTATATTTATTTTGAAAGTCAAAATTTAGATGAATAGTGACTTTCTTCAGCAAGTACATAAAATATTCTAAATTTTACAAAAATAAAAATATCACATGAAATCATATCTAAAATAACCTAAATCAAAATTTTTCCATAATTTTCTGGATTAATATAATATTTTTAGAAAATTAGGCAAAAACAAGGCAGAAGTTTGACTCGCCTGTTCATCGGAGCTCTGGTAGCCGTGAGGTGCTAGGTGGTTGTTGGAACAACCAGGCGGTGGTGGCTCTACATAGTGGTGGAGGGTTGCAATAGCAAATCAAGGTTTGGCTTGAGAACTAATCTACCTCGGTTTCTATTCTATTTTTCTGTCAAATTTTTCTAAAATTTTTTTGAATTTTTCCTTAGGTGTTCTTGGTTGCCAAAATGTGAAATCTAAGTCATGGTGTCTTATTTTTAGTGTTTTAGGTTGGCTAGAATTTTTTTTAATTATTAAGTAATTTTTTTCTTTAATGACAAGCGTAAAAATCAAGTATGAGGTGTCAAATTTTCATAAATTTACTTTTGATGCAATTGCTTATCTTTTTTAAGCTTCTTCACATTTAATCCAATCATATTCGAAGTTGTTTCTTATTTTTTTTTATAATGTTTAGATTATATTTTAGGGTATTTTGGTATTTTATCTTAGTATTTAATGATTTTGTTAGTATATAGGTATAGAATCTAATATATCATACATGTAATAAGTAATTATATACATGTAATCATGTTTTTAGCATGTCTTTTATTTTAAAAATATTTCTCCTATTTAATTTTGTGAATTTATTGCTTATTATGCATAATTATATAATTTCAGGTTAATTTACGTGTATAATTTTATATATACCAGGTATACTCATAAAAATATGTGTATACTCATATAGTCTATTATGTTATATTATTTCCTTTTATAACCTAATTAATTTATCTCTAAGTCCTTATTGCACTTTGAGTTTGGTTTTAGAGATCTCGATCATTTTTACACTAAATTGAATAATCATACTTTTAAGGCTAAAATTGGGATTTTGGATTATTATTTTTGAATTATAGCTTCACTGGATCACTTCAACTAACTTTTCTATCATAGTCATTAAGTTTGGGCTCAAATTGATTAATTTTTTTCTGGAGGCCCTAAATCGAGGTACAATTACTCTAAATGTGATTTTAGAGCCTCATATAAAGTATATTCTTACTATTTTGATTATATTCTTGATATCTTATTATATTTTTTACTTCTAGGCATATAGGAAATCATCGATTAGGGTTATCATGTTTTTTGTAAGTTTATAACTTAATCGGTTTACTTTCCTGAATGCTCTAAATCAGCTATTGGCCTTAATTGTATAAGGATAGAGCTTTGTCCTAATATTCAGATGTTCAAATATTCAGATATTTATATCTTGATTGCTAATTTTTAGGATATCACACCAAGAGCCACATCATGCCTTACTTCATGTTAGTCGTCCACCCTTAATCGAATGGTTAAATTGAAACCGCTAATCGGATCATTCTTGAGAGCTTGAAGAAAAGGGTAGATCAAGCTTAAGGTGCCTTATGGACACTCCATTTATGTCACCTTTTATTTTAATTTTAGTTTTTGGCTAGGTTTACAAATAAATAAATATATAAATAATTGAAAATTTGAAAATATACAAAAAAATGGAAAGACCTAAAAAAATTAAAAAAAAAACTATAAAAAATGTCAAAGTCAAGACAATTAGTTATTTAGGTTCGAATCAAGTAATAATTAAAAATATATATGTAATTTAATAAATTCCGAGTTTCTAAATAATTGAACTTTATTAGAAAAATATTTTTTAAAAATTGTCCAATAAAATATCAAGTGGACTTTTATCTAATTTGAAAAATATTTTAATTAGACTAATTAAAACGACTTGGGATTTATTAAATTTAAGAATGGTGTTAAAAAGGTCTTTAAGCAAGTATATTGGGATATTTTGATAATTGGGTCATATTGGGCTTAGGCTTGAAAGTGAAAAATAAAGTTGGGCTAAATAAAAAGAATGTAAATGGATTTGTTGTTCATAAGTTTATGAGAAAAAGTTGTTGGTTTAGTAGCTTGGTACATAGTCTTAGACACATTGTAAGAACTTAGATTATAGGTTCGAATCTTGCTTTAAGCTAATTCAATTTTGTTTTTTTAGGTCCTTAGGTCTTTCTTAGTTGAGAAAGTGATAGAAACCAAAGGAAAATCGACCAAGCTTCTAGAACCCAATGTAACCACTTGATTTTTACAAATATCTGGATTTTTATCAAAGTAGAAAACCTCAAAGATTTAATAGATTTGTGATAAAATCCATTAAAAAGAGATTTGTTAAAATCTAAATTTGATTTGAACTTCATCTATAGTAAATTTGAGATAATCCTAAAGATTCAAACAGAGTTAAAAGAATGTGATTTATAAAAGGGGGAGTTTGTACTTAATTAGGGGATCCCATCTTCGATAAAAAACAACCACTCGACGTCCCTCTATCATCTTTAACCTCACTCTCACCTTTGATAGTACTTTCTACCCTGCCTCCTTCTTCAATCTCCAACTACGGCAAACATGACAACTAAGACCCCTACGACTCATATATTGTGTGCTTAATGTCTTGTCCAACCCCTATCAACGCCTAATCACGTGTAACCATACCCAACATCCCTAACAACTGTCGATGCTCATTCATTGTAGAACACACCTCGATTGAACTCGACGTCCTCAACTAGTCTTGTGGCAGTCGATAAGCTCTCTCACATACACACATGCTATAGTAGCTACACTCTAGATTTGACCCCCATTCTTCGTGCAATTGTACAAATAACCCTGACTGCCTTTCTCTCAGCCTCGTGCCTCAAATGAATACCCATCACATTTGCCATTGGCTCCTTTCTTTGGAAACTACTACTACCACTTTCAACCACCAAGTCACCATCACCACTACATTACACAAATATCAAAACCACCGAACACATCTTTATCTATTCACATCCATTGCCACTATTCCTTATACAACCACCATCAGGCGACCATTGTACAGAAAAGCGTTAGTGCTAAATCCTTTTTTACCAATCACTTCCTCACTAAAGTGAAAAGTCCCATTCGATTTGGTGCTTGGATGCTTCCATTAGATGTTGGTTGCTTTTGCCATCAAAGGGTTAAACCGGACGACTTGACCTAACTTACAACTGTCCATTTTGCTTGATTCGACCTAGCTAATTAGGTACTTAATTTTAGTTTCATAGTTATTGTCAGTTTTGTTAATATTTTGTTTTTTAACATGTAGTATTATTTTTTTTATAAAGTTACATGATTAAGAGAGTTTATTCACATCAAATAAGCATTAACATAGTTTATCTTTTGTAGGTCTTAGTGTTAATTCTTATTTATTGATTTTTTTGGCATGTCATCATATTTTTTCTCAAAATAATAAAATTATATTTTTGCATAGATATTACATTTTTAAAAATTTTACATTTGCATGAAAATTGCATATGTTAGAAAGTTATAAAAATTGCATTTTTAGGCATTTAAGGATTTTCTAAAAAAAAAAAAAATCATTTTGTCACTTATTTAGTTGCGTTTTTTCCATGGTTTAGGCTCTTTTCCTTGGTTTAAGTATCTTTTCCATGGTTAAGCATCTTATCTATTGTTTAGTCATCTTGTCGATAGTTTAGACATCTTTTCCATAATTATGTATATTTTTTATGATTCAGACATCTTTTCCATAGTTAGCTATGTTATCAATAGTAATTGTATTTTTTTTCCATAAAACGACACATTTTCCATGATAAATTGCATATTAGTATATTTTCATAAAATTTACATCTTTTATTTATTTATTTATTTATTTCTCTCATTTAGGTGTTTTAGGATTTTTTTTTTTAAGTTTTGTCGCGTACTAGTTTTTCCTAAAATAAAAAAAATACTAACTTAGATTCTTTTTTAAAAAATTAAGTCTTTAGTTTTTTTTTTTTAGGATTTTTCTTAATAAAAATAAATCAATTAGAAAATGTAAACCTAGCTCATTTTCAAAACACAAATTTGTTAACCCACTAAAGCTTTTCTAAAAATGAGTATTACAATTAATTTGATCCCAATTAGCGAGTACGTAGACATCTCTAGGGCAATTATAAAATTTGTAAAATATTTTTGTTTTCTTTTCATTTTTAGGGAATTTTCGTAATAAAAAAAATTAAAAATTCATTTTTATGCATTTTAACATCCTTTGCAAGCTTTTTCATTTTTCTAAAAAATTATGAAAATAAAGGCCCATTAGTTGTTTTTTTAATTTTTACATGGTGACTTGGTCTTAATAGGTTAGCCTCTGAATTCAAATTTTTTGGTTAAATTTTGTGAAAAATTATTATTTTTTTTTAAATCCATAAACTAGTGTTGAAATTAGGGTTTTCCCACCCGAAAACCCTAATTGGGAAAACCCTAATTTAACTTTTTTACTTATTTAATTGGTTAACAACTCCAAATTATTTTTTTCCTTAATTTTATGTCGTGTAACTCATATTAAGCGGATTGAGCTTAGTATAGGTTAAGTTAAAGAAAAGTTAAATAGGGCTCGACATGCTTGGGTAGACGAATTGCTCAATATTTTGTAGGGATACAAGACCACCTACTGTATCTCTACAAGTGAAACCCCCCTTTGCTTGACATTCGGGTCAAAGGTAATCCTCCCCATCGACTTATAGCTTCTCAACATCTAGATTCAAAGCTTCAATGCTATCTTAAATGATTCCATACTACAAGCTAACGTTGATACTATAAAAGAAATTAGTGACCTTGCCACAGCTCAGGTAATTGCTTATCAGCATCGAGCAACCATATACTATAATAAGAAGGTCAGACATAAAGAGTTCAAGGTTGGTGAATTACTTTGCTGGAAGTTAGAAGCCATAGGCTCATGTGAAGGACATGACAAGTTAACCCTTAACTAAGAAGACTCGGTCGAGATAAGAGAGAGCTTAGGGAATGGAGCATACAAATTAGAGAGATTGGATGACGACTCATCTTATACACTTGGAACGCTAATAACCTTAGGCCATATTTTGATTAACGTATAGACTTTTTGTAAAATTTTTCATAATCAATGAAAGTTCTATTCCTCATGAATGCTATGTATTTTCAAATTTCTTTACCTCCTTCTCTTACCATTGTACCAAGTCCTAAGCCCCTAAGGGTGAGTAGACTCATACTTGGGTAAGTTGGAACACCATTGACCTGATCCCTCTCAAGTGACCCTAGTAAAGGGAAAAACATCCCTTGCATAATTGAGAAACTCCTATACCTGGGTAAGTCGGAATGCCATTAACCTGACCCTCTTTGAGTAACCTTAGTAAGGTGAAACACCCCTTGCATAACTGAGGAACTCCCATACCTAGGCAAGTTGGATTACCACCGACTTGACCCTCTCTTAGAAAACCTCAATAAGGGGAAACACCCTATGTACAATCATGGAACTCCTATACCTTGGTAAGTTAGAATACCATTGACCTAACATTACCACCACCCTCTCAGTCTTGGGTAACCTCAGTAGGGGGAAACAGTCATGACCTTAAATAGGGCTTAGTAGGATTACTTAAAATTTTCATATCACGTATGTACTCATGATATAAAAACCACTTTGCAAGTTAGAGATTGTAAGACTTTAAACGATTAGTCACTAAAGTTTTTTATTATTAATTTAATTAACTCACTATGAAATATAAATGACTATAGATATCCGATATTCTATAGTCTACCAGAACCGTAGAGAATTGGTGTCCCCTACTAAATATTAAGATAAGGTAAAACAACTTAATAATTTGCAAGAAATACGATATTATACATAGTCCTATCATATAAATATTCTCTACATAAATCGTTTCTGTATTAACTATACACATTTCAATAAACTTTAATATTATCAAACCTATTTTTGGTTTATACTCTGCTATCAAGATTTTCCCTGATCCCCGCTTAAAAGAACCTGCAAAAGAAACTATAGGAGAATGAACAAATTACGACTCGGTGAGTTTGTCCTCATTACTACCTTTCAAGTAAGTTATCAAACATTATTAACACACATATAAGCTATCTACATATAAAAGGAATGCAAGTGCAGTAAATGCAAGCAGTACATCTATAGGAATCTGGAACTATGAAACGTATAGATTTATGTTGTCTACATATCCATTTTTCCTTTGTATTTACCTGTACGAAGTATCTCACCTTAACATCATGAGGTTGCTTGGGGGTACGGTCCCACCTGACAATATTCGATTATTACCTTAGTCCAAGAAACAACAATCAATATAGGTGGACTCTAACTAGGGCCACCCACTAAACATATCAAAGGCTCCTCAAGCACACAAAGCAAGTCCATCTCGCAATCAACGTATATTCAAGGCCTCATGGGCCCAAGTATGCGAGTTCTCTCATAATCAATTAGAGATACTATACTAGCTTTTGTCTTCACAATAAAAACATGATTTACCAATATTATGAGCTCTTTCAAAAATCATTCAAAAGTATATCTAAGATTGGAAAAACATTTATTAAAATACTTTTCTAAAAAATTTACAAAGCTAACACTCTTCATTGACGTACCAGTTGGATCATAGACATGCAATAAATATAACTGGTTACTTTTGTCGAATAATTATATTTACCAATTTAAGAAAGCAACCACATAGATGATAGCATACAGAGAAATCACTCATTTAGCAACAATTAGTATCAACCAACAAGCAGCATATAAATTAATGCTCGTTCTTTAATTCTTTGAGATTTCCAATTCTTGATAATTGGATACCTAAAAGATAAATAAATCTATAAGTATTTTGAAAAATTAAGTTCATCGATTAACTAAATATCTATCATTATTCAACTATTTTCCCACTATAACCCAAGTATGGTATAAATATAGTTTAACTTAATTCTTTTACTTACTTTTCTTAGTTTATCTTAAATTTTCAATCATATAAAATTTTTTTCGTTTTAACTTTTATTTTTATAAACTTATAGTCGATTTTTATTGTTTTCGAATGTATTTTCTTGTAGTTCACCTTTTTTATTATAATATAAAAATATTACGAATTTTACTCTTTTGACCTAAATAATTATAATTTACTATTTTAAGCTTTTTTTCACCTATTTATAAATTAATAAATATCTAAGGTTTATATTTTGAATTTTTCTTATTTTTGAGTTTATTTAATTATAATTTACTTATTTTGCTATTTTTAAGGTTTAGAACTTATTTATTTCATTTTTTATATTTTAATAATTTTCTAATTAATTAATTAATTA
>JAMXBB010000011.1:98011402-98026569 GCA_024138015.1 Lumnitzera littorea | reverse complement strand
TATGATTATCAAGGATAAAATGGTCATTGTATAAGAGTCTAAAAGCATATTTTTAAAATTTTGAAAAATTATACACTCAACCTCAAAGATTAGGAGTTCAACTTACATAAAGCAACCTTAAGAGGATATATTTGCAATATATATCAAAAGTCATCACATCATGTTGTTATTGGATGGTAGGCATGATTTTATAGTAGAAATTACATTAAAAAAAAAATTAGTTGTGAACTACCAAATATGTGGCATTTATATGAACATACTAGTACTCGATATTTTAAGGGTTAATATTATAAAGGATATCTACAAAATGTGCGGCTTATTACTTATAATATACTGCTTAGTTAAAACTTTTGTGTTTATTTTTACTATACGAATCAACTCTGATAATTGCTAATGGGAATATAAAGACGAATTAAGAATTTACATATAATCACGAATGATTGAACAATTTACTTTTTCAAGTAGATTATAACCTACTTCACTTAAGTGGCCATTGTGGCCACCCTATGTTTGGGGAATGGTCGACAGTTACCTAATGATTAGTCCTACTATTGCTATTCTTTACAGGTAGCCACTAACCATCTCCTATCCTTATAGTGGCTAAATTGTTCAATTTTTTATTCATCTTTATATTCACGTCAACGAACAAATTTAATAAAAATAGTTCAATTAATAAAAATGATAATAAAAACTTTAATTAAGTAGTAAATTGGTCTTTTTAAAGTATAGGTCATAAATTCACATTTTGATAAGGTTTGGATAATATTTGTAACATTGATCCATATTTTAATATATATTTTGCCTTTGCTTTGGCCATCTTTAATATATATTATTCGTATACTAGTCATGATGTAAATTGTAAGTCCTAAAGTTAAGCCAAGTAACTGTAGGATTGAACTTATAATACAAGGATCCGATCAAACACAAATTATAAACTATTGATAGAAAAATTAGTAAAAATGACCCCTTAAACTTGAATTTAAGAAAATAAGTAATAAAATAGGAAACTATAAAATTTTCAAATTTCAAGTATAATAATTGTTAATTATCAAAAAGGCGAAAAATGTAATCTAATAACTAATAAATTACTAGAGATTTATTATATGTATGCCAAAAATTATACAATGACCTAAATAATAATTAGGAATGTTCACATGTATCCCACATGTATTTACGTGTAGATAAAAATACGCGAAATTACTTAAATTGGCTACAAACTTATTAAATAATTAAAGAAAATTATTAATTAATTAAGCAAAAATCAAAGGGATAGGGAATGATGAATATCTAGTCGTGGCAAGTCAGGAGTTGAAGAAGAAAAATTAGCCAATTAGAATTAAGCAACACAAAAGCAAAAAATTAAGGGATTTGAATAATGTCTTATCTAATTTAATGCATATTAATTACCACCAAGCTCTATAAATAGGGAAAAAATTCACAGAACTCCTTTAGATAGTTAGGAATCAGAGAAAAATAGAGAGCTTCGAAAATTTAAGAGAAAAACTAGAAAAAAGAAAAGAAAAGAAAACTATACAGTTAGGGCTAGTGAGCCAAACCCACACCCCACCACTATCTGGGACCGAGCTACTACCACCACCCCACTCCAAACCCATCGTCTAGGCCGGCTAACACACTTGGACTAGAGTTAGATGGCTAAAAAGCATCGAACCGAGTGAGTCCTTTATCTACCCCAATTTTGTATAATTTCTTAAAATTAGTTATTTTGCTTAGAAAATTATAAAACTTGGTATTCTGATGTTTTATTGCATATAGATTTAGGGAAAAATAGTGATTTAGTTTAATCACGTTTGAAAATATAGGATTCTTAACAAATTAAGCAAAACCGAGTATGATTAGAACTAGAAATAAATAAGCTTAGGAGTGTAGTTTAGAGCTCAATTTTTTTTTTTTTATAGAATTCTTAAGTGATATAGAACAGTGCTATGAAGCCATTTTTTTAAAATTAATTTTTCAAATTTTTAAGTTAATTTTTAGCCTTAAAATGATGGAAAAATTGGGTAATTTTGGGTTAATTAGGTGATTAAGACGCTAATTACTGATTTAGATAGTAATTAGATGTTTAGAGATGTTAATCTCTGATGTGGAAACCTAATCCTAGCCTTTGGAGTATTAAGTGTAATTAATTTAGGAATTAGGTAGTAATTGTAGAAAATTAAGAGTAAGAGGAATTGAAAATTTAATAAATCTAAAAAATTAGGGTTATTTAGATAATATTATAATAAAAATCAAAATATACTAAATCTGAAACAAAATTTAATTTTAGGTAATTGTATAAAAATATAAGATTTTCTTACATCGAGAATAAATCCGATACCCCAATTAGGATTAGCATGTACCGAATAGTTTAGAATACTAAATTAAGACCCAATAGGATATTAGAATACTCAAGCTTAATGTGATTAATTTCACATTAGGATTCGAGCATATTTAAGACTTAGGAATCAAAACTAGAATATAATTTTAGATCCAAACCCCGAAATAAAGTAGAAAGAATCATTAGTATATAATAGGTATATATGGAAAAAAAATGAGTTAAATTATAACTTAGAATATGAATCCTTAAAGTATAAGTACTTAAAAGACCTATTTGTATTATAGAATACTTAGAGTCGAATCAGCTTGCAACTAAGTGATCGAGCGATTGAGAAATTCCAAGTAAGTTGAGTTATTACTTACTGTACTAAAGTACTATTTTTATGGTACTCGGAGACTTAGGATTGTATATGGTTGTGATTGTAAGTAGTTTATGCAAGTGTTTGATGTATTTGAATTCGTGCTAAAATTTGTGGTATGATTGATTTTGTATTATGATTGAATTGGTGTGAATTATTTGAAAACCTTAAATAAAATTTAATCTTATTTGACTCTAATGACCTAAAATGTCATGCATTGTAACCCGTTAAGGCATCATTAGGATTCTCTAACCAAATACTGACCCCTTTGAAAGGGATAGCGCGGGATTGCATAATGGTCCCTTATTCATCCTTAGTCTAACTAAGTGATAGGAGAGGAGGTTATAGTGAGGGTGAAGTCAATGGTTCGAAGGTAGTCGTGGGAAGAATGAGGTCTCCATTGCATAAGCCTGGGTTTGGTTGTAAGCTGCTACATAACATGGAAACTCCTCAACCCGGATTAGAGTGGGTGAAATTTCTCTAATTTCATAACGGACCGGATTATGTTGTGCAATGATACTTTTTTGATGCATTGCATGAAAATAATTGCTTGATAATCTTGTTTGTGTTTGTATGTATTCATGAGTCTCTAATTTAATTTACTAAGCTGTAGTTGCTCATACCCTTATAGATTCTTTTGCAGGTCCTGATTTCTGAATACTTTAAGTATAATGCCGCCTTACAATTATCGAGAGGTTAGTTCTTTTGAAGCTAGGGGTGTGAGGATCAATTTACTTAGTAGTGATGTGTAGCGAAAATGTCCTTTGTAGTTTGAGGATGAAAGATCATTAGTTATTATGTAAATTGTAAATATTTAATTGGACTGTTTACTTCAAAGCGAGAAGTCATCGACGCCTTATATAGATCATGTCTATGGTAGGTACTGTGAGGTCAGTTACAATCATAGAATGGTTTACACGGCAGGACTGTTGTGACTCTGTGATTTTAGGGCGTAACACAAATTGTCATGGGAAGGACCTACACCCTACTTATATTTTCCTAACACCACTTGTAATTGGTCCTTTGTGGTCTTATACGTACAAAAACTCCTGATAATAATTTCCTTGACATAATATTCAGTGTACCAAAATCATGCAGAAGAGTTCATATTGAGCTTATTATAGACAACAAGATAGTTAATTATTGTCTTGATATATCCATTAATCGCAATAGATGGCTACAAGAAAAGCTTCAATCAAATAAATGATGAAATGTTGAGGAGCGAAACATCATAGGACAGAATTTCAGTTTTGATGTTGATAGAGGTTATGCTTTAATTGAATGAAGAATCTTGGTCAATTTTGATATATGTGCCCATATGGATTGCTCTATTAGTATTCTCAGATCATGTATATTGATGATTGATGCATAAAAAATAATAATATTTATTATTACTATTATGATTATAACATGTTAAAATTTTTAAAACACACTCATCGTAATCATTTTACATAGCATATAAGTATATATGCTATTAGATATTGACATATATATCGTACGAAAATCACACATAATAATATATTTGAAAACTATTCTTATTATTAATATTCATGTTAATATTGTATTTATATTTATATATCATGTATATATAAGCAATAGAATCTCTTTTGCTGCTAATTAGTTGTGGGGTGCTATTTATAGGCCCTTTACGTGAGCATTTAAGCACTCATTTAATCGCTAATCATTGAGTTTGAATATCTTGTCCAAACTACAAGTGGAGTTTTAGGAAATATAGTCATTCACTGCATTTATTATACATTTTCTATTGCTGGACACATTCAGCTACCATCAAACTTATATAAGTTACGTTTATGCATACAACAAACCTAGTATTATTAAGATGATAAAAAGGGATATTGATAAACCTTTTAAACTTCGAAAACGTGCACTTACCACTCCTACCATTGCAATAGTTGGAGTGTTAAATGCATATTTTTATAATTTATGAGACGTTACATGCATCTTTTAAGAGTTTTAAGGTTTATATGAATATTTATTTTCCTTATGCGGTTGGGTAAGAAGCTTTCTTCGCGATGCCACAGAGACCAGTCTTGCTGCTTACATCTCTCTGGATCTTCATGTAGCCATTCTCCCCCCATCCCGTCCCCCACGAATTCTTCACAAGCCAGTACTTCTTTCCACCAGAAGTTCCATAGCCGATCACGGTAACAGCATGATTGAGTTCCGTCCCACACGACCCTGTAAACACACCACTAGAATAGAACTGGAAAGAGTATCCACCTCCATCGATAGCAACCGATATTGGCTGGTTAGCAACTGCCTGCAACAGGGCCTGCTCGTCGTTAACTGGCACGTCATCGAATCCGTTGATCGATGCAGCCTTATTTGCTGCTTTCTTGGTGTTGCAAGTCCCATCTCTCCCCTTATAAGGGTAATTCGCTTCCGTGGTTAGTCCACCGGTTTTTTTGATGTATCGGAAGGCATCATCCATCCAGCCGCCATGGCAGCCTGTATTGGAATCGGTGTCACAGTCCACAAGTTGTTGTGGAGAAAGGGATGTTAACTTACCCTTTTTGATCATGGTAATCCCTTCGACAGCAGCAACCGCCGAGAACGCCCAACAACACCCTAAGCATGAGGAGCAGCAACTCATCAGAAACAACCAATATAACAGTAATCAATATATATATATATATTCCTATATTTGTTGTTATAATTGAAGCATTTGCAATCATAAATATTATGGTGGTAATTTCAAGAGGTTGTAAATAGGGGGATTGTGGAGGCTAGCTTGCCAGAGGTACTAGTTAACAACTATAAAAATTTCTAACGATTAGCAGAGAAAGCGACGTTCGCTTTTTAACCTCTGAAATAATTTTCTATGTACATTTTCCATAAAAATTAACCACGGAGATATACTAGCTGTCACTTGCCACCTCCTTTTTCCACTATAAGCCTAACATTAAAACCACTGGTAACTGTATCCTGTAAAACTATTACGATAATATATGAAGTAGTTCAAAAACTTTGTTTAATAGTAAATGCCGAGCAAAACATCTAGAAAATAGTTTTCTACTTTACCGAAAGTCTAAATTTGGAAACAAAAGCAGAGCAGTAATAGCGGAGAAGTTCTATAGGAAATGAAGATTTTTTCTTAACTCACCACAGTCTCCTTGATCTTTAACAGAAGTGACAGCTCTTTTGCTTCTCCAGTCCATGCTAACCGGGATTGCGGTAAAATTACCGTACTTAAATGGTTTTCCTTCTAAACTAGTCACGACATTGGAGGGTTTCTGCTTGTAACCGGTATACTTAGCACGAAACTCTTCATTTGTCAAATCCGCAAACTTATTCACGCCTAACTTGTAACCCAAGTCTTTACCATTATTATTAAAAGCTTCTATGCGTTTTACGTTTTTTTTTAATATATTATATCGAAGTTCTTTTTCAGCAGCGTCTTTATAGAGTCGACCGTGTAGGTTCATCCAATCGTCGTGCCTCCTGATCATCTCCTCCTCCAAGAGAGAGGCGGAAGATGCTCTCGGGACCAGAGTTGTTAATAAAAGAAAGGATAGGGTAGCTAAGTTGATGAAAACGTTGATTGAAGCCATGGTATATACTAAGTTAATCAATGTGTTGGTGCAAGTTTAAGGAATGGGTTCATGGGATTTTATAGGCAAAGTTGTATCGTGACTTGTCTTTGTCATGATAGTGCTTTGAGTGCACGTGTTACCGGTACATGCCTTTTGAACGTTGCTTTGACTAAGGCACCTCCAATTTGGAATTTATCTGGTGTTATTTTCATCATGAATTGGGATATTGAGTGGTGATTATCATTGATTTACATAGCCTGTATTCAATTTTGGTCACTGTGGCTGCTCCTTTGATTAATATATTTAGTTCGTTATATTTTGAGTAACAATTAGCATCTGGTGCTATATGTCATGAATTTAGGCTAAGACTGCAGGGGAAAAATTTCTGAAAGCTTGAGCAATTCATTTTAGGAAGTCTTTTTACTCATCGTTTAAGAACTAGAAGTTTCGGTAACAAAGATATTAAAAAACAATAATAAAAGATAAATAAATAAATGAAAGGATAAATACTTGTAACTTACCTTAGTCAGATGTAGATAAAAAATAAATAAGATATAGAACAATGACTAAAGGAATGTCCAAGAAATAATAGTTTTCTAAGTTCCTTGTGTTTTAATTGATTAGAAATAAAATATAAGATATAGACAAACAAGAAACAAACCAAGGAGATGTATATTAAAATCTTGTTAGTACAAAATACTTACTATTAATAGAGTACTTTGGTCTATTAAAATCTACATAGTTCGAGTTCATCCTAGAATTTTCTCATATATCTATTAAATATAAGCTCGTGGAATTAAAAAGGACAATTGGGCTATATAATTGTGATAACTAAATGTCACATTCAAGTTTGAACGACCTTTGCTTGTTCCTATCCTTTTTGAAGAATGTTTCGTCTATTTAGTTTTTGCTTTATACTCACAAGCAAAGCTCCCTCCGAACTTGTTGAATTGCCTTACGGATTGAATAACATTCACTCTCATCTCTCAAATCGGTTTCCACGACCACCATCTTCCATGAGAAAACCTTTGTACTAGCTTTGCATAGTTAAGTTTCTTACTGCCAATATCGCCTTCTCTTAATTGCAAATACACCCATTGTATTCGTTTTACGCGCACTTAACTCTTCTATCATTTTCTTTTTCTCAATAAAAGCTCTTTTGTTGTGTTTGACAATCTTAAATACGGTGGAAATAAGCAAAAATGAAAGGAAAGCGAAGCTAGTTTTCATTTCATGCTTGGAATATTTAATATTAAAATGGAAATTGACCGAACAAGGGAATATATTTCCTTTATATTGTAAATAAAAAAAAATCCCTCACTTTATATTTTTCACTTTTCTTAAGGGTGTTTTTATAATTTTGGTTTATAGAGAGAAACATATTGGTCTTAGAAGCAGAAATCTTTCCACTAATTTCTCTGAATTTCTATTGCTTTCTACTTTCATTATTTTAAGTCAGCAAAACATAAAATTTTTTTTTATTTCCTTTCGTTCCCATCGATTACCATTTTAACCTTGAATGCTTGATTGGTTGTGCTCTGACTTGAATGCTTCATTTGCTACAAGAAGCAAAATGATCTTGAGATGGTTTAATCATTACATGGTTTGAAACATGGTTGTTATAAGATAAACTAGTATTGGAAACTTGTTGAAATGTAAAATAATGATGTGGAACACGCCTCACCATTTGCGACCTTAGTGAGGTAGGGGAGTGTTTCACATTTCTCAATACCGAAGTCCATGCTACCATAGAGGGTCTTGTATGCAAGGGCCCAAGGGAGCGGTGCATTAAGGTACCATGGGGGTCATATTGAGTAATCACTTGATATTATTTGGATGGTCCAAATATTGACGATAAGTATAGAATTCTCAATCCCAAGACTATTGGGAGTTATTGATTAATCGAGGACCGTATGCAATGTCATATTTATATGGTTGTCTTTGCATAGCATATACTATTGGTGGTATATCTTAATGAATTGATTTGATTTTAGATGTAGTTTTTTGTTCTTCTTCTTTTAGGTTTTTCCATGTAAATTCTATGCATAACTACTTTTTTTTTTTTTCTCTTTTTGCTTCTTACATCTTTTTCTCCATGTAAGTTTAGTGATCTATAATTAAAAGATTTAAATCCTATCCCAATCAACTGGTACTAGCTTTTATAATCTACATACTGAAGAGATAAGCCTCCAAGCATGATATTGAAAAACTTAGAAATTGCATGAAATTCAAGTTAAATACATGAGGGGTCTTAACGCAATTGATCTTCAAGGAGGCTTCAGCCACATAGTCCACGAAGGACAACAAGCGAGCAGAACTCGATGAATTGTTTGTGGTAGGTATATGATACAATTAAGTCTCTTGCAACAGGCTAGTATTGAAGTAGATATCATATTTCCTCTAGATGGGTTGTTTATGGCATTAGTTTTTGATAAGGCTTGGTCACTGTTAATTGACTAAGAGTAGTTTTTTGTTCTAGTAAACAATTTTTTCTCTCACTTTTTCGGGGGTCAATTCTTCCTCAAAAGCAAATAGCTCGCATGCCATCAGTGGATATGTGGTTTTTCTTGGTCGAAGTCACTANAAGTTGTTTTTTCTTTTCTAACTTACTAGTTAATAACCAATATGAAAAATAGAAAAAGCATAAAAACACAAATTGTATAGCTTAAAGAAATAAATGGCAAAGGTATACAAAGTTAAAGAAGCATGAAAGATCATAATTGTCACAACCTAAAGGGAGGGTCAAGTCATAGTAGTACCACTAAACAATACAGAAAGATTTGAGACCAAGCACTATTCTTGATCAAGGGCTTATATAAGGTATTTCACAACTACAACTTCCTCCTAATAACTAACATTAAGTAATGGCCGAGCACATAATTTGAAATTATTACATTAACATAAATAAGAGGGAATATTTGGTTTTCCCCTAATAATAGTCATACAGTACTAGGATAAGATATGGGTAGTAGTCCAAGTTACTTAATAAACTAAGGATACTTAATAATTGAAAATATAGAGAGTTCAAATATAAACAAATTGTTCACTCAAGCTCTTATCTTCTTCACACTAATCAACCCCAAGCTGATGCAATTAACCTTGGGCATCTCACAGCTTGGCTCCAACCAAAGATCTTGCTGTAATAACAAAATATAGAGAGGTAAACTCAACTGCTTAGTGAGTAACCTTCGTACTTTACTAACAAACAATATCAAATAAATTATTAATCAAGCGTATGAGTGCATGGATAAGCATATGCAATGCAACAATATATATAGTCAACTAGTAACTGTATAAAACATGGTTTTAACATCCACCGTTGCTTGGGTTAGGAAGTATTTAGGCATATCAGGACCTAGGTATCCACGTCCAAATTAAAGTCTCTTATCGATAATATCACCCCTTGTAGTAGACATGGCATAGCCTTAAGCAGAAGGAGATACTCTTCAGAGCCAAGTATTCCTAATGGTCAAGGTAAGAATATGTCATATAAAATACGACAACAATCTCAATACACAATATGTAACACGGATCCAATTTAGCATGATCTCCCATTCTACTGCGTGATGTTAACGCCCTTGATTTTTTATTATAAGATGCAATGCTCATTCGGTTTTAATTAAGGATCAGATATTTATTAGCTTAGATTCATTGGTGGCCAGTCAATTATATTCAACTACTCCAATATTTTGAGTTCTAATATAGCAAGTATAGATGTTCATAATCACTTAAGATATTTTGCAAGCAAAATCAATCGTAACAAGCACATACAAAATCTCATATGCCCCAACATGTAACAAGTTCAGTTATCTAATATAATTAGATAATTCACTAGCTATAAGCACCAAACAAGTAAAGCAGAGAGGGTGGTATACTTACTCAGCCATGATACTCAACATTCCTAACAGTCCTTAACTGCGTCCAACTCAATATCCTTATCACTTAAAGAATATAATTAAGGTCTATAAGTATTTTATTTGCATTAGCTAACTAGGTTCACTACTCACTAACCTTGATTTAGTTGTTTTCGTAATTCGAACGTATTTTTTTCGTTTTAACTTCATTTTTTGTGATCTTATAGTCGTTTTCATTCTTTTGAAATGTTCTTTCATTTGCTAAAGTTATTTCTAAGTTCTTAGGTCAGCAAGTTTTCAGTTTAGGCTTTACAAGGTCATGGACCCAAATGGTAAGTTAGGTTACTTTAGGATTTAGGCTTAGTTTTTGATCTTAGGCTTGGTTTTTGATCTTCGGCTTTATATTTAATAACTTAGGCCTTCTTTTAAGCATTTTAAATGGAACTTTTCTAGCCAACATCTTAAAATTTTAAAGTGAACCTTAGTGATAGTCTTATGGGATTAAATGGCATTTTTATTAAGTTTAAGGCTTTAAATTACTAAGAGGCCTATGGTAAGTTGCTTGGATGGGCCTTAGGTTTGGTGAGCATCTTAATTAACTCATTCTAAGCCCTTCAATCGAAAGTTCAGATTTGGTCACTTAGCCATATTAGATTTATCGTAATTTGGTTCGCATATGAGTTTGAAAGTTAGGGTTTTAGTTACTTAGTGATATTGATCACTTTTATCATTGGGTTTAAACTTATTATTAGTGTTCATTAGTGTCGTTAAGATATTTGATCATTTAACTAGGGCTTAATGATCATTTTAGGGTATCATTTTCACCCTAGGGTTTTTTAAGTATTAGGGCTTCTAGGGTTTTTGCTCATTTAGTTAAGATTTTAGGGCTTACTTCATTTAGGATTTTAGTTGAACATTTAGGATTTGATTCTTTTACTTAAGGTTTTATTATTATGTCCGGATGGTTGTAGGGACTATTCAAGAACCTTTTCATCCGACTACGCTTTTAGGTTACCAAAATTTCGTAGGGTTTACAATAACTAATCGTTTGTTTTTTTTTATATTGGCTAATAGATTTCATAAATGTGAGATAAAATCTTGTGGTTTGTTTAATGCAAGTTACCTTTTTATAATATAAACTAGTTAAAAAGCCCGCATAATGTGTAGATAAAAATTGAATAATGATTATATTCTTTTATGAAAAAAAAAATATAAATGTAATATAGTGATTTTTATGTATTATAAAAATATATTAAAAATAATTTAAGCCATATAAGGTTTTGAAAATAAATTACTCATTATATATGATCTATTGAATATTCTATGAAAAAAGAGAACATATATAAAGTGATTACATGAGTATTAACAGGAAAATTAAGAGAGCAAAACTCGGCATGTCTTTTATAGACACTTCACATCATACACCTTGTGTGCTTACTATGAAGGATATGTAAATGTAGTAACTTCATAAGATCTCGAATAAAAAAACAAATACATTATATTAAATTATTTTCTTTTTATATAAGATAGGTGCTTCCAAAATTATACAAAATTTGACAAATAAAAAAGGAAGTATGTTAACGATGAAATAAAAAGGAATACAACAGCCAATGGCATGGACATTGGTCTCTCAAGTGAGATAGACCGAGTTTGAACCCTCCCTCCTCTATTGTAATCACCGAAAAAAGAGAAAGTAATACAATAAAGAAAAAAGTTTCAAAACTATATATTATAATATGATATAATGAGAAAATTTTGGAAATATAATAATAATACCATAAAAAGATGAGATATATAAAAGGAAAGAACTTTCCAAAACTATATATTGAAATATGATATGATACATGATATGTAGATAAATTATGTAAATGCTTAATGGCACCATGAAATAATGAGTTTCCGAAACTATATATAATAATATGATATGATATGGCATGATTTGACAAGTTAAATTAAAAAAATACATTAATGATACAATAAGATGGTGGAATATAAAAGATGATATAGTTTCCTAAACTATAAATTACTATATGATATAATAAGATAAAAGTTTAAAAAAAAATTATATAAATATACTAATGACATCGTTAAAAGGTGAAATACAAAAAGGAAAGAGTTTTATGACTTTTTTGATAGGTTATTTCTATTTATATAGAGCATAGAATAATTTAGTCAATCAATGCGTTTTTCATTAATATTAGTTTCACAATGAAGTAAATAAATTATAATTATTATTTGGGTGTTAACTACTATAACAAAATAATATTAGTTCTTCATTATTCTTGTAAAACTAATTATAATTTTATATATTAATATAAAATAAATTATGGTTTTCATTAATATTAGTTTCATAATGAAGTTAATAAATTATTTGTCATTAACATTAGTTTCACAATGAAGTAAATATATATATATATATATATATATTTACTCTCTTTATTACATTAAAATCATTATTACCATCATGAAATCCATTAACATGATTTGTCGATATTTAAAAATTACATATTAGCTTTTGGTATCTTATTACTATATCAAATTAAAACAACATTTCACAACTACTTTGTTTTAAATAATAGGATTTACTTTAACGGTTACATACATAATAATAATAATAATAAGATTTTGAAAGTAATAACAACAACGCTAAAGTGACTAATAGCGAAAAACGAAAAGGTAAAATTATTCAATCATCTAAGTAATCTTTGACCAAGATATTGTTGTATCCTTTCATGTAAAGTAACTTAAGACTATTATTGTTATAAATAGTGTTGTCAGACTTGTACTAACCCACCCGATTCAACTTAGTTGGACTTGATCCCTTTACAAAACTCTTCTAATTCACCCTTTTGACCCTTGTTTACAATGATCCCAGTTCGACCCTATTGACTTAACTGGTTTAACTTTGTTTCTATAAAAACCTATAGGATTTTTTCAAGTTAAAATATATTATTACTCTTATAATTTATAGAAAGTACACCAATTTACTGAAAAATAAATGTAAATTGAATAAAAATAAAAAATAAACTATAAAATGTTGTCAACTTTTAATTTTTAAGAATGTAAGTAATTTTTATTACTTTATAAATAAGTACAAATTATATTATAATATTTTTATTAATCCCAGCTCGCTCTTTAGTTGACCCTCTTGAACCTTGACCCCTTCTCATTCATGAGTCAATCTCTTAGTCTGGGTTTGACAACATTGGTTATAAAGGCAAAAATAGACAATATTGGACATATGTAAAAGAGAAAGTTTTTTTCTCCAAATTTCATACTTTTCTCATAGGCTATGTCTCTGAAAAAACAAAGCAAGAGATAAAAAACTATGGATCATTTTCCGTTCATATTTTATTAAAAATATCCTCCTTTTGAACCATCAATAATTCATATCTTCATCAATCAATTATTTTTAATGCCTATTTTTATTCTTTTGAGCAGTCAATTGTTATTATTGAGCCCCACCGCAATTTCCAAACCGCCATTCATGCTCATTTGAAGTTTGTTTCTTTTCATTCACCACTATTTCAGAATATTCACTTGGCTTAAAACCTAAGTTGAGGGGTTATCTTATCTAACTATAGATGTTGAAGACCAAAAAAAAAAAAAAAAAGTCAAGACCTGGATGTTGGCTTGGGTAAAAGAGTGAGCGATTAGTTACGGAATTTCAAATCAAGTTTTTAGAAACAAGTTTGCAAGAAGGTCATTGTGCTGCTTTTAGATTTTTAGTATTAAGGTTTTGAATGTAAAAGTTTATTATTCTAGTTGGATTTTGAGTCAAAAGGTGAAGTGTAATGTGATACTTTTGATGAAACCCATATTTTGTGAAGTTCTACTATGTCATTTTTTATTAATTGAAAGAAGTTTTATTGGAAATTTGCACAGCAAAGTTCGAGTTAATCGATTTGTTGTAGTTTTAGCCTTATCCCTAACTTCGGGATGGCATAACGAACCGTCTCTTAGGTACTAAATGTTAAGATAAAGCATAAGTAGATGCCTTGAGAGATGGGGCGTTACATATATTGGTAGTCAATATTTTAAGAGTTAATATTATAAAGGATACCTAAACTTTGCCAAAATGTGCAATTTAATACCTATAATTTGCTACCTAATTGAAGGCTTCATAATCATTTTACTATCTAAATGAACTCTGATAAGTCTGTCTACTAACGTGGATATAAAGATAAATTAAGAATTAACTCATTACCACCAATAAGTCGAACAATCCACTTTTTGAAGTAAAGTTGAAATGTAACCAATATTAGATGTAAACTAAAGTTTATTGGGTTAAATTTTCTTTATCTTAAAAGTAAAAAAAATAATTATTTAAAAGTAGCCGTGATTCTTAAATGTCCAACGTGTTCTCTTAAGGATATTGTCTAATAGAAGCTTTAAGGATTAGGGGTACGTGGGCTTAACAATTGGACTTTCAAGTGGGCGATGAGGTACTGTTGAGAGTTTCTCTAGTAAAGGGTGAAGTTAAATTTGGCTTAAGGGGCAAGTTGAAACTAAGATATATAGGCCCTTATAGAATCACAGAAAAGATTGGCAAAGTAGCCTATTGGTTGAAGCTTCCACTACAGTTAGAGGGTGTGCACAACGTTTTCTATGTATCCATGTTGAGGAAATATAAGAAACTCATTCCGAATCATAAGGAAGAACTATACGTGCATGTTGTAGATTTGGAGTCGCTAAAGTTGCATTCGAACATGTTGACTTTCTGGCCGGTAGGCTTTATAGCCGACCTGCCTTGCTGACGGGGAGGATATGAAATAGATAGTTGCGTTTGCCTTCACTTAGAAAGTCTAGGCCCCTATTAAAGTAAGGCATGCTCTCGAAACTTAATTCACTCGTTCTTGTCTCCGACAATTAACCTTTTCCAGAGCAATCTGGTGATTAGCATAAGGATAGTCAATACTAAGGTATAGCAATTAAGGGGAAGGGCTATTCCTTACGTCAATGTTCAGTGGCCTAACCAGTAAAAAAGAGAGGCAATATGGGAACTTGAGGGGGAGATTAAGAGCAAACATCCAAAACTATTTTAGGACTTAAGTATGTAAACTTTC
>JAMXBB010000011.1:98000207-98010902 GCA_024138015.1 Lumnitzera littorea | reverse complement strand
TATATTTGATTTTTTCAAAGCATAAGCTGTAAATTGCAATTTTGAAATAGTATGGATTACATTTGTAACATTAACTCATATTTTAATATGTCTTTTGCTTTGGCTTTGGCCATCTTTAATATATATTATTCATATATTAGTCATAATGTAAATTGTCATGAGAAAGACTCATACGCACTTCATATATTTTCCCAACACCACTTTTAGTTGGTCTGTAAGGCCCCAAAACCTTAGGACACCACAACTTTATTACGTATTGACCTTAGAGTCAAATACACTAAAGCAAACTAAGATCCATTTACCTGTTATAAATCACAATTCTAAATAAATTTACCAACTCATAATTAATAACCTCAAATATAGCACTAGAGTGGTATATCAACCACTCAAACTCTACAGGTAGTAGTTAGGAATCAATTGTAACCATTAGATCGAATTGATCTTAACCATTAGATTGTAAAGGCTTTTTGTATATATAGGGGTATTCCCCTCAGATGTAACACAGAAGTAATTTGAGTGAATACAATATACTATCAGATTTTCTCTCTCTACTTTCTCTCTCTAACATTGTGAGTATGTTACAGGCTGACTTAGCCTTCCTTAGTGAGGTCAGGAACGCTAAGTGCCGCACGGGGTCGAGCGACGGAATCCGCCCATGACAAGTTAATAACATAATTAAAAACCATCATAACTCCACAACTTAAATCACAAAGGATTCTAAACCATAACATAAAGTCTCATAGTTTCGACAACAATTAAACCACTAAATCTAACAATTGAAGTCACAGGTGACTCTATAATTACATAAGTCTTATAAATAAGCAATTATAACGAGAATAAATAAAAATCCTTAAGTCCACCTCTATAATTAATCTACGATACCCCTGCTCCATCAACATAATAGTAATAATCTCCTTCCTCATCATAGTAAAGATAGTCATATCCAACATTCTCAACATATACCCTATCGTCTACTTTGTAACCTATCCCTGCAATTGAAAAATAATAATAATCCCCGTAGGATAAGCTAAAGCCTAGTATAGGATACCATACACATACACGTAAAACACAAGAATCAGTCAAGCACACATACATAAATATCACTATTAAATGCAATAAGCAATAGCTTTAATCTTACATTTAGGCCCACAACCATCACAGTCTCAACGTCCTGAGACTTAAGGTTACTCACGATTCCTAACACACAATATATATATATATATATGTATGTATATATACTACATAAATATTGGTTTTGAGTACTCCCCAACACTTAAGTGCCATAAACCAACTTAGATCTACTTAGGTCATTTCAATATAAGACTCTATAAAGGATAGCATCGTATAAAGATCATAGGGCACCTTACCAGCACCATTGGACTCGACTAGTGGGTGGTTGAAGCCAAGTATAACCAACAATACAATTAAGTTTAAATTTAAACTTAGTTCGGTTTATATGTACTAGCCTAACACAAATCCCATACTTAGAGCTCCTATCTCAAAAAGATTCGACACCACGTGCGCTTTAGTACTTGTTCAAAATATAAAAGCTAGCTTAGAATTTAATAAATTCACAACTCGATACTTCTTTCTTCTTAACTCCACCCTTTGCTCGTTACTCTAAGCTTCCAAACTGCACTCTATGTAACATTTCAATATTCCCCTTGATATAAGCACATACACAGCATCGACACTCACACAACTCCCAACATGTTGTCTCATATGCACATACGGGGCACATAGCCACTCCAGTTTCATGCGCACATACGTACCATATGCCGCTACACAACACAACTACTCAACCAATCACATACACTTTGCGATGCCTACACGTACACAGATGACATACACATATTCATACACAGGACATACTAACCCACACCTCAAACACTTATGATCTACATCTTGAACACTAAAATACATACCCCTGACTGCACAGACACACATGTAACTGCACATCACACATACCTACACAAGACACAGTATACGCACACTACACATCTCAATACCACTTCGTGACACCATCAAGATGTAATTTACATCATAACTACATTGCTACCTCCATACTAACAATAACAATAACTACACCTCTTTCCAAAACTCAAAGGAACCTTAAAAACATAAATTGGAAAAAAGTAAAACGGAGATAAAGGAAAAACTTACTTGAATACGGAGGAAAGATTAATTCTTTTTGAATTTCCCTTTCAAGAGCACGAATCTTGATTAGGGATTTAAGGTTAAGATGAGTACTATAAGTTCCTTAGAAAAGTATTGTAGGGTTTTGGTGAGAGGGAGTTATGGCAACTGTAAGATACGGTTAATTGATTTAGTAGGAAGTGTAACTTTTTGCTGGACCAAAATGCCCATGGCATTAATGTGAAATCACATGCCATATCGATATCTAGATTTTTTCCTATGACGGTTTTGCCCCTAGTACTTGATATGTAATGACATGCCATACCAAAGTCAAGATATAAAAAAATCACTTATTTCCTTTAATTCCCTTAAATTAATTAATTTATTATTTTTATTTTTAACTTAGGTTTTATAGTTTCCCCCCCTCCTACCTTAACAAAACTTTCATCCTCGAAAGTTTACATACTTAATACCTAAAATAGTTTTGGATGCTTGCTCTTGATCTCCCCTTCAAGTTCCCATATTGCCTCTCTTTTTTACTGGTTAGGCCATTGAACATTGACGTAAGGAATAGCCCTTCCCCTTAGTATTGACTATCCTTACCACTCATTCCACCACCAACATGTCCGGATGCAACTCTAGCGACTCCAAATCTACTACATGCACGTGTGGTTCTTCCTTATGACTCGGAATGAGTTTCTTATATTTCCTCAACATGGATACATAGAAAACATTGTGCACACCTTCTAACTGTAGTGGAATCTTCAACCTATAGGTTACTTTGCCAATCTTTTCTATGATTCTATAAGGGCCTATATATCTTAGTTTCAACTTGCCCCTCAAGCCAAATTTGACTACACCCTTTACTAGGGAAACTCTCACCAGTACCTCATTGCTTACTTAAAAGTCTAGAGGGCGACACCGCCTATCAACGTAAATCTTTTGCCTACTTTGGGTAGTTTGCATCCTTTAAGAAATTAGCCTAATCTTATCCATTACTTCCTACACCAAGTCCAGTCCCGCTAAGTGTCTCTCATCTACTTCATCCCAATAAATAAGCTATCTGCACTTCCAACCATATAGTACTTCAAACGAAGCCATTTGAATGGTAGCTTAATAGCTATTATTATAAGAGAACTCCACTAAAGCTAAATGCTCATCCTAATGTCCGCCAAAATCAAGTGTGCATGCTCTCAACAAGTCTTTTAGAATTTGAATGGTGCGCTCTAACTAACCATCTTTCTATGGATGGAAAGTAGTGCTAAACCACAATTTGGTACCCAAAGCCTTTTGCAAGCTTCTCCAAAAGTGGTTGACAAATCGAGTGTCCTTGTCAAATGTGATGGATGTCGATACCCCATGTAATCTTACAACTTCTTGAATGTACAACTTGGCAAGCTTTCCCAATTAATACTTGATGTTTATAGGGATGAAATGTGCAGATTTGGTCAATCTATCTACTATCACCCATACGGCATTATGTTTTGCCAAACTTTTAGGTAAGGCAGTGACAAAGTCTATGGTCATATGCTCCTACTTCCATTCTAGTACTGGTAAAGGTTATAACTCACTAACTTACCTTTGATGCTCAATTCTAATTAGTTGGCAAGTCTGACATCTGGGTACATACTCTGCTATTTCTCTCTTCATATTGTTTTACCAATTGTGATCTTTCAAGTCTTTATACATTTTCATGCCCCCCAAATGAACAAAATAGGCGAAATAGTGCGCTTCTTTCAGAATTTCACTTCCCAAACTTGGCTACGCTGGTACACATAGTTTGCCTTTAAACCTCACAACTCCCTTAGCATCTATTGTAAAGTTTGGAGCTTTCCTCGCTCCTATCTTACACTTGATCTCTTGGATCCCTTGATCTTCTAACTAGGCGGCTTTAATTTGATCTATTAGGGTAGGTTGTATCCTTAAACTTGCTAATGTGGCCCCAACCTCTCTAATTAACACTTCTAACTCAAGTTGGTGCATTTGCTCGAGTAATGGCCTCTAAGTAGTGATCAAGCTAGACAAATTTCCTTGTCTTTTCCTACTTAGGGCATCAACTACTACATTGGCTTTACCCAGGTGGTACTAAGTATCTAGGTTATAGTCCTTGATCAGCTCTAGTCAACGCCTCTACCTCATATTTAAGCCTTTTTGAGTGAAGAAATACTTAAGGCTCTTGTGATCTGTATACACCTTACACCTTTCTCCCACTAGGTAATGTCTCCAAAGCTTCAATGCATATACCATAGCTGCCAATTCTAAGTCATGAATTGGGTAATTTTTCTCATATAATTTAAGCTAGCGAGATACATATGCTATCACCTTACCATTTTGCATAAGAGCACACCCGAATATGGAGGCATCACTATAAATAAAAAACTCTTCCCTGCTGTAGGGTAAGGTCAGTATTAGAGTCGTTACTAATCTATCCTTTAATTGCCGGTAGCTTACTTCACAACTATCATCCTATACAAACCTAACCCCTTTTTGAGTCAAACAGGTCAAAGGCATTGTAATCTTAGAAAAGCCTTCTACAAACTTTCAATAATAACCAGCTAACCTAAGAAAACTTCTAACCTCTAACACAGTAGTAGGCCTAAGCCACTACCATCTTAATTTACTATATGACCCAAGAAAGCCACTTGCTCTAACTAGAAGTCGCACTTGCTAAACTTAGCGTAAAGCCTTTCTTCTCTCAACTTCCTTAGTACAATCCTCAACTGCTCTTCATGTTCTTCTCTATTCTTAGAGTAAATGAGGATGTCATTAATAAAAATAATGACAAACTTATCAAGGTACTCCTTAAATACTCGATTCATGAGATCCATGAACACCATTGGTGCATTTGTCAAACTGAAAGGTATTACCAGAAATTCATACAACTCGTATCTAGTTCTGAATGCTGTCTTCTCCACATCCTTAGACTTTACCTTCAATTGACAATACCCTGAGCGTAAGTCTATTTTAGAAAAGACCTATGCACCCTGCAACTAATCAAAGAGATCATCGATCTTTAGAAGGGGATACTTGTTTTTTATTGTAACCTGATTCAACTCCCGATAGTCAATGCACATCCTCAAACTTCCATCCTTCTTCTTCACAAACAGTACTGGAGCCCCCTAAGGCGACGAGCTAAGCCTAATGAAGCCTTTACCCTAGAGCTTTGCAAGTACCTCTTTAGCTCTACTAACTCGATAGGCGCCATCCCGTAAGTCAGTTTTGAAATAGGTTTTGTCCTTAGAACTAGATCAATTCTGAATTCGACCTTCCTGTTAGGTGGAAAACCTGGTAAGTCTTCAAGGTACACATCTAAATACTCTCGTATTACCAGTGTCAAATGTAACTCCAAGTCAGCCTTGTTTGCTTTTACCCCTATGGCTGCTATAGTAGGCCTTTCCTACAACTCATATGAAACACATCAAGTCGGCCTTTGAGCTTCTACTTTATAACTAAAAGGTACTTCTCCTGAGGGTTGAAAGGACACTACTCAATTATAATAATCAAGTGTAGCATGGTGCTTTGATAGTCAATCCATCCCTAGAATGACTTCAAAATCCGATAGCTCCAACACCAATAAGTCTGCCACTAAAACTCTTCCCTCAACCATTATCTCCACATCTTTACAAATTTGATTTAAAACTGTTCCACTCCTTAAAAGGGTATTCACAGCCAAACAATTATTCAAGATAGAAACATGCTAACCTCATATACCTACAAAAGACTTAGCTACACACAAGTAAGAAGCACCAGTATCAAAAAGCACATAAACACCATAGGATAGGTTAAAGAGCATACTTACCATGTTGTCTATGTTATAGGTGGAATCCTAGTGTTATAGAGCAAAGACGCAAGCTAGGGCTCTCTACCGTAGGCCAGCTTGCCAAGGACAAGTCACCTTGGGAACTACCTAAAGTCCCACAACTGGTGTTCCCTAGGCTTCCTAACTCCCTATATCCCTACAATCTGCCATACGATGTCCTCTCTAGCCGTAACTATAACAAAAACCCTGGTGTAGGATGATAAACTCTCTGCAATCCTTACTAACATGTCCAATCTTCCTACAAAGAAAGCACATTCTCGCTACCCACTTACAAGCTAACACCTCATGAGGCCAAAAACACCGTATACACTTCATAGCTAATGCAATTGCTCTAGTCTGAATTGGTGCTGGGAGCACCATAAGCTTAGGCTGCACTACTACTGGCCTGTCTCCACTTTCTCTAATAACTACCCTTAGAACTAATCTCTTTACTCTATTTAGCCTTCGCACTACATAACCTAGCAAAGGCCTTTTCCCTAGTGCCACCCTTGCCTTGCAAGCTAATTGCTCCCGCTTCCTCTTGATAAGCTGCTCTAAACACTTGACCTTATCAACTACTGTTGCATAAGCTGTAAGCTGAAAGGCTACTACCTTCTCCTGTAGTTCGGGCTCCAATCCATTAACAAATCTGTTAATCTTAGACTGCTTATCCCTTCTAGAAGCTTAGGGTATAAAATAGGCCAACCGATCTAACTTCGCTTCATAGGTTACTACAGTCTTACTCCCCTGCTGAAGTGTTTGGTATGTCGGCTGCATCTACTCTCTCACACTAGAGGGAATGAAGTGCTCAAAGAATCTATCCTTAAACATCTCCTAAGTCTAGGCCTTAACTCAAGCTTTTTGTGCAGGGTGCCATCCTATTATTTCAATGCATCTCCTCTTAGCATGAAAGATGCATAGTCCACTTTCTTATTATTTGGAACCTTAGTTATGGCAAAAGCTTTCTCTATCTACCTGATCCACTCCTTAGCAGCAATGGCATCATTAGGCTTAGGGTCAAACTCCTTGACCACTTTCAAGAAATGGTCCATCCTTGGCTACTAGACCGCCTACCTCTCTTGACACCAAGCATTAACATTAGCTTAGATCATCTGTATTTCTTGTCTACTTTGCTCGTGCTATTGGACCATAGTACCCACCAGATTGTTCATAGCATTCAATAATTGGGCCGCATCAACCTCCATAGGCTTGTACTCATACTGGCCCTACTGCCTCCATACACTAGGTAATCCATAACCTCCCCAAGTACCTTGGCCTCCTTATACATTCTAACCACCCTGAGAGTCTTGCCCTTCAATTGGGTAGTCATGAGGTTGAGAAGAACTTAAACCTGCTCTCCTAGGCGGTATTCTAAAGATGGAAAGACAAACAACCAACCAAAAGACAATTAGGAGGTAGGTAAACAAAAGAAGCAATAAATAACAAGACAAATAAGAAATACTAAGAGGAATTAAGACAACTCAAGATCAATACTTAAACACTTGACATTTTATTCCTAGATTCAAGCCTAACCCTTCAGTTACCTACGCCACTCATAACTCACTACCTTCAAGTCATCATTCCTATGTCCCTAGAGATCTTTAGCCTAAGCTTTGATACCACCAAAAGCTATAATGCCCCGAAACCTCAGGACGCCACAACTCTGCCACATGTTGACCCTAGAGTTAAACACACTAAGGCATACTAGGATCCATGTACCAATTATAAATCACAATTCTCAATAAATCTGCTAACTCATAATCGATAACCTCAAATATGGTACTGGAGTGGAATATTAACCACTTAAACTCCACAACTAACTATTATAATATAATCGAAAACGGTCATAACTCTACAACTTAAATCATGAAGGACTCTAAACCATAAATTGAAGTCTCATAGCTCTGACAACAATTAAACCACTAAATCTAACAACAGGAGTCACAAGCGACTCCATAACTACACAACTCTCATAAATAAACAATTGTAACGAGAATAAATAAAAATTCTTTAATCCACGCCTACAACTAATTTACAACGCCCCCACTTCATCATTACAATAGTAATAATCTCCCTCCTCATTATAGTAAAGATAGTTATATCCGACATCCTCAGCATATACCCAATGTCTACCTTGTAAATTGTCCCTGTAATTGAAAAAAAAAATAATAATATAAGGTGAGCCAAAACTCTATATAGGATACCATACACATGTGCATGAAACATAAGAATCAATCAAGCATTCACACACAAACACCACTATTAAATGCAATAAGCAATAGTTTTAATCTTACATTTAAGCCCACAATCATCACAGTTTTAGCGTCTTAAGACTTGAGGTTACTCACAACCCCTAACACACAATATATATATATATATACTACAAAAGTATTGGTGTTGGGTACTCCCCAACACTCGAGTCCCATAAACCAACTTAGATCTACCTAGGTCATTTCAATATAGGGCTCCATAGGAAACAACGTTATGCAAAGATTACCAAGTACCTCATCAACACTACTGGACCCGACTAGTGGGTGGTCAAAGCTAAGCACAACCAACAATACAATTAAGTCTTAATTTAAACTTAGTCCGGTTTATATGTACTAGCTTAACTCAAACATTCAACAAACATGTATCTCGTACCTAGAACTCCTATCTCAAAAAGATCTGACACTACGTATCTTTTAGTACTTATTCAAAATATAAAAGTTAGCTTATAATTTAATAAATTCACAACCCGATACTTCTTTCTCCTTAACTCTACCCTCTACTCCTTACTTTGAGCTTCCAAACCGTAATCCATGTAACTTTTCAATATTCCCCCTAATATAAACATACACACGACACTGATACTCGCATAACTCCCAGCATGTTGTCTTACACGCATACAAAGTGCACATAACCACTCCAATTTCACACGCACACATACACCGTACGCCGTCGTACGACCACAACTACTCAGCTAATCATGTATACCTTATGATGCCCACACATACACACGACGTACACTATACCTAATACATACATATTTACATATGGTATACATTAGCCCACACCTCACACACACTTATGATCCATATCCTGCACACTAACATGCATACCCCTAACTGCATAGACACACATGCAACCGCACATCACATATACCCACATAAGACATGGTACACGTACACTATACATCCCGACACCACTCCACAACACCATCAAGATGTAATTTACATTGTAACCACATCGCTACCACCACTACACTAACAATAACCACACCTCTTTCCAAAACTTAAAGGAACCCTAAAAACGTAAATTGGAAAAAGTAAAATGAAGATAAAAGGAATACTTACTTGAATACAAAGGAAAAATTGATTCTTGTTGAATTTCTCTTTTAAAAACACGAATCTTGATTAGGGATTTAAGATTAAGATGAGTACTGTAAGTTCCTTAGAAAAGTATTGTAAGTTTTTTATGAGAAGGAGTTATGGCAACTATAAAGTACAGTTAATTGATTTAGTGGGAAGTATAACTTTTTCCCAAACTAAAATGCCCATGGCATTAATATGTTATATCGATGTCTAAATTTTTTCCTATTACAGTTTTGTCCTTGGTACTTGATGTTTAATTACATGCCATGCTAAAGTCTAAATATAAAAAAACCACTTATTTTCTTTAATTCTTTTAAATTAATTAATTTATTATTTTTATTTTAACTTGGGTTTTACATGGTCCTTTTTGCTCTTGTACGATAACAACTCTTAATGATAATCTTCTTGACATAATATTCAGTCTACCAAAATCATGGAGAAGAGTTCATATTGAGCTTACTATAGATAAGAGGTTGGTTAATTATTGTCTTGACATATCCATTAATCGCAATATATGGCAGTAAGAAAAGCTTCGATCACATGTATGATGAAACGTTGAGGAGCGAGACATCATGGAATAGAATTTTGGCTTTGATGTTGATATAACTTGTGCTTTCATTGCATAAAGAATCTTGGTCAATTTTGATACAGGTGTCTACATGGATTGCTCTATTAGTACTCACAGATTATGTATATTGCTCTATATTATTATTATTATAACATGTCAAAATTTTTAAAACACATTCATGTAATCATTTTACATAGTATATAAGTACTCATGTAATTAGATGTTGATATATGTTCTGTATGTAAATCACATGTAATAATGGATTTTGAAACTATTCATATTATTAATATTTATATCAATATTTTGTTGGTATTTATACACCACGTCTATCAGATTTTTTTCCTGCTATTAACCGCATCCATGGAATAACTCGTTGATTTTATATCCATTTAAAACTTTAGATTACGTAGTACTATCCTGTTTTGAGTGCTAATTAGTGGGTCAGAAAAATTGTTGCTTCTTTTGTGGGGTGCTATTTATAGACCCTATACGTGAGCATTCGAGCACTCATCCCATCACTGATCATTGAGTTTGAATATCTTGTCCAAACTACAAGTGGAGTTTTACGAAATATAGCCTTTCACTGCATTTATTATACATTTTCTGTTGCTGGACACATCCAGCTACCATCAAATTTTCATTAGTTACGTTTATGCATAAAACAAACCTGGTATTATTAAGATGATAAAAAGGATATGGCATATTAGCAATGGCTGAAGTGTTAAATGCATATTTTTATAATTTATGAGACGGAGATACACCTTTTGAGAGTTTTAAGGTTTATATGAATATTTATTTTCCTTATGCGGTTGGGTCAGAAGCTTTCTGGGCCATGCCAC